>OZ008368.1:258201402-258801402 GCA_963931995.1 Phaonia tiefii | reverse complement strand
GGAAATCGGTATTCGGCTGGCTCTAACTAAATCGATAATACTCGTCAGTGGATACCAGGCTCGAGGTGCAGCAGCGGTAGTAGTATACAATGGATTATATTATTGGTCTTGAAATCGGCATTTGGCTGGAACTGACGTCAACAATGATAACTGGTGGTTTAGACCAGGCTCGGGTTGCATTCGCAGTGCTGCTAGATAATGGCTTGTGACATGGAGTGTTCAACACCCTGCTAGCTCTGATGTAAATGGTGATAAAAATCGGCGGAGATCAGGCTCTGGTTGCAGGTGCAGCAGTTGTAGATACAGATGTTGGGTAGTAGGTTTCCATTTTGATTTCGGAATTCAGCTGATTCTCACGAAAACTTCGGTAACCATAGCGCAATTGATAATAGTCGCCATCTCACTCTTTACGTCCATTTCCCGTAGGTCATTTCATCGAGTTCGAGTTGCTGTTGTATATTACTCTTTGGTTGGTCATAAAACTGACAGAAATAAAAGGGAATTCGAATTTTCGGTCGATGCACCCAACATAATGTGGTTGGCTTAGTATCAATCAAACACTATTTAAACTTAGTTAGCTTCTATTTTTCTATCAATTTCCTACTTCATAGTCGATCAGTTGTGTCATGGATGGCCCCTGAGGGAAAACGGCTTTAGTATAAACAAGGGAAGAATGAAAGGTGATTATCAAAGAGAGGTAAAGCCTTTGCCCGAACAAATGTGCAGTGCTCACGAGGAGCAAAGCCTCTGAACCCGTGGTTACCGTCCATAGCCTCCAGTGGCCGAACACGATCGGTTTTTTACACGTACACAAAACGAACGTCAACAAAAAGCATATCAAAGAGCGAATGAGAGAAGAAAATTTCATTCAGTAGCACATTAGGTTTCAACGAAGAGTGGTCATGCCGCTTTGTTTTGGAAAACTGGTACACTGATGTGAATAAGAATATTTTTATATAGATTTATTATATGGTCAATCTTTTGTACATTAACATAAATTTAATATATAGATATGTGGAATCCGAATTTGTATTTTCTTCGAATGAAACTGAGTGCCTTGTAAGCAACTATGTATTGTAAATAAAGACTGCACATGGGTCATCTTTGGAAGAGGAGCTTACATTTTATAAAAATTAATTAATTTGTATTTTATACTATAAATTATTAATTAACTGTACAGAAATTAAAGACGAAATAATAAAGTTTCTAATAAAAAATCGTTATAAACTCTTATTTTTTTACATTGCACAGTGAACTTCAAAAGAATACCAGCACCAATTTCTTTGAGTGCAAGTACACCAATACATTCACATTTGATGAGTATTGTCTTTTTGGCGACCACTGTTCTGAACCACAGAGTAATGTCATATAGAGCTGCCATTGTTCTCAACTGACAGTTCCTTTCACACTATTCGTGGTGTGGTCGGTGCGATAGAGCATTATTTGACGTAAATTGACTAACACCAGGTGGAGTTACAAAAATTGTTGACTTAAATTTGTCATGTCGTTTTGATGAAAAACTGAAAATTAAACGTATTTTTATAGTATTGTTAGTATAGATTTATGGTGTATTTACACAAAAATTTTAGCGCACACATCAAAATGCCGCTGCTGATTTATTGTTGGTTAGTTTGAGCCATTGCCTCTATCTGGTATTATTAAAGCAATACTTTCCAACATGCAACATCGATATGCAACACACCAAACTTCGTAAATTTACTGAGTCAAATAGTTTCTCTACACGTCATTTCTCTAAAATGGCCCGATGACTCACCCCAGCGTGAACAGCGCACCATGCAGTCACCTTGAGCGGGTGTAATGGCTCCTCTTGCATCACTTGTGGATTTTCGGTGCCCCAGAAGCGATAGTTTTGCTTGTTCACTTACCCGCTGAGGTGGAAATGAGCCTCATCGCTCATTATAATTTTGGTGGAAAAATCGTCCACGAGATTGACGAGGGCTTGGGCGTAGGTTACACGCGTTTAGACTTTGTATGGGAACATGCGGAACATGACCGGCTGATGGCTAATTGCGATGCACGGCGTCTGGTCGATGTTTCCGGCGACAGCTCGAAATTCTCGGCAGAACGGGCGCTCCGGGGCCGGCCACTCCTGGCAACGTCTCGTGTGGCCCCATACTCTTCAAGGTTAGTGGCCAAACGGCGTAGTGTTTGCGTAGTCGGTGTCGGACGGCCGGGGAATCGGCGACGGTATTCGCGCTGCGCCAACACCACAGACGAATTGTTACGCAAAAAAATAGACACGATTATGCCGCGATCTTGGGGAGTGTATCGCTCCATGGCTTGTTTAGTTGTATTCTACATCTGTCTAGTCCACAAATGTCAAAACAAATTTGACATTGGCGGCCATTTGCAACTTCCAATAGTACGGTCACTTTTGAAACACCCTGTACAAGATTCGTTCACACTAACCATTGCAGTACAGACGGCCGTCCACCAGTGCGAGCTTAAAATTTGACAGGACTCATTCTGATGTGAAAATACAACTTCTTCTAAAAAATGGGCGTGGTTGTTTCTTGGTAGTTTTCCCAAAATTTGAAAAAAAAAAATTTCTGATGAAGTTGTTATTGAATTACTATTCCTACTTTTTATTTTCTTGCCAAAAATCAAATATGGCTGCTAAATATTTTTTTTTGTTTTTACAATACAAAAGTTGCTTGCTTAGTTTACATATCTTTTAGTTATTTTCGAGTGTAGATATCGTAGTTCCAATTATATTTATTTATTTTCAGTTTTTAAAAACCTTATCTTAACCATACTGAATTGTATCTAATTGATTTGGAATTTTCGAAACTTTTTAACAACACAAAAGTGGTTCGCTGTCTAGGACTTTTAGACATAAACAGCTGTCAAAATAATTTGATTGCATATTTATGAGGGCTTGTAATAAATACAAATTTTCGTGTCTTTCAAACTGAATTTTTTCTTCAAAGCAGCGACACATTAGTTTCAGGCTAAAAATTTACCATATAAACCTCGTTAAATTTATTAATTTCTGTGTTTGTTGTATTATACTACGTATTGTTTTATTATTGTTTTTGTATAGTTTTTTTTAACAAATATTTAATTAATACACATTGTTTAGCACGCGACTTTATAAACAATTTTGGAGCGTCGTCGCCAACGCGTTTTATATACGGACTTCATCATATTGTCGATTTTGATTTAAAACTTTGTTGACTTAATAAAGTCGAATTTGTTGCTGTTGATGTAGATGGAGCTGATGATGATGACTGCGCAAGATAAGAGAGTGTAGTCTAAGAGATTTATTAGGTAGCAATTGAAACGTGATCAGAATTTTCTATATTTCATTGACAAAATTATCTTTTCATCAGTTTGTTGTGTTAAGTAAAAGTTGTCTATTGGGTTTGAATTGAAATGTAAACAACAAATCACACCTTTACTACCATGAATGGTAACACAGTCTTTAATTATGGACGCGGGTGTTAATTTAAACTTGTATCAATCACCAACAAACGTCACCCATAAGATTTGAAAATCGTAGTTGATATATAACCGAGGTATCAATTTACAATCAATCAGTCTTAACGAGTGACTACCATTTGGTATGATCAAAAATGAGAAGGGACAAACACCATCAATCAGATCTCATCATTGACACAAGCATCAACATCATTATCACTTTTAACACTCCCATCATCATTATCATCACCATTGACATTATTGTTTTTATGATGTTCTCCAACAATACAGCCATTAACAACTCAATGCTCAATATCATCATAATCATCATCACCATCATCATTATCATCATCTAAAGTGATAAAACTTTCATCAATATAATTTACACATAATAAATAAATGATTACACTTGGATAAACACAAAAAGGCAGCATCTCCAAATGCAACCACCCCACCAGCAGCAGAGGAGAAGTAAGAAATTGATTAAATGACGATGCTGAAAGTGAACATCAGCATCATAGTGCTCGAGCCTTTACATACTACACTCGTCGTACATGGACCTGAATTTTGGACATCACCAGAAAAAAAAGACAAGCAGACAAACGGACAAACGGACTGGCATTGCTAAACAGAAGTGAAGTGAGTGTTGTTGGTTGGAAGCTCCAGCTGCTGCTGCCCACTCACAGTTGGATTGTGATTACAAGCAGCTCATGTAATTGTTAACACAACACACACAGCAACAACATCTACAAAACAGTGGAAAAACACGATCCATTGAATTGAAATTGAAGATGAAATCTCATCATGTAAATGTTAAGTACCCTACAACACGCCACCTATAATGCAGTATTTCAAGTGCAATTTAAAGAAAATTCCATGCGAAAATATATTTGAACTTTTTTCTCTTTAAATTTATTTTATTAAATTTAAAATCATAATTGCATTTCCAATAAATTGTAACAATTTAAAATAATAAATTTAATTTATAATTTTTTAATTTTTATAATTTTAAAATTTAATTTTTATAATATTAAAATTTAATTTTTATAATTTTCAAATTTGAAATTTAAAATTTAAAATTTAAAATTTAAAATTTAAAATTTAAAATTTAAAATTTAAAATTTAAAATTTAAAATTTAAAATTTAAAATTTAAAATTTAAAATTTAAAATTTAAAATTTAAAATTTAAAATTTAAAATTTAAAATTTAAAATTTAAAATTTAAAATTTAAAATTTAAAATTTAAAATTTAAAATTTAAAATTTAAAATTTAAAATTTAAAATTTAAAATTTAAAATTTAAAATTTAAAATTTAAAATTTAAAATTTAAAATTTAAAATTTAAAATTTAAAATTTAAAATTTAAAATTTAAAATACAAATCTGAAATTAAATTAAAGATTAAAGTTTAAAGATTAAAATTTAAAATACAAATCTCAAATTAAATTTAAAGATTAAAGACTAAAGATTACAGATTAAAGATTAAAGATTAAAGATTACCGATTAAAGATGAAAGATGAAAGATGAAAGATGAAAGATGAAAGATTAAAGATTAAAGTTTAAAGATTAAAGATTAAAGATTAAAGATTAAAGATTAAAGATTAAAGATTAAAGATTAAAGATTAAAGATTAAAGATTAAAGATTAAAGATTAAAGATTAAAGATTAAAGATTAAAGATTAAAGATTAAAGATTAAAGATTAAAGATTAAAGATTAAAGATTAAAGATTAAAGATTAAAGATTAAAGATTAAAGATTAAATATTAAAGTTTAAACTTTAAAGTTTAAAGTTTAAAGATTAAAGGTTAAACATTAAAGGCTACTGATTAAGATGAAATACGAAAGACGAATAATGAGAAATTAAAGATGAGAGATTAAAGATTAAAGATGGAAGATAAAAAATTAAAGATGAAAGATTAAATATTAAAGATTATAGATTAAATGTTAAAGATTAAATATTAAAAAATAAAGAGTAAAGAGTAAAGGTTAAACATTAAAGGTTAATGATTAAAGATTAAATATATATATTTTTTAAATTAAATATTAAGGATAAAATGATGAAGATGACTGATGACTGATGACTGATGACCGATGACTGATGACTGATGACTGATGAATTATGAATTATGAATGATGAATGATGAATGATGAATGATGAATGATGAATGATGAATGATGAATGATGAATGATGAATGATGAATGATGAATGATGAATGATGAATGATGAATGATGAATGATGACTAATGAATTATGAATTATGAATGATGAATGATGAATGATGAATGATGAATGATGAATGATGAATGATGAATGATGAATGATGAATGATGAATGATGAATGATGAATGATGAATGATGAATGATGAATGATGAATGATGAATGATGAATGATGAATGATGAATGATGAATGATGAATGATGAATGATGAATGATGAATGATGAATGATGAATGATGAATGATGAATGATGAATGATGAATGATGAATGATGAATGATGAATGATGAATGATGAATGATGAATGATGAATGATGAATGATGAATGATGAATGATGAATGATGAATGATGAATGATGAATGATGAATGATGAATGATGAATGATGAATGATGAATGATGAATGATGAATGATGAATGATGAATGATGAATGATGAATGATGAATGATGAATGATGAATGATGAATGATGAATGATGAATGATGAATGATGAATGATGAGTGATGAATGATGAATGATGAATGATGAATGATGAATGATGAATGATGAATGATGAATGATGAATGATGAATGATGAATGATGAATGATGAATGATGAATGATGAATGATGAATGATGAATGATGAATGATGAATGATGAATGATGAATGATGAATGATGAATGATGAATGATGAATGATGAATGATGAATGATGAATGATGAATGATGAATGATGAATGATGAATGATGAATGATGAATGATGAATGATGAATGATGAATGATGAATGATGAATGATGAATGATGAATGATGAATGATGAATGATGAATGATGAATGATGAATGATGAATGATGAATGATGAATGATGAATGATGAATGATGAATGATGAATGATGAATGATGAATGATGAATGATGAATGATGAATGATGAATGATGAATGATGAATGATGAATGATGAATGATGAATGATGAATGATGAATGATGAATGATGAATGATGAATGATGAATGATGAATGATGAATGATGAATGATGAATGATGAATGATGAATGATGAATGATGAATGATGAATGATGAATGATGAATGATGAATGATGAATGATGAATGATGAATGATGAATGATGAATGATGAATGATGAATGATGAATGATGAATGATGAATGATGAATGATGAATGATGAATGATGAATGATGAATGATGAATGATGAATGATGAATGATGAATGATGAATGATGAATGATGAATGATGAATGATGAATGATGAATGATGAATGATGAATGATGAATGATGAATGATGAATGATGAATGATGAATGATGAATGATGAATGATGAATGATGAATGATGAATGATGAATGATGAATGATGAATGATGAATGATGAATGATGAATGATGAATGATGAACGATGAATGACGAATGATAAATAATGGAAGAGAAAATAAAGTTGAGAAATTAAATACGAGTATGAAAAATGAAAGACGAATGATCAAAGATGACAATTAAAGATTAAATACTAAAGACCAAAGATTAAAGATGAAGAATGAAAGGTAAGAGAAGAAAGATTGAAAGATTGAAAGACGAAAGGTGAATGATGAAAAATGAAGGAAAAATGAAGGATGAATGATGAGAGATGAAATATAAAAGATTGAAGATTGAAATGAAATATTAAAGGTTAAGGTTAAATATTACAGATTACAGACGAAAGATGAAAGACGAAAAATTAATCATAAAAAATGAAAGATGAGAGATTAAATACAAAATATTAGAGATTGAAGATTGAAAATTAAAGATGAAGGATGAAAGATTAAAGGTTAAAGATTACAGATTATATATTACAGATTAAAGAGGGAAGATGAAAGATGAAGGATGAAATATAAAAGCGAAAAATGAAAGACGAAAAATGAAGGATGAAATATGAATGATGAGAGATTAAAGATTGAAGATCAAAGATCAGAGAAGATCAAAGATGAAATATGAAGATGTAAGATGAATGATGAAAATTGAAAAATTAAAGATTAGGGATTACCGACTAATGATGAAAGATGAAGTATGAAATATGAAAGCGATAAATTAAATATGAAAGTCGAAAGATGAAAATGAAGGATGAAATATGAAAGATGAGAGGAGATTAAAGATTGAAGTTTAAAGATTAAAGATGAAGGATGAAAGATTAAAGGTTAAAGATTACAGATTAAAGATGAAGGATGAAAAATGGAAGATGGAAGATGAAAAATTAACGATTAAAAATGAAAGACGAGAGATAATAGGTGGAATATGAAAGGTGGAGGATGAAATATGAAAGATTAAAAATTAAAGATTAAAGATTAGAAGCAGGAACACAATTCCATAGTGGGTTTTGGGTTTGGTTTTGCCATTGCTATTGTTCTTACTCGTGCATTTGTCATTGCTATTGTTATTACTCGTGATTGATATTACTATTACTATAGGACTGTGCTATTGAAATCGAATGTAAAACCGTTAGAGATTTGAGGTTCAGTCCTGGTCCTTATAACTTGTATATAAGGCCGAAAGGTATTCCACACTAAAGCTAAAGCAACTATAAGTATATTGCGACATGTACTCAATGGCAACTATACACTAAGTAGTATATCCCCACATTAGTCGAACATTGACATTGACTAACTATTATGTGGCAAACACACGATTCACCATAATGTAGCGACGAGCCAATCAACCATCGAGTTGAGGAGAAGTGGATGTTGTTGGGTTTCCGAAAATTTCATATTGTTTTTGTTTTGTGTCGCTCAGAAAGTTCGCATAGTGCTAATGCGCCTGGGTGGTTTTACTCGTCAAGTGATGGAAACATAAATATTTATTTCCTTTCTCTAAACATCTTAAACCTGTCGTTTAAGTATTTTTTTTCGTGCCACATGTGCCATTAAAATAGTCCCCACTAGTTTTGCCAACTATCCCGCTCAAACAGATATGCGAATTCATTGCCCACAAAAACAAAGAAGACCAGTTCGATGAGTTTTTCCCATTTCTTTTCGAATAAAAATTGTCATTATTGCCTTCAATTTTCATAAAAACCCATTATAATTTATTATCGTATTATTCATACCAAGAAAAAATGCTGATAAAAATAATCAGAAAAAAATTGCAATTTAATCAAATACATAATTTTTTCATCGCCAAAGCAAAAGTTTAAATTTTATCGAGCAATCTCAAGGAAAAATTAAAATTAAAATTAAAAAATTAAATAACAACTTCACTGCAATCTGTCTAAAGATTGGAGTTAATTGGTCTCACAACAGCCCTTACAAAACCAATGCAACATAAAGGGCGTCTCAGTAAGACGGCACTTTTTAAATTTAGTGTAATTTTTTTTGTGCAAGTTGCACCTCTGAAATTCGGCAGCTGTCAAATATGTTTATTCCGATTAATAAAAATGGAGCGCTTTATGAAAGAACAACCCATTATAATTGTGAAAACATATTACAAAAATTTAGAAAGTTATGCTGAGACCGCACGCAAACTTCTAAGAATTTTCAGTCTTGAAGCGCACAAAATGTGTCAACCATTCGAAGAGTGGGAAATAAATTTGAAGAAACTGGGTCGGTTGTGGACAGTAAGACCTCCTGTACGTCAACGTACCGGTCGGTCACTCGAAAATTCGGCATCTTTCTCATCAACTACAAATTTTACGAAGAACTACGCAGCGAATTTTGACAAAAGACCTTCACTTGCATGCTTTCAAAATTAAGCTTAGTCAGGAGCTCAAACCAGCAGGCGATAGAAAGCGCCGGCAAAGTAATGGAGCAAAGTAAAGTCAATGCAAAATTTTCAAAATAAATAAACCTCATATATTCTCCTATGAAGCGCATTTTCATCTGAATGGCTTCGTGAATACTCAAAATTGTCGCATTTGGGCCTCAGTAAATCGTCATACAATACATGAGAAACAAAGGCATCCACAATGAGCAACTCTCTGGTGAGGATTTTGGACACGCGGCGTGATTGTGCCTTACTTGTTTGAAAATGAGGCCGAAAATGAAGCAATGAACGGCATTCGTTATAGGAACAAGATAACGGAGTGGATAACGGTGTGGATAACGGAATGGACGTCATGGATCTGGGCGACATGTGGTTTCAGCAAGACGGCGCCACCTGCCACACCGCGCACGAAACAATCGAGTTATTGCGGAAACAATTTCCGGAACAATTTATCTCATGAAATTCTCATGTTAACGGGCCATCAAGATCATGCCATTTAAAGACGTTTCATTTCTTTCTTTGGGGTTTTGTGCAATCTCGGGTTTATGCGAATAAATCAGAGACAATTCCTGAGCTCAACGCCGAGATCCAACGCGTCATGGGTGAGATACAGCCACATCTATGTGAAAAAGTCATGGAAAATTTCATGAAAAGAGTAATGGCCTGTCATCAGAGCCGTGGGGGCCATATGACGGATATTTTATTCCATACTTAATCGGAACATGTCCTCTTTACAATCCACAAATTCACAAATATATCAAAACATACGTACTTTTATTTTAAAATGAAAAAGTGCATTCTTACTGAGACATCCTTTATTTCTCCAACCAGCTCAATCTTTTGCCATTTGGCAACACCAAGCGTACGCAACAATTCGTCCACCTGATCGTTCCAGCGGAGTCTTAGTCAGGCCCGATTTTTTAACTTCATCCGAGTTCACAGCCATAAAATTTCCCTGATTTTTAAAATTTATGAATTTTAAAATTACGTAAACTCTCCAATGTGAGCAGACGCGGCATACAATGTCCCCAGATCGGTTATATATTATTTGTACGTAATTGAAGTTACTGGTACAATTGACAGTCGATAGTGAGTTAGTGTTGACTTCAGTGCACAGTTTCTTAACCCCACAGAAGTATATTTAACATTGCAGCTAGTTAAAGTCTGTAACATTTTATCGCGATTCCCAACTTTTGCATGCATTTTTCTTTGAGTGTACAATTCAGCTACTTTTTTTCATTATGGGAATTTTAAATTTTTATTAACCATCATCATTATCATCTTTAGTGTCGCATTTTATTTTATCACTTTTTCACATTTTTGTTTTAATCAAGTGAAAGAGAGTCTACAGAGTATCTGGTACTAGAGGTAGGTGTCGATCCTACACAGGGGGGAATTTAAATCAGCTACAACATAATTATTCAATGTCATTCAAGTGCAGACCGAACCGGCTCTTTGATGACGTCGTGTGTGGCGTCTGCTGTTTCTCTTTCTATACATTTCTCGCATTTTATTATGTGAATTCATTTCAATCCGATTGTAATTTGTAATTTGCAATTTCAATTGTTTGTCGTTAGTTTATTTTTGCGCGTCTACTAATGGTTTCATTGTTTTTAGTTCAGAGCATTTCGCTGTGTCCACAGAGTCGCTGCAATCATTCAATTTGGTTGGTGCTTGTTTTTATCTCTGGTTACCATTTTTGATAGCTTCTTATCTTTTGTTTATAAAATTAATTTATATCAAATACAAATTTTATATTTACATTTTCTCTCATACAATTTACGCGAGAGATTAACGCCTTCCATTGCAGTTGTGATAATATGTTTTCAGCAGAGGGCGTTATGCGGCAATATGCTGATAAAGTCGGGGAATAAGTCAGAAACATTCGCATGTCTGATAACTGACATTAACCCATTGGATACCTAAGTTTGAAAAGTTGACATGAGAGGCTTAAATGCTGCTGCGAGGGAGGTATATTTAGGCAATACATGGGATTGCATTAATGCAACCAATGTGGAACTTTCAGGTATACAAACTTTTGAATATAAATAAAGTTGTACGAACTTTTTGAATTACCCACTTTTCTCCAGGTACAATTTTGTTCGAATAATTAATGCACTATTTAACGGTAGATGGCGCTGTTCTTCGAATTTCATTTTCAAACTTAAAAACATCAATGAAAACTGAAACCATTTGTGTTAAAACATGCATTATGTATATCGTAAAACGTAACTTTATATGTAGAATCTTTTAATAGCAAATATATTTAAAAATATTAAAATTTTTTAGTATTCCAAATACCAACCTGGATGTGGACATTTGTGACACTCGAATCATGATGCAGCTAAAAGAGGTTGTGTTATAAGAACCACTTAAGTTATTTACTTTTCCTTCAGTTTATTAGATGAACAGTCAAATTCAAATGTATTTGCTTTTTGTAATTGCTGACTTACTTTTATTCTTGACATAGATACATTTGTGTTAACCTGGACACAAAATGTATTTTAATGTTGCCTTGGTATATTGGCCGTAATACTGGTATCACCTGGTAGAAAAACATGTCGATTCGAAGTAAACTGTTGTCATAGAAGTAGGTATACTTCTACTCCAGCTACAATTTTGTTCGAATAAATAATGTAATATTAAACGGTAGATGCCGCTGTACTTCAAATTTAATTTTCAAACTTAAAATCATCAATGAAAATTGAAACCATTTGTATTAAGAAGAATTACAAAACGCAATTTTATCTGTAGAACCTTTTAATAGCAAATATGTTTAGATACATTAACATTTTTTAATATGCAAAATACAAACCAGGATGTGACATTCGAACCATGATTCAGCTAATAGAGGTTGTGTTATAACAACAACTTAAATTATTTGCTTTTTGCATGAACAATCAAATTCAAATGTCTATGGTTTTTGTAATTTCTAGCTTACTTCTATTCTTGACATACATTTGTGTTAACGTGGACACGAAAACAAAATATATTTTATTGTTGCCTCGATATATTGTGCCGTAATACTGGTATCACCTGTTAGAAATAACATCTCGATTCGAAGTAAAGTGTTGCTTACATTGCGTACGCCTATGAAAAATGTCGCTTACAGTGTGATTCGTGCTTAATGAATTCGTGCTAATGAGGCTTAATTTTACCAGAAGCCAGTCAACTACTAAAAAAAGGTGATTTTGTCACACCCATTTTGGTACCTCCCATACAAAAGTTGTGTGGGCCGGTTAGTTGGACGATATGATAACTTCCGTAGCATACAACCAACCTTTAAGAAATTTGGTATTATGCAATATTTAGTCAAACACCACTCTGCAGTGAAACATGGGTGATTTTGCCACTCCCAATCTGCTACCTCCCCTACAAAAAATGGGCGGCTATCCTATTGATTGATGCGATGTCACCCCTAAACTACAACTGATATTAGCAAAATTTGTTTCTGGGCAATGGTATGTTAAAAGCTGTCTTCTGATTAAAAATTACCAACTTTGCCACACCCATTTTTGACCTCCCATACAAAGGTTGGGAGCAGTGCGGTTGGCCGACAATATATCTCCCCGAAATCACAATCGATCTTAATGAAATTTTGTGCTGGGCAGTGTTTTGTCACAAGATACTTTGTAGCTTAAAGATTTGCACCTTTGCCACTCCCATTTTTTTAACTCCCATACAATATTAAAGTTGGGGGTTTACGGCTGATCGACACGAAATATTCCGTAAACCAAAATCGATCTAAATGAAATTTGTTATATTCGCAATATCTTGTCAAAATCTACCGTGTAAAAAAAAAGTAATATTTTGCCACGCCTACTTTCGCGCGTACATTACAAATGTGGGCCAGAAAATTGGCTGATAGTTCGATAAATCCTAAAAATACAACATGCCCTATTAACCTGGGAACTACTTTGGATTTTGAATATTGGGTAATCCAATCTGCTATTGAATATGGACGAATTTACCACGCTCATTCGTGATCGGCTTCAGAAATATATACACCTTTTTTGATGGCAGTTGAACCCGATGGATGCCTAAGAGTGAGGGTATATTTAAGGGCGACCGGTCATTACGCCCAACGGCCATAACGCCCAAATTTTTTAGGGGCCTTATGACCGCTCTGAGGGCGGTCATAACGCCCAATTTGGTTTTAGGCCTTATGACCAAAAAAAATTTGGGCGTTGTGACCGTTTTTTGTTTCGTTTTAAATTACAACGAGTAGTAATTCAATATAAGCAATGGTTAGTAATTCAATATTTATTATTGATATTTCGATAATATGGAACAAGGCCTATAAGCATCCTGCTTACATAGGTTAATTATTTTGTCCGCCGGGCGTCCGCGGTTGATTTTACGGCTCTCGCTAGTTCACTCATCTTTGCCAATTTCCGTCTCAGTGCCTGGCAGTAATGAAACCAGCATCCCTTCAGGTGCACTAGACTGGTCCTTATTTTGAAAGTCGTCGGAACCTGCGGGCCATGGGCTCATTTTGTTTATATTTATGTCAAATATCACCGTGCAAATTTTGAGCGCGATCGATAAACCTTTACCACTCTCTCAAGAGCCTTAAAGTTACAAAAATAGTCTATTTTTGAAAAATTTTCCAATTTGGACCACCCAAACGGAAAAAGGATGCACCCTAATTTCCAGACTATATTTTTCCTGATGCAGGAATTCATTACGAACAAAATGACACCTCACAAGCTAAAATCGGAGTAAGACTCACGAAGTTATAAATGATTAAAAAAGGTCAATTTAATAAAATGGAGGAAATTTTCTCTTAACCCTTATTAAGGTCTGTTTGTTTCGATTAAAGGTTTTCAGTCAAACAAACAGACCTTAATAAGGGTTAAGAGAAAATTTCCTCCATTTTATTAAATTGACCTTTTTTAATCATTTATAACTTCGTGAGTCTTACTCCGATTTTAGCTTGTGAGGTGTCATTTTGTTCGTAATGAATTCCTGCATCAGGAAAAATATAGTCTGGAAATTAGGGTGCATCCTTTTTCCGTTTGGGTGGTCCAAATTGGAAAATTTTTCAAAAATAGACTATTTTTGTAACTTTAAGGCTCTTGAGAGAGTGGTAAAGGTTTATCGATCGCGCTCAAAATTTGCACGGTGATATTTGATATAAATATAAACAAAATGAGCCCATGGCCCGCAGGTTTCGACAAACTTTAATTTTCTCCATACAACATAGGTCCAGTCTAAGGTGCACTTTTGGAAAAACTTTTAAAATAGCATTTCGAAGAGCTTTTTCGAAGTAGCTAGTAAAAGTCGTAGGCTGAAGTTGAAAAGTGTTGACATTAATAAACTGCAAAATGTGTTCATATGCCTTTTGAGATTTGTTGGACATCAAGACAAATGCGAAAGGGAAAACCTAAATACACAAAAACTGTCATTACTATTCCAAAGTGAATGGGGAGTGCAATTTGGAAATGGAAGAAATTATGGAGCTGGTGATGATTAGAATTTCCAAAGTGAATGGGGAATGACCGCTCTGAGGGCGGTCATAAGGCCTAAAACCAAATTGGGCGTTATGACCGCTCTCAGAGCGGACATAAGGCCCAAAAAAAAAATTGGGCGTTATGACCGGTCACCATATTTAAGTCGGTTCACACGATTAAAATTTCTGCACCTGGTTTATTTGCCATTTGATATTTTCCATTTGCTGTTTGCTAGTTGATTTTTGCAATTTGCTTTTCCTGTTGGTTATTTGCTTTTGCTACTTGGTTTTGCTACTTGATATTGACTACTTGCTGTTGATAGTGCTATTGCTGTTACTACTGATATTGATATTGCTATTGCGAACTCTATTTCTATTGCTATTGATATGGTTATTGCTATTTCTATTGCTATTGTCATTGTCATTGATATTACTATTGTTATTGCCTTTGCTGTTGCTGTTTCTATTTCTCTTGCTACTGCTATTTCTATTGCTATTGGTATCCTTGTTGCCATTGCCATTTTTATTGCAATTGCTATTGCTATTCCTATTGCGATTTCTGTTGCTATTGCTACTGCTATTGCTATTTATATTGTTATTGCCAGTGCTTTTTCTGTTGATATTGTTATTACTATTTCTATTGCCATTAGTATAGCTATTGACATTGCTAACTTTATTGCTATTTCTATTGCTATTGATATTGTTATTAACATTGTCATTGATACTGCTAAAGCTATTGTGATATTTAATGTCATTGCTATTTCTATTGCTATTTCTATATTGTCATTGCTATCTTTATTGCTCTTACTATTGCTAGTGTTATTACTATTGATATTTCTATTGCTGTTGTTTCTATTGTCATTGTCATTGATATTGCTATTGTTATTGCCATTGCTGTTGCTCTTTCTATTTCAGTTGCTACTGCTATTTCAATTGCTATTGCTATCTTTATTACTATTACTATTATTATTGCAATTGCTATTGATATTCCTATTGCTTTTGAGATTGCCACTGCTAGTGCTATTTTTAGTTACTTGCTACTTGATATTTGCTACTTGGCTTTGCTAGTTGCTATTACTATTGCTATTGCTATTAGTATCTTGGTAGTCCTTGCCATTGTAATTGCAATTGCTATTGTCATTATCATTGATATTCCTGTTGCGATAGCTGTTGCTATTGCTATTGCTACTGCTATTGCTATTTCTATTGATATTGTTATTGCCATTGCTATTTTCATTTCCACTGCTATTGCTATTGGTATTTACTTGCTACTTGATATTTGCTTGTTGATATTGCTATTGCTATTGCTATTGTTATTGCTATTTTTATTGCTAGTGATATTGTTATTGCCATTGTCATTGGTATTGCTATTGTCATTGCTTTTTTTATTGCTTTTTCTATTTCTATTTCTATTGCTATTGCCATTGCTATTGCTGTCGTTATTGCTATTGTTATTGCCCTTGCTATTGATATTGTAATTGTTGATATTGCTATTGATATTGTTATTGGTATTTCTATATCTATTGCCATTGCTATTTCTATTGTTATTGCCATTACTGTTGCTATTTCTATTTGTATTCGTATTACTATTGCTATTGTTATTGCAGTTGCGATTGTTATTGCAATTCCTATTGCTATTGCTATCGATATTGCTACTGCTATTGCTGTTTATATTTCTATTGGTATTGTTATTACCGTTGCTATTTCAATTGACACTGCTATTGCTATTGATATTGTTATTGCTATTGTCATTGCAATTGCTATTGTTATTGCCATTGCTGTTGCTATTTCTGTTGCTATTGCTGTTTCTATTCCTATTGCTCTTGCTATTTTTATTGCTATTGTTGTTGCAATTGCCATTACTATTGCTAATCTTATTGCTATTGCTATCGATATTGCTACTGCAATTGATATTGTCAGAGCAATTGCTACTCTTATTTACTTGCTGCTTGATATTTGATACTTTGCTTTGCTAGTTGTTATTACCATTGCTATTGCTATCTTTTTTTGTCATTGTTATAGCAATTGCTATTGCTATTGATATTGCTACTGCTATTGCTATTTCTATTGATATTGTTATTGCCATTGCTATTTCCATTGCCACTGCTATTGCTATTGTTATTTACTTGCTACTAGATATTTGCTGGTTGCTATTGCTATTAATATTGTCATTGTCAATGATATTGCTATTGTCATAGCTAATACTATTGATATTACTATTGCTATTACTATTGCTACTACTATTGCTATTTCTATTGCTATTTCTGTTGCTATCTTTATTGCTATTGTTATTGCTCTTGCAATTACCATTGCTATTGCAATTGCTATTGTTATTTTTATTTCTAGTTCCCAAAAGTATTTCCGCTAATTCTGCGTAAACAAGGAAACCAAATGTCAATATTCTCTTACTTCGAATCTCCCATTTTGACATTTTGATTTTACATTCAGAGCAATGTTAACTTCATAACAGAGTTCTGTCAACTGCAGTGGTTTGTGTCTGCTATTTATTTTTAATTTATCTTCAGACCTATAAATAATATTAGTTTATATGACCGATAATAAATTTTTTTCTCCCACACTGTATTTTTTTTTTGAATATATTGTTATAAATGTTAATGTTAAACCCTGATAAGTATCGAGCTAACATTTGAATGTCAACGAATACTAGTCGGTATGTTAAATCAGCATTTGTATGTTAATGTTTGGCCGTGAGTAGAAAGCTACCATTTGTGATCTCACCACGAACGGTTGATGAATACGCTAAGGAACTCAAGAGCTAATGCGAGATGGTTCGGGAGACTTATCGTAATTTAAAATTAAATTTGTTTTGTAAATGATGATTATGACATCGCTAAAAATGATTATTCGTACATTCTTAACAATATATCGTGACCTAAAATGTCCAAAAACGTAACCCTAATTTTACAGGAGAAGCAACAAACTTTACCAAATCTAAAGTATTTTATTTTTAGATGCATTTCTTCACAGCTTACCTTAGGAACTTGGAGGTCTTTATTTTGTGGATATATTTTAGACTGGTGTAGTATTATCAATCAAAACCCCAACTGTGTTTTTTAAGGGTTCCGCCCTGGGACATTTCAGGGTATGATTTATTACAGTTTTGAGGAAATTTGGCCTCTAGGCTCTATGTACAATCTCTAATCAGTCTAGATTTTAAGAAATTCTGCAAAAATTCTAACAAACATTTGGGTTTCTGTACACGCTGAAAAATAATGGCCCCATATTGCAGGAAACATGTACAGGTTTGCAAGCATTCTTGTCATGAATTGAAAATTTGCTGCCTTGTTGTCTCTTTGTTATCTGCCTCGTTTTTGTTTTTAGCGATTTTCAACAAAATATACACATTTGGGTATCAAAAACACAAACTATGGCCTATTAATCATTGTGTCTCAAGCGTGTTATATTGAATAGCAAACACAATGTGTTTGAGCACAAGTATAGTATATTTGCGACAAGCTACAAAGACGTTATGTTTGCACCCAAACAACAAAAAAGGACAGATTTTTCAGCGTGTAGTATTTTTGTTATGTTGGAACAACAATATTTTAGCACCTTAGTTGTGGTGTTTGGGACTCGAGGACTTGGCTATGCTAACATTTTTTTGAAGGACCTCTTAATGATGTCTTGCTCTTTGTTTTATCTTATTCAATTTTTTTCTTAACCTTTGCCCGGATAGAGACACGTACTGAGTAGTTGATAGCCCAATGGTCCTGATTATAATTGATTGATTGTTCTCTAAGAAGTTTATCTTGCCATTCGGCTGTTTTTTCTGCATCCTTTTCAGGGTTTTTTGTAGGATATCATTTCATTACATAAATATGAGACCCTGTATTTGTTGACATTCTCTTACGAAGATTTCATATTCAAAACTGAATTAGTCCGGATACCAACAACTCTTGACTGATTTCCAATTTAAACTTGATAAGTTGGAAAATAATATACAAGGGTAACGTTATGAAAATCACCATAATTTTTGAGACGTGTGACATAGTCCCAATGAAAATTTATACAATTATTTTCGCTTTAATATTCTGATTCCATATTATTTTCCTAGATGTTGCAAGGACATAGTGGGTGACCCCGATGTCCTTAACAAATCAACATTTGATACTGAACTGTTTTTTTGTACATTTCAAGGTTGTTTTTTATATTTGTATTTCTTTCTGTCTCTGTTCATTTCATTTCATTCAGTTTTTTATTTTCCATTTAATCCACAATATTTCAATGCTGCCTCACAATGAATAGATAATGTGTTATTGAGGTTTTATAGGATATTTTCAATTTCCACATGGACAATTGCCAAATTTTTCGGGTGTGTCTATTATCTGGGATAACTTTATGATGATGATGTATTGTCTGGTTGGAATAAAGAGGGAGATAAATGGATTTGTGGTAAGGTTTATAAGGCTTTTGGGTATTTCTGCTTTAGGCCATGATACTTGAATATGTATGTGCATAGTTATTTGTTAACTTATAAAGTCGGCTATTTCATTTGTACTTGACCATAATCGAGAGAAAGGAGCAGGACCTTTTTTTGTTTATTGATATATTTCTATTTAAATTTAATAATAAATATTTTCTGATGGAAAAGACCGAACCATGAAATAGTTAGAATATTTTTAAAAATTCGTAGAATTTTTTAAATTTTTCAAACTTTATTTGCATTCTCTTGAGTTTCCATAAACAAATATTTGCAAGAAATTTAGTTGCACTGAAACCCCACAATAATGCCAATAATCACTTTGAGGAGTTTACAAGGGAATATTTTAACAGGCTCTGAAAAATTAAATCCTTACCTCAAAATTTTAGTGTAGACGATGAAATCTATTCAGATGTTGACAGTGATATACCCCAAAGGAATGATAGATGCATTGTTTTAATATTAGAGACCAGTCAAGCTGCGGAGTCCAATGGTCGTTATAAGGACAACCGTAATATGATGGTTAGAATATTCTTTTTGTGATGCCTTACACCGATATTCCACGATGTGGCTGAAGAAAATACGTACGTTGATCCCTGTCGAACCAATTAGTACACTGCCGAAAAGCCCTAAGATCATTCAGCTTAACTTTCTGAGTATCTGTTAGAGACGTATCTGTTCCTCCTACTTATACAAAAGACCGGATAGTAGCATATGAGATATTCGACGGTTTCGTCCTCCTCTTCATCCCCACAGCTTCTGCAATAATCATGACCTGAGATTCCAATTCTGGACGCGTGTCTTCCTATTAAACAGGGTCCAGTGATCACAGCAACTAGCATACAGATATGTTGTCTAGGAATGTATATCACGATTAGCGTAGAATTTAGGTCCTAACCTGGTCATACTTGTCTGGTGATCCAGCAAATTGTGCCACGAGACAATGTATCATTTATATGTCTGAGAGCTTCGGTTTTAAGCATGAGCTTGCATGCTGGAAGGGGTATACCCAAATGATTCATATATTCACTGGAACAGGTAAGACAGTTCCTAATCTTACCAGCACATCCGCTTTATGGTTCCCTAGAATGTTCCCGTGCCTCGAAATCCATATAAGGTGAATATCGCATTGTTTAGCCATCTTATTTAGAGATGTGCGGCAGTTGTGGGCAGTTCTGCCTGCCAGAACAGATGTTTATACCCCAGTCGATGATGACGTTTCGTCCCAGCCAAAGGGCAACTTCTCCTATTGCCATGACTTGAAAGACACTAGAATGGTCTGGGTCCGCTTTCATGTAGTGGACAAATGCAGGAATATTGGAGTCTATTTTAAACTCCTTGCACAAAAGATACCAGACCATTGTAGAGTCTTTCAGATAGAAGCCATGGCAATAGAAGAAGTTCGATACCAGACCATTGTAGTGTCTTTCCTAACCTACCTTGCCAACCAGTTTGGGGCCGTCAGTGTAGAAGCCTAAATACCTTCTACAACCTGGTATGCAACCTTTCCAGTCCCGTCTTCGTGATATACGTCAAGAAGTTTCTCTAAAGGCTCAGGTGAGTGTCATGTAGTCGACTTTTACTGTGAATAGAAGCAGATATCTCAAACTCGACCCCTGACCATAATGGCTGGTGATCCATTGAGAAGAATGCCGCATTCCCATAAAGAGGTTGGATTCCATAGTAGATATCCACCTGATGAAGTATGGGTGTCTACCGACACGTGTAGATGAGATTTTCTGTGGATGCTTCACAGATTGTGCAGAAACAACACAGCCAGACCTTTAGACTACCATGACTACCATTGGAATGCGCTGTATTTTTGCAATGATTTCTTCGGCGCGAATAGAGACAAAGTTAAAGGATCTCATCGTATCAATGTCGACCAGATTCGTACATACTGTTCTCCTGACCGTCATTACATTGAAGCGTTCGCATACAGCTGAGCCATCTTCTGGGTAGATATTGAGTTCAGCAATACTGATTCCAGTGATTTGATAGCCTCCTGACTGTCAGCAGGCATTGACTCCCATTATTTCCGGACTATTGCTCCTCTGCCAAACCTAACCGTCATAATCCTTAAAATGTAGTATGTCTTATAAACGCTACATTGATCGGGTAGTCTACGAGGAAGAGTCAGTCCTAGTTGCCTAGTGCATAACCAATACCCCAACTGATCATTCATAATGCCTGTCAGGACGGGCATTGTCCTTATTACTACTAGAATATTGTCCCTCAACCAACCCTAAGCGATATAACCGCTAAAATTTCTGCCTGATACATTGCTCAGGTGGTCTACCAAGAAGACACAACCCAAATACCCTAGAATTTAACCCGTGCCTTACCCTATCATTCAATTTAGAACCATCCGTGCAGAAATTCACATATCGCTCTACACCAGGAACTTCGTTGTTCCAGGAATACCTCTCCATTATGAGTGTTATATTTTCGAATGAATATTGGTTCCGCTTTCATGTAGTCGACAAACTATTCGTTCACGCCCCATCATAACAGTTGCCTTAACCTGATGGTAGGTATACGAGCGATCTTCTTCCTCCGGTATCAAATGTATCATTAAATTCTGTGTATCAGTGGGAGTGGTGCGCAGATTGCCTTTGATGGTCCTCGTCGCCATCCTCTGAATCCTAGTCAGTTCTGCACAATTCTGTGGCTTCTCGAGCATTTGTCACGACATACACCATTATCGGGTCTCATCACCGTTTTATAGATTCATTGAACTAATAACGGAGAATACACGGGTTTATCGTCGCCGGTCAAAGCGCCTTAGTTCCACCTTGAACCCACTTTGTACATATCATTGTCTATCGAAGACGGTATGACATCCTTATCTTCGAAAGTTTTCCGTTCCACCAGCGAGGCTTAGTATTTTATTCTTGGACAAAAGATTTGCACACGCTGGAAAAAATCGGCCCCTGTAACATTATGGAGAAACCATTTATATGTTTGGAATATTCTTATACGTATGTGCAACCATTGTTGTCATAAATTGAAGATCTGGTGCTTTTTTGTTTCTTTGTTGTCTGCCACGTTTTTGTTTTCAGCAGCTTTCAACAAACAAAACCATATTTGGGTCAGAAAAACATATATTATAACATATTAATCGTTGTGTCTCCAACATGTAATATTGAATAGCAAACACAATGTATTTGGACAAACACGTATTTGGACGTTATACTTGTATACAAACAACGAAGAAATACGAGTTGGAGTATCAAGTTGCTTAAAACCCTTCGTGGCTGTACCCGTTGGATTACATATATCATCTAGGCACCTTATCTTCACCCTTGATTCTGACACTAAAATGCTCCTTCAGGTCTTTTCATAAGCGGACCTGACAGTCCTCCACACATATCGACAAACTAATTCAAGCTAGGCCAATATCCAATCCAACTGGAATCTGAGGTATTTATGATGAAATAATGAATTCTTCTCAATGATATTCCATTCTTAGATTATTCCATACGCGTCCACCATTGTAAAGATGATGGCTAAATACTTTTACTTGGAACTAGTGCTGAAAGTCAGTTCATTACCTCTATTGCATATGGCAAGGTTAGTACCTACTGGGTAATCAATGAGTAATTCTCCCCTCCCAATGGTATCAGTGCTTCCTCATAACGAATGTGCATTTGTGACGTCTTAAGGGTGCTGATGGCAACGAGCTTTTTTCTCTCCGGTTAGGTTTCACGACCCCCTTTCTGCATGGATCATATATGATGTGAAGAACTAAAGATTGGACCCATTTGGCAATGTTGGAATGACTGCAATGTTAACCCTGTTCGCTAAACGCTGTTCATATTTCTCGTTCCTGGCTACAATGCAAGCTCTGTTTATGGTTGTATAACTTCGTTCTTAACATACAAACCGTGATCGGGACAACCCAGGGCTCCTGGATTAGGACCGCATACGTATGACCTTTTTCCAGATTAAAGTCAAACGCGACTTTACCATGATAGAAGTTGATCTGCAGAACCCTCAACATTAGTTGGTCTCTCAACCAGATTCAGACACTGCATCGTGTCTTCACATATGTCATTGCTGGCAGATGTGGGAAGCACATCCGTATTTTTAATCAGATTACTTACTTAGGTGCCCCCAAACTAACCAGTATGGTCAAGAGCCGTACAATACGAGGTTAACATATTTCTCTAGCCGGCTCGATCTTTAGCTTTTCTCCTTCATTTCGTACCACCAAGCTCTCGCAGGCTAGCTCTATTCCACCTGGTCTTTCCAGCGAAGTCTTGGTCATACTATTTTTTGAGATTCTTCGCGTACGTCTTCGAATACCTTTCCGCTCTGGTTCATTCTGATCCATTCTACTGACATGCCTAGCCAGTGTAAAGGCGCTATTTTGATACGTATATCAACGTCAATGTCGGGATACAGATTATACAGCTCGTGGTTCATCCGTCGTCGATACTCGCCGTTCTCTATTATAGGATCATATATATTTTTCGGTGAATTTTTCTCTCGAAGACTCCCCGTGATGTTTCTTCAGCATGCGATATGACCCAGGATTCGGCGCTATAAAGCAATACAGGTTGTATGAGATTCTGGTATAGTTGGATCTTCGTTCTCCGAAGTAACACCTGTTTGCAAGCACAATTCTCCGTTTGATTTCCAGGCTGACGTTATTGCTTTTGTTTACGAAAGATTCGAGGTAAATGAATGATAACGGTTATCAACGTTCCTCTTTCCTCCAATCGGGTGGATGCTCTTAACCAAAGTGGCGTCTAATAAATGCCATAACTTCGTTATCATAGATATTCTTTGGATTCTTGTTGAGCAAATTCGGACAGCATTCTCTTCCATTTGAAGATAAGCTTGCGCAAGCGTGGTTGTCACTGCCAGATTTATCAAAGACTTAGTAAGACCTGTCAGATTTTTTGAGTTTCATCTCACTTTCATCCCAGAGTATGCGTATAGGTCTACACAACCGTTTTTTTTTGCAGATCGTTGAAATAAAGTGAATCAAGACCTTAAGTGGCAACTCCTTTCCGAATCTGCTAAGGGATGCAGCAAGTCTAAATCTCCATCTTGCGGTATATTAACGTTTGGAGTCGTTATAGAGCCCATAACCTTCTTATGCTGACCCGGTTTCGCGAGTCTGCCTCTCCATACTGTCCTACTGCCTCGTTCACAGTCGATATAAAATCAATACCCTCATTGTGTGGCCGTCAGTGGTGCGTTAGTGTACATGAGATCCTGGGTTCGAACCCTGCTCTGACCACCTTAAAATTTCTTTCGGCGGCGGTCACCTCGCGTAGTGACGGCGACACTATCGAGTATAAAAAAGCTTCTCTAAATACCGTGCGGAATCGGTGTAAAACTGTAGGTCCCAATCAGTGAGTGAAAACCGGAAAGCGCACAGCTCAGTGATTGTGAGAAGCTCTCCCCTATCCCTTCATGGGATGTAATGGGAAACCATTTATTTTTTTTACCCTCGTATCATTGATCATATTTGTAAATTTTTAGGGTTATCTGTCCACACGCTAAAGAAATCACACCGCCTGAACGTTTTAGCACAGACAGTGACTTGTTGTTTGTCAATCAATTGATTTTTCAATAGTGTTTTAGAAGTTCGGGATTTTAGACAATTACTTTCTACTTCTAAGTCGAGTGGATGGGCGGGGATCTAGCCATGTGCCGTGACTCTGGATTGGAGGGTCTTCCCTCCAGATATCTTCCAGAGCAGCCTCCTTCTTTCGAGAGCTGCTCGGTAGTTGTCTTCCAAACGTTTATCGCCAAAGGCCTATAATTTAGCTTGTTCTGGGAGCCAGCCTGCGTCTCTTCGTTGTCACGAAGAACCAATGCGTCCACAATATATTGGCATTTGTCCTTCGAATTAATTCCATCTTCCTCCTCTTAGTCTTTACAACCTCACTGAGGGACTTTTGATCAGAGTTCAAACTGATCACCTTAGCTCTCTTGGGCTTTGGTTTCTTATCCGGTGAGTGGAAACGTTTTCAACTTGTTCAGTGGCTATCCATGACACAGCTGATGGACTATGAAGTAGGAAATTGTTACAAAACAGAGTAGTTACGCGAGAGAGTGATAAGCAACTAGAATTAGGCTTGTGTCGAACTCGTTCACTAGTTCTCGAACTCGTTCATTTAAGGTGCCCAGACATAACAATCACGAACATACTTGCCATTTCGAACATGTGCATTATGCTCATAAGGGTGCTGTCTGGTCACCCTAAATGAACTATATAGTTCATGAACGACACAACTCTAACTAGAATCAAACCAAGCAGCAAACTAAGTTTTAATGGAGTTGGATTGATAGTAATAACAGCTAAATTATGTTTTATGTTGGTTGCGTCGATCGAAAATACGCATTCCCTTTTATTTCTGTCCGTTTTATGCCCAACCAAAGAATAACATACAACAGCAACTCGAACTTGATGAGTAGAACTACTAGCATGTCGTCATCGAGAGAACGTAAAGAGAGGGATGGTAACTCCCGTAATATTCTTAATAACTTCACTACACTGAAAGAATATCCTTATATCAAATCGATGATAAATGTTCATCAACTGTTCTTCATTGAATTGATCACAATTTTCATCAACTCATTGAAAAAGTTCTTTAATTTGAAGATTGAATTGATGATCTTTTCTACGTCAATCTTCATCATTTGAATTTAGAAATAATTAGTGGGCTCGATTCAAAAATATGGACGTAGTATTGAAAAAATAAAGAGAAAAAGACAGAAAGAAAAGAAAATTGAAAATAAATACATAATAGAAAATAGTGCAATGGACAGAAAACATTATCCACGCTATGAGCATTTTCTATGTAGTTTTATAACTTGTTCTTGTGAATTATTTACAATGAAAAATAGTCCAAAGAATTTGGCTACAGGTTAACAAACAATTTACATCAAAATTATGACCAATTTACAACAAATTGACGACAAATTTACAGCAAATTGATGACAACCTTACATCTAATTGACGTAAATGCGCAGCAAATTGATGAACAATTTACAACAACTTGATGTAACGTTGTCGTTGAATGAACAAAGTCTGTTGATGAAATATTTTCATTTCAGAGATTCACTCTATCTATTAGTGTGAGTGACTGCTCAGTGAATTTCCGACAGTGCGTATATACTAGGGGTAAACTACTAGGGGTTGTTCAGAGAATTGCTTTACATTTTGAATTAAAATTTGAATGTTTATTGAAAGTGTGATATCTGTTAAGCTAACATTTAAATCCCAACACTTGAATGCTAATGAGTAACTGAGTTGAGTGTTGCAGCCTGATTGTTCTGTCTGTTGTCAGATTAATGAAATTGAAAGCTATTTATATTAATAAAATGCCGAGCATGGCTGTAAGTTCAAAGCTATATTTGCCATCCCACCACGAACAATTGATCAATTCGATATGGAACTTTCTGGAAGAATCGAGAAATAGTTGCTACGAAAGATGGTTCGTGAAACGGCTGGGTGAAACTTTTGGGGGAGTTGTAACTGATATAAATACGTACCCTATTGTTAATGAATTTAAAAACTATAAAGAACTAAACTAAACTATATAAAACTAAAGAAAACTATATTAATGTTGCTATTTTTGAAAATTAAACTCGAAAAATTTGATTACATGTTAATTTCACAGAATTCTACTTGCATACGATGTCTTTTATAGTCAATAATTAATGTTCGATATATACAACGTCATTCCATGACGCATACCTGCATCGCATTTAATCACTCACATATCGGATTCCATTACTAATGCACATTTTTTAATCTCTACGTTTTGTTTTTCTTTCCTTTCAGATTCCTTTTTAGGACAGAATCAGTTAAAAAAGCAAACAGAATTCCTTTGAAAACGCAAACAAATACACCCACTCATCCTATTCGTCATCCTTTACAATCAGAGACGTGTTTTACCCTTTTACCTTCGGTGGGGGATAATCTCATGATGTTAATTTGAAACCTACTGCCAAACTCAAAGAGAAAAGAAAACAAAAAACAAAGGAACTCTCTAATACCCTACTACACAGAAAGCAACGAATCAACACTTTAACTTAATAAATTGCAATAATTAATTAGAAAATGTTACCGTACATATCATCTTCAACCGGCCACATTAAGAGGAACTAAAGAACTTTAAACGTCACACATGCAACGCTTCCATCCATAATTTATAACTGCAACACCTGCTACTCACTCAGTCACTCATTCAAACCGTCAACGGATTTTAAAATCTAGTAATTAGCTAAGCCACCAACCTTATGATAACTCATTGCCGCCATCTATATAAACGCATAGCCTGGACATGCATCTCTTATACTGTGTAAGTTATTGCGTTATTAACATCATAACGTGGATCGTAAAGCACTGACACAAACCTTTTGGTATTGGTGGATTTCGTTGACATAACGCCATCGTAATCGTTATATAACATTACTTGTGTGGACTTTAGTTCATCTCGCAACCATCGCTTATGTGTCTCTGACGTATAAGAGTTATTGCTGAATTTAAAAAGCTCTTGCTACACAGGCAACAATAAGTAACATCTCACAATGGATTCCACAGATGGCCGTATAATACGAGCCCCCATGCGGCGTAAACGCAACGACGAGCAACTGGTTGATAGGGTGAGTACGAATTTTACTTCTGTATTTTGTGAGATAAGCTGACGTTTGTTAGCGGGAGTTCAAACCCATTTATATTTGAATTAAATTTGTAAAGAACGTTATATGAAATTAACCCGAATTGTACGACAATCGATTCAATCTGATACATTAGATGCGATTTTTCACACAGGGCTAAAGTTTGGATATAATTCGGTATTTGGTATCGGATTTACATTTGCTGGAACTAAAGTTTTAAGGAACAATTCGAGTAGCATATGTTGTGTACACACACTTTATTATATTGAAATTGAGAGCTTCATAAATAATTTGAGATATTAAACATACATATTTATATAAGTAAATTTATGCTGAAAATTAATATTTAAAAGAAATAAAATCAATTGAAAATTAAATTCTCCGAAATTGAACCAATTATTATGGATGCCCCACCAATTTTGCTACAATAAGAAATTCACATAATTTTTATTTTTGGAACGAAGTTCCTTATTGGGGGGGGGGATGGGGGCTAAATAAAAAAAACTCAACTTTGGTTTTAACACTATTATGTACGACCATCTATTATCAACAATTAGGGAATTCACATGGTCTCCTAAAGTCATAAGTCGTAAAGTCATATTTAACAAATTAGTACATATGAGTTATGCATGTGAGCAGCATGTTGTATGTGCTAAATCATAAGTCATAAAAACGTCAAATAAACGTCAAGCAGCAAAAGAAAATTATTAAAAAAAATTAAAAAATTCCAACAAGAAGCGAAAAAGATAAAATTTTTACGGTTTTGTGTGAAAAGTTTGTGCACAAAAACTTACCGAAGTATTTTTTTCTCCTTCCATTTGTCCAATTTCCATTTTTTTTATTATTTTACCAATTAAAATTAATTCTTGAGTTAATGTTGTAGAAAAATGCAAAATTTCTTCAAAACACAACAATATATCTGATTAAATAGTAAACAAAAAACAGCTGACACTGAACATACAACATAGTACACTGGAAAAAGAGACATGCTCAGGTTGTATAGTCGTAAAATATATTTACATGAAGAATACCAACAACATATTTACAACTGTTGTATTATTTTAGCATATACGATAAATACAACACAATAGTACACCATGTGAACTCTCTATATATTCTTTACTTTTGCTTTGGTTTGTGTCTAGACTAACGGCTTGGATCATAGAGAAAGAAATTAACGAGATGTCTCACATGCGTTGGAAAGTTTCTTGATTAATGGGAAGTTTTCTAGGTGAAGCCTGTGGCCAATTTAGTATATAGTATTGTAGTTTTGAACCCAATAAAAAGTAAATTTAGAAAAGCCAAAGTGGAAGAAGTTTAAAAAAGAACATTTTCTTAAAAAAAAGTAAATTTTCTCAAAAAAACATACCTATTTATATTCTTAAACAAAGTACCTTTTGTTAAAATAAAGGGTTTTTCAACAGAGACGCTACAAAAGTAATCGATAGGGACAGCAAACGACGCCATATTTTTTCCCGCTCTTTTGACATTTCTCTTCAGTAAGGTTTGCCATTTCATCATGGAAAGATATACGAGCCAACAACGAGTCGAAATTATTAAAATTTACTACCGAAATTTGGAGTTAGTGGCCTCAACTTTAAGAGCGCTGCGTCCAATTTATGGTCGTCATAATCGTCCTACCAGATCAACAATTGAGCGTCTAGTGGAAAAATTTGAATCCACAGGCACAGTACAAAATGTTCCGGTGCCAGTGAGACAAAGAAGTGCCCGTAGTGTCGAGAATATTGCTGCCGCTGAGGCTTCGGTTCAAGAAAGCCCTAATGTGTCTCTCACACGTCGTTCTCAAGCGTTGGGCATCTCTGTGACTTCGTTGTGGCGAATTTTGCGAAAAGATCTAGGCCTACATCCTTACAAGATCAAATTGACGGAAGAACTGAAGCCGCTTGACCACCATACGCTTCGTAGGCTCGTGAATTGGGTTGAGCAACAATTTGAAAATGATTCGGATTTTCATCGGAAAATCATCTTCAGCGATGAGGCTCTTTTCTGGCTGAATGGCTTCGTCAACAAGCAAAATATGCGTTATTGGTCAGACAGCAATCCACACGTAATCCATGATTCATCATTGCATCCCGAAAAAATTACGGTTTGGTACGGTTAATGGGCCGGCGCCGTCATTGGGCCGTACTTCTTCCGTGGTGGTCAAGACCGGCTCATTACTGTGAATGCGAATCGCTACCGTTCAATGATAACCGAATATTTTTGGCCCCAATTGGATAATATGGACTTGGAGGACATGTGGTTCCAACAGGACGGCGCCACAAGCCACACAGCGAATGCCACAATCAATTTATTGACAACCAAGTTTGGTGAACGTGTTATCTCACGAAATGGCCCAGTCGATTGGCCGCCTCGGTCGTGCGATTTGACGCCGGTAGATTATTTCCTGTGGGGCTAGGTCAAGTCTATGGTCTATGCCAACAAGCCAGCGACGATTGATGAACTTCGTGCGAATATCGAACGTAAAATTGCAGCAGTATCGGCCGATTTATACTTGAAAACCGTCGAAAATTGTGTTCAGCGTCTGGACTTCTGCAAGCGTGCCCGTGGTGGCCATGCAAAAGAAATCGAGTTCCATACATAATGGCATCGAACGTACTTTCACAGGAATAAAGAATTTCATTGGTATCTAAAACCGGTTTTGTTTTATTTAAAAAAAACTTTTGTAGCGCTCTTATTGAAAAACCCTTTACCTTATCTTAAAGAAGTACCTTGCTTTTAAATGACTAAATTTTCTTACAAAAAGTACCTTTTCTCAAAAAAGTAAATTTTTATTAATAAGTACCTTTTCTTAATAAAGTACATTTTCTTACAACAAATTACGTTTTCTTACAAAAATTCCTTTTCTTAAATGTACGTTCTCTTAAAAATAAAATAATTTCTTTTCTTTTCTTGAGATAAGTAGGCTTTCTGAAAACAAGTACATTTTTTAAAAAAAATAACATTTTCCTAATAAGAGTACCACTTGTTTAAAAAGTACCTGTTCTTAAAAAAGTATAGAAAACAGTTCTTAAAGAAAAAACTGAACTTCTTCTTAAAAATAGTACATTTTCTTAAAAAAAAAATAAATATGTATTACCTTTTAATATAAGAAGTACCTCCCTTTACAAAAGGACTTTTTTTGGAAAATTAATACATATTTGTTACAAAAATACCTAAAAGATCCTTTTTTACAAACTACATTCTATATATAAACAAAAATTTTTTCTTAAAAAAGGTTTATCATTTTACAAATAGTATCTTTTCTTAAAGATCCATTTAAATTATCGTATTTTTCAACGGGCGCCTTAGATGTGCTGGAACTAACTAGTACATAATGTATAGCGAAAGGAACTTCGTTCCAACCGGGTGTCCCCTGACACCTCAACTGATTTTTTTTATTATTGTATAGAAAATGCAATTTTATTTTCTATAACAAATTGATTTTGAAGATGATAGACCGTAAATGACCTCCATGCTTTTCCACACATACGACAGCTGGTCAGAAAATTATTCATTGTGGCCTGAAGGGTTGAAGTCGAGGCCGCCTCAACTATTGTTTTAATGGACTTCTTCAATTCAGTCAAATTCCTTGGTTTCGTTTTGTACACCTCTTGCTTGACATGACTCCATAAAAAAAGTCTGCTGCAGTTAGGTCAGGTATTCTTGGAGGCTTGCGGAAAGTGGAGTTCCTGGACAATAATTTGCTTGGGAAGTTTCGTTGGAGGTCCGCATAACCGGTTTGGACATGTGTGTAGTTGCTGCTGGAACCAAATGCTGTTGAAACGAATACGTCTTACGTTCAACCGATTAGATGAAAGGGTGAACGTTGATAACCGTTGTAATTTCGAGGGAGTGGACGAATTCATTTACCTTGGATCTGCCGTAAACAGAAGCAATACCCTCAGCTTAGAAATCAAACTTGCTTGCAAATTTATATATGAAAATTCCCAAAATTTCCCACAAAAATCCCATTTTTGTCGATTTTTTTTTTTTTTTTGAGAGATTCTAGGATTGTGTTAAGACGAATTCTTAAAAATGTTCTTGGGATTAAATCTACATTAGGTGGGTAACCAAACTGTAGAATTTCGTTGCTACATCTCATTTCTTTCTATATTTTTGTATTACTCAAACATCAATTAGTTCCGAAAATAACTACGTTTTATCAAATTTTTGACTTAATATTCATTTATGATTAGAGAATTACCCAGTAACAACAGTGTCTGCCCTTACATTGTCTTTAAGAAATTGTTTGCATTTGTATTTAAAGACGACATTATGGGCAAATATGTCTTGTATGTTGTCGTCGATAAATCTCGTGTGGTTAGATTTCTTGTAAATACGTTAGATTCTTACTTCGTCGTCAACGATTTTTGCGGCATTTGTATGCAAATGTTTCTATTTGTCAAGAATGCAACAACCTGGACGTGCAGCGCTTTGTCAAGAATGCAACATTACCTGGACGTGCAGCGCTAGCGAATGAAACGTTTGGTCTCACAAATGATTGTGGTCCTCTGGCAATTTCTGCAAATCTGCCTGTCTTTGTGGGCAATTCTTCGAACCAGCGGAATGCCCCTGCACTCTGTAATTGACGCAGCTTACCGTATTTCGTCTCTGGGTTACTATCTCACCACTTAACGGGTGTTGATGGATTACATCACCAGTGTCCACAGACCTGGGCGGAATTTCACATATATCGGGATCATGTTCGAGGCCACATTTGACACATCGGTACTTAATGTTGCCGTTTGCAGAGACATGCCAAACCGCTGGCATTTATAGCACTGGGTCGGGCAAATCTGCCTAAATCGCTCGAACTTCACTTTGAAGTGGAGAATACATCTGACCCTCAAAAAGGATCGGATGTCGGAGTCTCTAGAATGACTGAACAGCAGGGTATTGCCGCCCAGTTTTCTGAAATTCACCCGGTTGATCTTCCAAATAACCCAGTCATATAAGCCTTGACCAGTTCCACATCATAATCAGCGAAGAGTTCCCTGATTATCACTAAAATCAGCTTCTCCACTTTTGGCATGAACGTGAAAAAATTCACACCCTCATCGGTAAACAATTTGCGTAACTTACCGTGGTCCTCCACGCTACGTTTGTCACGTTCCTGCTGATAACACTCTGCGACAAACGATAGGGGTTAGTGATCGGTGGGGGTTCTGACTAGTGGGGAAAATTATATCGGTCAAAAACAAGTTATACGTGTCCCGGCGTTTCGCTGGGTCACGTCGAGGAATCGAAATATATCGATTTGAAGTTATTAAGTATATGGTATAATATGACCCAGCAAAACGTCGAGCCACATCTAACTTTTTCCGAACCCGCGCCGATTTTGGCTGTCGCACAATTTAATCTTTATCGAAAAAATATTATGTCCCAACGTCCGAAACACCTTATCGATCGTCGACTTCGCATTCCCCCCATGTTCTGTAATAATGCGGATATACTTACGAGTTCGCTTGGTCGTTCGCCCTGATACAACTCTTCTGGCTGATATTCGCTGCAATGTAGATGCTGGATATTCTGTGTTGCGCGCAGACGTGGAGTTTTGCTCTGCGCGCATTTCCTCTTCAGATTGCTTGGTGGCTATATGGTCTTCAATCATCTCCCATGTTCATCCATGGACTCAGCATCAATCATATTCTGATTTCCAGGGCTACAATCCTGTTCTTTAAATCACCGATGACCCCTTCAGCCCGACCCAGTAGGTTGAGGACTCTGGCATTATCCTCTCTTAAATGGGGGTTATCCAACAGGTTGTCGCCCTCGTTCTTTCGCTTGCTGCCGGTGTGATCGATCTCCGGGGATTTTTTCCCGGAAGCCATTTGGTCATGCTTACATGCCGCAGGTTTACTTTGCATCTTATCAGAATGCACATCTGCCACACAAGCAGCTGAACACGCTCCCATGGAAGTCACAACACTAAGTTCACTAGCCGTCGCTTTATGAATGAACAACATTTTCAGGCGGCGCCGTTCCCGCCAGAACGTAGCGTAAGCCAAATGCAGCAAAAATCAGATCAAGGGATTCGGTCGCCTCAGGCGGGCGAGGTTTTTTCTTCCTCGGCTCTTTCCTACCGCTCATTTTTATCACGACTAGCCATTTTTCACTTCACTTAGCACAATATGAACACAGACACTGTCAGGACTGTAATCTGAATTACTCTAATCATAGAGAAATAGACACGAGCCGCTATCAATCTCTTCACGTTCTCTTGATGACGACGAAGTAGTAGGTATTTTCGGGTTCGGGTTGCTTTTGTAATTTACTCTTTGGTTGGCATACTACGGGCAGAAATAAAAGGGAATATGTATTTTCGATCGATGCAAACACACATAAAACATAATTTAGTTGTCATTAGTCTCAATGAAACACTGTTTAGCCTTAGTTTGATGCATGGTCTATAAATTCTATGCCTTCTTTTTTGCTCTCATTCTACATCAATTCCCTAGTAACTTTTCGATCAGCTGTGCCATAGAAACCCCTGCTCTAATCCAAGCTGTAGCCTGATTGAGAATTGTGAAGGTGAAGTAAAAAATTGGCAAACAACGAAACTCGAATTTTTCCGCAAGCCGGTATGGTATTGTCAGTCATTGAGTAGTTACGGAAAGTTAAGTGCGATGTTGTCATTACCCACATCGATGGGTAATGTGTTACCTAGGGTAAGCCATCCCCATTTTTGATCGAAAACATGAAAAATTAGGAATAATTTCTTTCTCGTAAATTTTTTAAAACAAAATCGCCGAAATAAGAAACTAGCTGTAACTCGGAAACCGTGCGTCCAATATGTATATAATATATACATGTGCTTCATGAATCACCACTTCATCCACAAAAAATAACTGCTTGGTGCGGTTTGCATGCCGGCGGCGTCATTGGGACATATTTTTGCGTCGACAACAACGATCGTCACATTACTGTGAATGGCGATGAAATGGGGTTATTTCATTGGAGTTATTTCGTGGCGCCGATTCAAAATATGGACGTAGTATTGGAAAAATAACGAGAGAAGAAAAAAACCAGGAGAAAATTTAAAATAAATACATAACAGAAAGTAGTACACTAGATAGAAAACGTTATTCACGGTATGAGCATTTTCTATGTGGTCTTATACCTCGGTATTGTGGATTTTTTACAATGAAAAATTTTCCAAAGAATTTGGCTAGAGATTAACAAACAATTTATATCAAAATGATGACAAATTTACTTCAAATTGATGATAAATTTACATCAAATTGATGATAAACTTACATCAAATTGATGATAAACTTACATCTAATTGACGAAAAATGCGCAGCAAATTGACAAAAAAATTACATTAACTTGATGTAACGTTGTTGACTCAACTTACTTACTTTTATTGACTATATTACAACCTCATGAGGTCAGACGTCTTACACATATTAATTAAACAAACAAATTAAACAAATTTCAACATATTCTTCCAACTGGCTCTATCCTTCGCCTTTTCTCGCCAGTTGGTAACACCAAGGATACGGAGGGATTCTTCTGCCTGGTCTTTCCAGCGGAGTCTTGGTCGTCCTCTTTTCCTGCTTCCATCGGGTACGTTATCAAAAATCTTTCGCGCTGGCTCATCTTCATCCATTCTGATAACATGGCCCAGCCAACGCAATTGGCACACTTTGATTCGTCTAGCTATGTCCACGTCAGAATAGAGGTTATATAGCTCTGCGTTCCAGCGACGTCGGTACTCGCCGTTTTCCCTAACAGGACCATATATTTTACGGAGAATTTTTCTCTCGAAAACTCCCAGGTGTTTTTCATCCGCTTGCGATATGACCAAAGTTTCGGAGCCATATGTCAAGACAGGTAAAATGAGAGTCTGATATAGCTGGACTTTTGTCCGTCGAGAGAGGGCTTTGTTCCTAAACTGCTTGCTGAGCCCAAAATAACATCTATTTGCAAGCACAATTCTCCTATCTATCTCCAGGCTGACGTTGTTGTCCTTGTTCACGGCGGATCCAAGGTAGACAAATTCATCTACCACTTCAAAATTAAATCGGTTGTCAACGTTCAAGTGCGGACAAAGTCGAGAGGTTTCTCTAGTCGTTGACACCATCAATTTTGTCTTGCCCTCATTAACAGCAAGACCCACCTTTGCTGATTCCTTTTCAATTCTTGAAAATACTGCAGTAACCTCTCGCAAATTTCGCCCAATGATGTCTATGTCGTCAGCATACGCCAGCAACATATGGATTTTCGTGTTAATGGTTTTTGTTCGTATTTACTGCAGCCTTTCTCATTATTATATCCATTAAGATGTTGAAGAGATTGCACGAAAGTATGTCGCCTTGTCTAAGTCCTCGCTTGGTACAGAATGGTTCAGTGAGGTCTTTCCCCACTTTCACTGCTGATTTGGTGTTGGTCAGCGTCATTCTACAGAGGCGGATCAGTAGCCAAGTTCAGTCCTTGCAGCGGTTTCCAAAGAATGGGAGATGTGCTTCCACTGGGCATCTGGGTCTTCGGGAGGGTGGTATTCTGCTCTAGCAAGAGAGAGAGTTTCTGTCGATAGGGCATTGATATCTCCGGTATTCGTAGCTTGTCAATATCCAACTTTTCCTGTGTTCGGCTTCGTACGTTTTTCGCCCTGCTCAATCTCGTGCGAACTTTCGCAGCCACCAGGTAATGATCCGAGTCGATATTGGCACCTCGAATCACACGTACATCCATTACACTAGAAGAGTGCCTGCCATATATTACCAAGTGATCAATCTGGTTCTTCGTCCGTTGATCAGGAGATATCCAGGTCGCCTTATGAATGTCCTTATGCTGGAATCGTGTGCTACTAACTACCATGTTCTTTGCAGCGGCGAAGTCGATCAGTCTTATTCCATTATCGGAGGTGGTATCATGTAGACTGTGACTGCCGATGGTTGGTCGAAAGACACTTTCCTTTCCTAATTTGGCATTAAAATCGCCTAGAATAATCTTAATGTCGTGGTCAGGGCAGCGTTCATATACTTCCTCCAGGCGCTCATAAAATGTTTCTTTGACCTCATCATCTTTATCCTCTGTCGGTGCGTGCACGCAAATTAACGAGATGTTGAAATATTTCGCTTTGATAAGAATTGCGGCCATGCGGTCACTCACTGGGTTGAACCTTGAAACTAGGTGTCGCAGTCTCTTGCCTACTATAAATCCGCACCCAAATTCGTGCTTACGCTCATGGCAGCTGTAGTAAATATCGAAGTTTTTCTTTCTGGTGCAACCAGCTTTATATTTTCCGAGGACATCCGCCAGTTGGAAAGTGGCACCAGTCCTGTATAACGTTCGAACATTCCAGGTACATATCCTTAAATCATGGTCCTTATAACGTTTGCGAGCGTCGTCAACAGTTGGGGGGTTTCTTTGTTCATCATATTTTCTGCGTATTTTCATTGCCGATATAACGGTGGCGGGAGGCAAACCCAGCCCACCGTGGTTTGCATTTTACCTACTGCCAGGATGATTATGTTTCAGCCGCCCATTATGGATCAGACGCTGACCAGAATGCAGTGTGTCGAAACTGGATTTTGGATTCTTCAATTTTGATCCGCCGTTGGCCAGGGGTGTTGGCTCATCCGCCTTCAAAGGACAGAAGAATATGTCCACTACTTCGAAGAGCTTCAGTGACAGGGTCACCTAATAATCCTGAGACGTATCAGTGATCGCATTACCACTCAGGTTGCTCATTCGTTTCGCCTTTTCACTTTAGCTAGCTAACGGAGGTTTCCGATAAGCCATTGCCCAGGACATCCTGCGTCGAAGTAGTGAGCTGCTTGGACTGCCCAATGAAGGAATCATTTCTGGCCACTCCCAAGTGAATGGCTATCAGAAACTTTCCACCTCCACGGAGAGCCCCATGTCAAACTATTAATAAAAGTTTCATGAAATGTTCTTCATCAATTCGAAGAAATCCGCCATGGGTTGGAAAATGAGGACATGTTTCATTAAAATGATAAAGGAATTCATAAATTTGACGAAACTTTTTCGTTGAGTGCAGGGTAACCCATTACCAATGAAATACGAATCCTGTATTGACCTACTAATGTTTACTAAATCTTGCAGTTATATTTCATCAATTTATTTCTGTTAAACAATTTTCGTTTTGCAAAAACCTTGCTCAGTTTCTGAGCATATAACGTTTAACAGAGAACTGTTTATGCACAGTCCCTGGTGTGAGAATAATGTTTTCATTTGGTCAACATAAGTTGTGGATTAACACGATATTGTGTTGCACAATATTCGCCTAAGACAATTGTATGTTCAGTTATAGTTTTTGGCTGTGGAGCATTTGCTCCATATCCATGATAGTCATATCATGAGTCCACATACATCACATACAGTTTCGTTTCCTTTACGAAGGTTTGGGGCTTTCAGCAACATTCTTAACATTCATATCTCTCTTTTTAAATCTCTGCAACTCAAGAGATTTGCATGTGATCTCCATGCAACAAAGTGTTTATTTTGGACTAAAAGAAGTGGGTCAACACAATGGAAGTCGTGCCTACAACGCTTGGCAAACATGCAATATACACAGGCGACCGACGACCACTTTGTCTTGGGTTGCATGCAATTCCAAGCGATGCGATTCTATGAGATACAAGATATGATTGAGTTATTGCCAGACAAATACACTCAGCATTAATAGAAAATGTGTGGTTGGTCGTTCGAATTGATTTAGCCAACTTCTCCACATACTCGTACTAGTGGTTACATACAAATGCAAAAGTAAATCAACATCAACTGAGCCGTTAAGACAGACGCAAACATTTTGTCAAAACAGTTAAGGAAAACCAAAAAACGCCAGAGAAGCGAAATCTAAACGGAGACCGCAAAACCGCGCAAGACATCGGTATTAGAGTGCGGCGGCTGCAGAACATTAGGAGGAGATGTCATTACCAGAAGATGTCAGTTAATGCCAATTCCAAGATGCGAGTGAGGTACAATACTCAAGCGGTCATGGAAAGAAAAAGTTGAATGAATCAATAGTTGGGTAGTTAGAAGATAAATATGGAAAAGAAGGCGACCACAATGAGGAAAACGATGACGCTGAGCTAATGGTGGTGGTAATGATGATGACGATGATGATGATGATGGTGATGACGGTGACACCGACAATTGATGTTTGTCAGCCAGTCAGTCAGTTTTCTCTCTTGGTGCGTTGTAATTTAGACTCATGTTGAACATCTCTTAGGAAAACACACAATGGCAAACGGATGCCATTGCATGCATGTAGTGTACATAACCACCACAAACGAGAGCTGCTCCTCCGTGCTGAGGCAACTAGCCAGCTAACCCAGCCGTATGGAGGCCACAAATCAGCCAAAGTCGCATCAATTACAATAACCGACAACGTATTCTTAAATGTCAATGATATGACGGCGTTTGCATCCGAACTCTAATGTTGAGGTTACAACTTTTACTTTGGAAACGTTTTATTTCTTTTGTTTCTTCTAGAGACTTTCTACACAATATGAATAGCAGCAGCAGCAGCAGATGGCTCGATCTTTATGGAGGAATTAAAATCAAATTAGTTCAATGAGAATTAAGCCTGACAATCTAACATTTCCATTGAGCAATTTATTTAAAGTCATCGCCATGCTGCTCCACTTTTCACATAGCACCGTGAAGGAGAAATGTCAATTTTAATTTGACGTCTAGAGTAGAATGTGGCAAAAGTGTGAGAAATAGTTGGCACAGTGGGTCATTATAGAAAAATTAAAATTAATAAAAAATAAATGCAAATGAAGCTGATAAGGTTAGAAGAAAATACAAAATTTGGGTAAAAAAGAAATTTAAACAATGGAAGAGTGCTGGGAATTTTCCTTCTAATCTTGTCAATGAAAACGGACGAAACTGCCAGCAGACCATCTGCTAGTCCATGAGGTTTCAACAATTTATTTTCTGACTGCGAGTTGACTTATTCCCAGCTCCATTGCCATTGCGAATTAAGAAAGGGTGTTTTTTTACAGGTTCACGACTTTGTATTGGTAACACTGCTCTATTTGACAACCGACTTAACAGCGTATAGTTCACGACTTTGTGTTGGTAACACTGCTTTTTTGACAACCGACTTAACAGCTGATAGTAACCGACTTAACAGCTGATAGCTGAAAAATTGTATGTTTCTTGTTGTTTGGATGCAAATATAACGTGTTTCTAGCTTGTCGCAATACTGCCGCAGCCCCACTCATATCATTAGAAAGGGCCGAGCATGGGCTGTCGTGTGAGCTATTCCAAAACATCCACCCTAATTTCAAAATATATTTATTTTAAATTTGTACATTTTTTTTCCACTGTAATCGTAAGACGGTGTTGAGCATGTTCTCTGGAACCACACGCTGAAAAATTTGTCTTTTTTTTTGTTGTTTGGATGCAAATATAACGTGTTTGTAGCTTGTCGCAAATATAGTATACTTGTGTCTAAACACATTGTGTTTGCCATTCAATATAACATGTTGGAGACACAATGATTAATAGGTAATAATATGTGTATTTGTGATCCAAATGTGACTTTGTTTGTAGAAAACTGCTGAAAACAAAAACGTGACAGACAGTAATGAAACAAAAAGCAGCAGATCTTCAATTCATGAAAACAGTGCTTGCAAACATGTACGTGGTTCCTGCAGTATGTTGCTGGGGCCGATATTTTTCAGCGTGCACCTATTGAACGATACCATCTAATTTAAGAATCCGATTTTTTTGTATTGAATTTTGAATTTTTTATTTTGTTATATCATGAATTTTTTGTATTACAAAGGGTGTCTCGGTAGGTATGCACTTTTTAAATTTAATGTAATTTTTTTTGTGCAAATGGCAACTCTTAAATTTGACTGGTGTCACAATTGTTTATTGAGATTATTAAAAATGGAGAGCTTTACGAAAGAACAACGCGTTATAATTGTGTGATGACAAAAATTTGGAAGGTTATGCTGAGACCGCTCGCAGACTTCGAAGAATTTTCACTCGAGAAAGCCCTACTAATGTGTCAACCATTTTAAGAGTGGTCAACAAATTTGAAGAAACTGGGTCGGTTATGGACAGTAAGACTCCTGTGCATCAATGTACTGGTCGGTCTCTTGAAAACATTGCACAACTTCAAATTTCACGAAGCACTACGCAGCGAATTTGGAAAAGAGACATCCACCTTCTTACGCACAAAATGCAGCTTAGTCAGGAGCTCAAACCGACAGACCATCTAAAGCGCCGGCAATTCGTTCAATAGGTAAGGGAGGAAAGTGAAGTCAATGCCAATTTTGGAAAAAAAAAAATCATCTTCTCCGATGAAACGCTTTTCCGTCTGAATGGCTTCGTGAATGCACACTATTATCGAATTTGGGTCTCAGAAAAACAAATGCACCCACAACAAGCAACCTTACTTTTTTGAAAATGAGACCGCAATTGCAGTGACTGTGATCAGCATTCATTACAGGATCATTACAGGAGTTCTTGTCGCCTCAACTGGACACATGAATCTGGACGACATGTGGTTTCAGCAAGACGGCGCCACCTCCCACACCGCGCATGAAACAATCGATTTTTTGCCGCAACGATTTCCAGAACAAATTATCTCAAGAAATTCTGATGGCCAAGTGGCCATCATGATCATGCGATTTAACGCCGTGCGATTTCTTTCTTTGGGGTTTTGTGAAATCTGGGGTTTATCTGAATAAACCAGAAACAATTCCAGATCCCAAATCGGAGATCCAACGCGTCATCGGTGAGGTACGGCTACATTTGGAAAATTTCATGAAAAGAGTAATGGCCTGTCATCAGAGCCGTGGTGGCCATATGACGGATATTTTATTCCATACTTATATGTGTTCTTTGCAATCCAATTAAAAAATCCCAACTATCTCAAAAAATACGTATTTTTATTTTAAAATGAAAAAGTGCATTCTTACGGAGACACCCTATATTGGAAATATGAAATATTCCCTGTATTTATGGAACACGATTTCATTAATGTGGCTGCCGCGGCTGGCTTCGCAGTAGCTCATCCTGTCAGTATATTTGTCGAAGACTTTGTTGGAAGACTTTGGTCGATATTAGCTTTAAGCCTTTGTGACTTGGTGCGCCATCCAGATGAAAAATTATCCAACTTCATATCCATTTCAGCCCAAAAATCTACTCTTTTGAGGATCACAGTAATCTCTGTCTATGGACGGTGTAGATATTGATGAATCAGACGCACTTGATGTTCTGGGGATGAAAATACAATGTGAAGTCCGTTGGGCAAAACATGTATTTGAAGTATCGTAAGATGTATTCAAGTGTCTAGACTTTTAAAGCGGTGCAATCCATCAGATGTCTAAACCACCTACATTAGGCCAAAGATGGAATATAACTCCCATATATGGGCTGGTGCTCCTAGGACATTTTTGGAGCTTCTCGACCGTGTCCAGAGGAGAGCGTCTGTGGTCGGTGTTGATAGGGTACAGTAGGGTATCAAACCCTATTGCCTCCCTTCGGCATCTGTTCATCGATACTTCCACGGTATGTATTCCTCGGACATTCGTCAACTTATGTCTGACGTGAGGATATTTAGCCTCAACATGGAAGAGGGCGAGGAAACGACGAAACACCTTCTCTTGAATTGCCCTGCTCTGGCAGGACTGAGAAGTAGGATATTCGGTACACATTTAGTTATCACCGTAGCCCTACAGGATATTCCTGTAGGTCTCATAGACAAATTTATTAAAAGGGCAAATTGGCTACACGACTAGTCAATAGTTTCTATGGAGGAAGCTGCAGGTATCACAATGGGCTTCTTTAGCCTAAGTGTGCGAGACAGCGTGCTGTCTTGCAGCCTTTTCAACCAACCAACCACCCAAGCGGCTTTCCAGGAACTCTCTTCCGTTTTTTATCGAGTGGCCGGTTGACCGAACTTCAAACTATAGGGAAAATTAGCTCTTCAGCCGTACAGTCCGTATGTGGAAAAACTTCCGCCTAGACGCTCAAAAATAACGGCATCTCTAACATATTCTCCCAAGCATATTCTGCAGGAACCATGTATATGTTTGGAACACACTTCAAACATTAATATGTTTTCAAGTCCCAAACTCACTTGCATTTAAATGTAAATAGCATCATGTTTACTGGCAAACATGTATGCTTTTACGGGAAACAAATGCGTATTTCTCCCTTTCTTTGTTGTCTCTCACGTTTTTGTTTTTGGAAGGTTTCAGCTATGCGTTGGTTATCACTGCGTTGGTACACAAAGAATATATTTATATAAACTCTAGTTCATGCAAGCCAAGCATTTATTTCACAAATGGTCTGCCGTTCCCATTTTCTCAGTAAAGGCTCAGACGTTGTTGCCTTTTTCAGTTACTTACCTCAAAATCGTTTCTCACATTGGTATCACACCTAGAAATATATATGAAACACATACAAAAAAATCAAAGTAACATCACAAATCATTTAACCGTCTGAGCCTTCGTTTATTCTTTTTTCACTGATCAAGCGCTTTTGATATCCTCTCCGATGAAGCATTGATGACTTCATTTGCAATTTGCACGCACATTCAGGAATATTTATGTCTCACTGAATAATACAAAAAAACAGAAACACACTTACAAGATATACTCTCTCGTTGTCCCTCTTTTATTCTCTTGCTCTCGAGAGACAGTGCAACAAACACAGCTGTATTTGTATCACAAACATAAATATATGTGGGTCGCAAACACATATATTCTAACATATTAATCATTGTGTCTCAAACATGTAATATTGAATAGCAAACACAATATGTTTGGACACAAGTATATTATATTTGCGACAAGCTCCAAACACAATTTATATTTGCATACAAACAACAAAAAACACAGGGTTTTCGGCGTGTAGTGTATTTCCCACAAATTGTGACATACAAAGATTTAAGGCAAATGTCAACAGACACTACTGCCTCTTTCCAGTCTATGTTGTAATTGTGTAACTGTATTTGTGCATTATTTTTTCCGTCAGTGATTTATAAATGTTCCTGAATGCGTGTGTAAATTGCCCCAAAATCGGCACCAGCAATATATTGCATGAAACATGTATATGTTTGCAAGCATGGGTTTCATTAATTGAAGATCTGCTCCTCTTTTTATGTTTTTGTTGTCTGTCACGTTTTTATTTTCAGCAGTTTTCAACAAACAAAGCCACATGGGATCACAAACCCATATATAATAACATATTAATCTTTGTGTCTGAAACATGTGCTATTGAATAGCAAACACAATGTGGTTGGACACAAGTATATTATATTGGAGACAAGCAACAAACACGTTACACGTTACACAATGATTAATATGTTATAAAATATGTGTTTGTGCTCCAAATATATCTGTTTTTGTGATACAAAGAGAAATTATTCACAGTCTATGTTGTAAGTGTGTAACTGTATTTTTGCACTATTCCTTCAGTCTATGCATGGCACAATAATATTACATTGCGAAGTCATTTGAACAGCTGATTTAATTTTTTGTCATGCCATTTTTCGCTCATATGTATTTTGTTTTTGTACTCTTTTGTATTCTCGTATTGTTGGTATACTTATGTGAAGAGTTTGACAACGGAAATGAATGAAACATCAAAAATGCATCAACAAATGCTGCTATTACATGTAAATACTGCTGAATGCGTGTGTAAATTGCGGATGAAGTGAGTGTTTCTCATTTTGGCTTTCATGCATTCAGTCATTAATGCTTCATCTGACAGATGATATCAGAAGTAAATGTAAAAAGGGCCGGTTTAAATCTTTATTTTTTATTTATTGATTATTGGTAATAAATGTATATTAGTAAAATACATTAACAGAACTAATTTGTATACATAGACATAGAGATCAATAATTGGTTCCTAAATATTATTATGTTTGGGAGCAAGCGTGCATATGCTTCCACGTAAGAAACTGCGTGTTTGGGAAGGAACACACGAAAGCTTCCTGGTAAGTATATGAATGTTTGGGATAAAGCCCACATATGGTTCCACGAAAAGTATACATGTTTGCAAGTATACATGATAATGTTTGCATTTAAATACAAGTGAGCTTAGGACCTGCAAATATGTGAATGTTTGGAGTGTGTTCCAAAAAAATACAAGGTTCCTACAGAATGTGATTGGATGAATATGTTACAGAGGCCGTTTTTTTCGTGTGTGCTGTTTGACCCACTGTCCCAACCAATTTAACAAGTTTAACTACTCAACATACTTGAAGGCGCTCATCTTGCAACATAGTAATGTATAACTACAAGTACATAAGACACTCGTGCTTTGTGCAACATGCAACATTCAACACTCCCATCCTGACCGGTCCTCAGTGTCAATAGCAGACATGGCAACATCTTCTTACCTTTTGTTAAAGCAAGTAGACGCAAAATAGACAAATGGACAAAAACTATATGAAAATATTCCTGCAATCTTTAGCTGCATCAACATCAACGTCGTTAGCATTACCATCATCCTCTTACACTCATCATCAGTATCCAAATCTCTGAGGGCATAATTTAACCAAAAATGTACGAAAATATTTAACAAAAGATAGTCGCAGTCAGTTAGTCAGTCCATAAAACAAATGACTTGATTGCCTCCCTGGTGTTGCAATGTGGATGGATGTTGTTACATTTAGTAGCAATTTTCATTTTTCATTGCTCACATATTTTTCTCCTTCTTCGTAGTTTTCATCACCATTAGCTGCCACACAGCTACAATATTTAATATTTAAGTGCAGAGACAACAATGGGCCCCTTCACCAGTCCCAATTTCCCTCCTACTCCCATTTCTTGTTGGATGGAGGCTAGTTAGTACTTTTACTTTCTGTTTGTGTCCGTCTTTCTTCTGGGGCATGCAACATAATGAATGAAACATTAATCAATATTTTAATTGGTGAATGTATGGATTGAGATCAATTTGCATTCAAAGAAATGCTAAATCTTTTTTCTGTTTTGTGAAACAACAAAAAAAAGTGTAACAATTGCTGATGATTTATTAATGTATCTGGGGGGAAATACAAATGGCAGCCATTGGCAAAATGGGTCAAGAATATCCTGGATGGGTAGAGACTTGATTAATGCAGAATATGTTCTGTTAAACTATACGCTTTAGTTTGCATGACCGTTGTGTGTGTGTGTGTTTATAATGGCCCCCCGTTTTCCAAAGATTGACCATTGCAGAATACTTATATGTATCGTAACGATGTCATGAACTGTTTTAATGAGAAAGATAATTAAATTGCGATAAACATTTAACAATATTACAATCGATTTATGACCACGTATTCATGTTATGAACTCTTGTCATATTCAAAGAAGTAGTGTGGCGGTAAGAGGGAAGTGTAGCAATGATGAGAAAAGTGATTTTAATTACTAGAGTATTCAAAATGAGTTTTGACAAAATAATACGCGTGTTTGTAGTTTGTCGCAAATATAGTATACTTGTGTCCAAACACATTATGTTTGCTATTCAATATTTCATGTTGGAGACACAATGATTAATATGTTATAATATATGGTTTTGTGAAGCAAACCTGGCTTTGTTTGCTGCTGGAAAGAAAAATGTGACAGACAACAAAGAAACAAAAAAGCAGCATATCTCCAATTCATGAAAGCAATATTCCAAACATATACATGGTTCCTGTACAATGTTACGGGACCGTTTTTTTCAATGTGTATATTCTTTTACATAGATTACAGCGTTCAGATTCCGACACTATTCTACACGCAAAAAAATATTTCGTTCAACGCAAACGAAATTTAAGGCACTAAATTTCATGTGGGGACTTCATTTGCTGCAAACGAAATTTTAGGGTTATAAGAAACGAAAAAAGTGTCATAGCAGTTTAGCACATTCTACTACAAAACGGGAGGCAGCCGAGTGGTCCAGTTTCAATTACGTCTAGTTAACATTTTGTTAATTAAATATTGGATATGAATTGGCAAAATACTATTAAAATTACACTGAATCGGATTCATTTTGGATGAAAGTGTATCCCTATAAAATGGGTACGATTCAAATTTTGTGGATATTTTTTTGCAAGTTACATCTCTGAATATTGACACTTGTCGGCTACGATTGTTACATTTATTAATAATGAAAAACGCGTTATCATTGTGACAACACATTACAAAAATTGGAGAAATTTTCACTGAGACCGATTGAAATCTTCGAGGAATTTCCAGTCGTGGAAGTCAACTACTACTGTGAACCATAGGAAGTGATATACAAATTTCACAAAACTGTGTTGATTATGGATAGTAAGTCTCCTGTGCGTCGATGTACCCACAGATTAATATACAGAAGATGACCCAACTCACTCATCTGACTTTTCACCAGAGTCGTATTTACCCCCCATGTGTAACCCATACACATTGTCGTGGGTAATTTGTAATGATGGTTTACCCATTACCCACAGGGTATAGGGAAAACAAGTCCCCACTACAATGGGGGATTACTCATCACTACTACCCACAACCCACAGGGTGATGAGGAAAATAATGTGTAATTACCCACGACAATGGGAAATTACCCATTACGATTACCCATTACCCACAGGGTAATGACGAAAATAATGGGTAGTAACCCACGGCAATGGGGAATTACCCATTACGATTACCCATTACCCACAGGGAAATGGCGAAAATAATGGGTAGTTACCCAGGACAATGGGGAATTACCCATCACGATTATCCATTACCCACAGGGTAAAGGCGAAAATAATGGGTAGTTACCCACGACAATGGGGACTTACCCATCACGATTACTCATTAAACTTGGGGAATGATTAAGTGATCTTTTACCCACGGCGATGGGTATTGGCGATGGGTAACCCAACCCCATTTTTAATAAAAAATATGAAAATATTAGAAAAAAATTCTATATCTTGGAAACAGAGCATCCAATCTAAAAAATAATTAGTTTTTACGGGTTTCTAAGGGTTTTACGTAAAGTGTTCCAATTCGAATGGAAGACATTTTTAAAAAAAAAATCGCCAAAATAAGAAAATTGATAAAATAAAAAAATGGCTATAACTCGGAACCGGGCGTCCAATCTCAAAAATAATAAATTTTTTATCTTCAGATGAGGCTTTCAGATCCGGAAGTCTTTAATATAGAGCCATGGTTGCGGGCTTTTTATGGGCTGAAATGGAAGATATGAACTTGGATCATCTTATGTTTCTGCATGTGACACAGTTCATTAAACAAATGATTTTTTGCGTACTAAGTTCGGTAATCGTGTTATCGGCCGTTTTGACGATGCCTACCGAACAGACTCTCGGAAACTCTGCTGCTGTAGTTTCGCCACAAACCCAGGAACATCAATTCGGCATCGATCACAACATCTTACATTTTCGCGAAAACCACGTAACGAATTTTGACGAATGACCTGCACCTTCACCCGTACAAAAATCAGCTGACTCAGGAGCTCAAACCAGCGGACCATTCACAGCGCCGGCAATTCGTTCAATTAGTGACGAAGCAAAGTGAAGTTAACGTAGATTTTTCGGAACAAATCATATTCGGTGAAGTTCAATTTGATCTGATTGGGTTCATCAAAAAAATTTTCGAATTTAGGACTCAGGCAATCCGCACGTGATCCATGAGTAAGAAATGCATCCAAAACGAGCAACAGTACACACTGAAAAATCTGAATTTTTTTGTTGTTTGGATGCAAATATGACGTGTCTGCAGCTTGTCGGAAATGTACTATACTTGTGCCCAAACATATTGTGTTTGCTATTCAATATAACATGTTTGAGACACAATGATTAATGGTCTTTAATATATGTGTTTGAGAACCAACTGTGGATTTTTTGTTGAAAACCGATAGAAACAAATACGAGAAAGACAACAAAAAAACAATAAGGCAGCAAATCTTCAATTCATGAAAACAGTACTTGCAAACATGGACATGTTTGCTGCAATATGTTTCTGGGCCGATATTTTTCAGCGTGTATGGTACGGACTTTGGTCACGAGGCGTGATTGGGTCTTACTTCATTGAAAATGAGGCCGAAAATGCAGTGATTGTCAATGGCATTCGTTACAGGAAAACGATAATAGAGTGAGTGATTGTGTTCTTAACTGGTCGGTATTGATCTGGATTACAGTTGGAAAAGAAAGAAAAACGTACGTAACAATTGTGAATTTGTACATTGTCCTAATATAAAGGTTCATCAGTTTCCAAACTGCGACAGATTTCATTGGATAAATGTTAAACCTTACATCAACTTTTCTTCAGATTCGTCCAGCACTTTAATCAGGGGGTATCTATGACACAGCTGATCGACGATAAAGTAGAAGATTTACAAAAAACAGAGTAGATAGGTGAGAGAGCGATAAGCAACCATTCGGAAACCATGCAGTAAACTAAGATTAAATAGTTTTGATTGATACTAATGACATTCAAATTATGTTTTATGTTTGAACGAGCGAAAATACGCATTCCATTTTCTTTCTATCTGTTTTATGTCCAACCAAAGAGTAACATACAACAGCAACTCGAACCCGATGAAATGACCTACTACCTCGTCGTCATCGAGTGAACGTAAATTGCGATAAGACGACTCTTATATACGAGTATTGCTCTATGTTTGCTCTGTCAGTTTGATGAAAACTTGTCGCAAATTTAACGCGACATATTGCTCTTATTTATGAAATTATTTTATAAATTTGATGAAAATTATGCGATATTTTCCTGAAATCTTGTCATCAGTTTGATGATTTTTTACATGCAATTGATATAAGGCATTTCGTAAAATTAAGCCATCAAAGTATAAAATGCATCAATTTTATAAAAAACATTTGTTCAAAACAACGTTAACTCTCTGCTGCACTCCTTCCTTTTTACACCAATAGTGGAGAGCATTGAGAACACTTCGTTTTGGAAATTTGAGAGATTTTTTTTGTTCAGTCAGTGCCACTTGTTTATGTCATACATAAAAGTTGAACAATTTCTATTAATAATCACAAAAAACTGACGAGTTGGGACAAGTTCAACGACATGAAACAAAATTAATTCAGCTGCTCTAATACCACTTGGAATAAATGCATCTTGGACGCAATAAACGACGAAACCACAAAGGATATAAGGTGGGAATTCAAGTCGTCACCAACGGGGAAGGTCCGTAGAACTACGAATAAAGTGTGTCAAAGAATTCTTTAATATAATTTACACGAGACGTAAAGTGTTTTCCAATTTGAGTGATATGATTTCTTGTAAAAAAACACTAATTGTTAAGGAAATTCAAATGTTTTTTGATGTGTTAACATCTATACGCGCGCCTCTAGGGCAGTAAACTATCAAACTAATACATACGCAAGTGTTAGGTTTGAAAGAGTAAATCATCGTTTATTTGATGGTTGCTTGGCAGTCGGTATCGAAAGTGATTATTGGGCTATTTTCATATAATTTTCCCACGCGATTTTCTCCGGAAATTCATAGCCGATTTTATTAATTTTTGGATTAAAAAGCTAGTGCGGGTTTCGACGAAGAGTTTAGGCCAAAAATTAAGGCGATCCGATATCGGCGAGCCGAGATTTAAGTGTTTTAATTTGGAGTAATATTAAAAAAGTGTTTTATGTTGATCTTCGGTTTTGTCTTATCATCGTTTGTTTGTTCGTTGCTTGGCAGTCGGTATTGAAAGTGATTATTGGGCGATTTTCATATAATTTTCCCACGCGATTTTCTCCGGAAATTCATAGCCGATTTTATTAATTTTTGGATTAAAAAGCTAGTGCGGGTTTCGACGAAGAGTTTAGGCCAAAAATTAAGGCGATCCGATATCGGCGAGCCGAGATTTAAGTGTTTTAAATTTGGAGTATTAATTTGGAGTAATATTAAAAAAGTATTTTATGTTGATCTTCGGTTATATCGTATGAATATAACAATGTATGTATGTATGTACAAGTGTCTGTTGCTTTGCATTCTTTGACTTTTGTGGGAATAAAACAAAAAGTATTGAGCAAGAAAATAATGACACATGTGCTTGCACTGGGTCTTTAAATAATTTTAAGTATTAATATTATTTAACTGTAACGTCATCATATGATTGAACGCTGTTTTCTATTTTCCAATGTAACATTTACGAATGTGTTCATAGAAATCGAACAGGTACCGTGTAGCAAAAAGGTGTTAACACACCGCCCGTGAGTTCGAACACTCATTGGATTTTTTATTTACTGTGAAGTACAATCGATACAATTAAATTCTCAATAAAACGTCTTTCAAAGACGTGGAGGCGTCTTCTTTTGCAGAAACGAATTCTATGAACCCAATTTTTGAGCACTTCTTCCTCTAAATCACGTCGTATGTCATGAATAGCACGTTCAATATTGGCAAGTAAGTAGAGACTCTGGTTTATTGCTAAAGACTAGTGACTTCAAATAACCTCACAACAAATAGTCTAATGGTGTTAAATCCCATCTTGTTGAAGGCCATTCAATGTCACAATGTCTTGAAATAATTGAATCTCCCAACTTTTCTCGCAAGAATTCGGGTGTTGCACATGCTGTGTGGCACGTAGCCGCGTCTTGTTGGAACCAGATGTTCTCAAGATTAACTTCTTCCAATTTCGGCGATAAAAAGTCGGTTATCATCGATCTATACCGCTATCCATTGACAGTAACGGTGTTACCAGCTTTATTTCGAAAGAAGTACGGACCGATGATTCCACCAGGCCAAAAACTACTCCCAACTGCACAGAAAAAAATAATTTTTCAATTCAATTAAAAAATTTGAAAATTCAAACAAAATATTAATTGAAAATCCTGTGATAAAAAAAACCACATACCATATTTGTAGGTTGTTTATTGGCAAAATATTAGTTTTCAATCGATGCAAAATTTCACCCGTCTACGAAAATATTTTTAAGTTATTTATCAAAAATATTTTCGTTTTAGTCGATGAATAATTTCACATATTAACAAACTAAATTGTATCTCAGTTTTCGTTTAGTCTTCGATCCGAGGTATTTTTAGAAAGTTTGTTTATTTCAAAAAAAAAAATAAACAGTCGCGGTAGGATTCGAACTCACATCCACTGGAAGATCGTTTCGATGTTTGTGACACAGCGTCGTTTCGGGCAGCGTCTAGCACGTTACGCCACCGACCGCCTGTACAAACTTATCTCTAACTGAAGTTATGTGGTTGTTCGTATCGTATTTACTTCGTTAAATATTGAGGTATTTTTTATGAATTTTTTTGTTGGTACCATTTATCGATTTTCATTTCAATATTTGAGTAATTTGTCAGTAAGTATATCAATGAAAAATGTAATTGACTGCTGAGATTTTTCACGTACCAATTTTTTTGTTAAAATTTTACAGTCGTCTTTATTTTCTGTGTGTCAATTTAGGTGAATGTAGTGGTGGTTCATGAATAAGTTGTGGATTTTCTTCGCACCAGAATCGACAGTTTTGTTTATTTACCGCACCACTCAGATGAAATTGAGCCTCATCGGAGAAGATGAAAAAATGTACTTATCATTTTCAAGTTGTTCCAAGACAAAATCAGGAAATTCATGACGTTTACGGTAGTCCAATGGCTTCAGTTCTTGAGTGACAACAATTTTATACGGATGCAAGCCCAAATCCTTACTCAAAATCCGCCAGGTTGTGGTTTGAGACAGTCCCCATTTTTGACAACGTCTTGGAATCGTTGAATTGCGGTCTTCAGCTACATTGCCTGAACTGCAGGAATATTTTCATTACTTCTTATTGGCACTTGAAGATTTTGTAAAGAAAATGTGCGTCCGTAATTTGCAACAATTCGACGAATAGCGAGCACGACCATAAAATGGCAAAACCGCACGAAAATTTGCAATTGAAGAGCGATTATTTTGATAAAAAAATGTAATAATTTGTAAACGTTGTTCTTGCGTATATCTCTCCATGATGCAATTGTAAATATTACTGAATACAGTGAAAAAATTACAGATCATGACATTATACTAATGGCCGAAACGTCACTTGGAAATCATATCACTCAAATTGGAAAACTCTTTATATTGGGGGCTAAAGATTAATTGTATAGAAAATTTGAAAAAAAAATGATAATCAGGGCAGATTAAAATATAAGTTTACAAAAATGCATCAAAATGATGTAAAAAAATGCATCAATTCAATGACGATGAAAAAATGTGAAAAAATATAATCGTTAATTTAAGGAACATTTCAATGCTTCAATGAAATTGTACATCAATTTAATGTAGAAGTATTGATGCAACTTTTTCATTATGCTGGTGATCAATTATTTTGTCAGTTTGTCAAAGAGGGCAAGGGATTGTGATTGAGAGATAAAGAGAGTTTATGTAATCCAACGAAATTTGATTCATGATTCTTTTTTTAAATCTCAAGATGGCTAGCTTCAATTTCCATATTAAAATTCTACAATCGGTTAAAAATTGCAAAAGATACAGGCTGCTAAATATGGAATTTTTAGTGCCTTTAAATAAGTGAACCGGAGTGTATTTTATTCTGTACTTAATGGGAACATGTCTACATTAAAGCGTGCACTTTTATTGGGACACCCTTTATCTTCAAAATATAAAAATTATACAAAATTAACCAATTCATAAATTAAATTGTTCGAGCGTTGGGTCGTATTTTTAATTAATTTTATTCTTCGATATTTTCAACGTCAGGAAGATAAACACAATTATTAATTAGAAACGTCTTCCTGACGATGCTATCCTAAGGGTAGCGAAATATCGAAGAATACAATTAATTAAAAGTACGACCAAACGCTCGAACAATTTAATTTTTGAATACAATACGAAAGGTCGGATAAATCATCACGTATTCAAAATTAACCACTTTTATCCCGTTTAGAGATTTTTCAAAATTTTCGACTGTTGAGGTTTTTGAAAATTCTCGGATATGAACGAAGTTAAAAAGGAGAAAAATCTCGAAAACGGTGCGTTCGATAAAGATAATAACGTCATTTTGTACATTTTGTAAGATTTGGATAAAGCGGCGCCTCTAACATTTTGGAAAAAATCGAAAGAAAAGAACTTTAGAATATGAACAAAACTAGTTACCTGCCATCTGGCTGAGCAAATTGAGGTTATGTGAATTTTTTTCCCAATTTTTTCCGAAAGCTCTGTATCTCGGCGATTTGACTTTTTTCTAATCCAATCGCAAAAATAACTTAATTCTGGCCTGGCCCTCTTTCAAATTTGCAAGCAGACTCTCAAGTCGGGAGCCAGTTTTTATCGAAGAAGCGATCTAATTTGAACGCTGCCGCGACGTGAAAACCACACTGAATATAGTTTCGTTACATTGTTAATTAAAATTTGTTCATTGCTATAATGAGGTTTTTCGTAATCTATTAAAAAAGAGTTCATAAAAATTTAACGAATTTACGAAGACATTATAAAAATGTTTCACAAAATATTATTCATTGGGTTAATAGATAATATTTGTTATCAGTGTCTTGTGTTGGATGCTACCGATATTTTTTGAGCATTTGCATACTATAGAATTCTCATTACATTTAGAGTTTTCGTTGCATATAACTTAGTGATTTTTTTAATAGAATCATTCCTAACGAAAGCGGATGGGGATAACTATGTATATAACTATACGAATTTAATTTAATTAATGAAGACATTTCAGAAACGCAATAATTTTGTTTTAATAATTGTAGCGCAAGTCTCATAAGAACGATGAAAAATTTTCAACGTTTTTTGTGTCATAGAATTTATGAATTAAATTTATTGGTCCAAGGAAATGTACAAATTAACAAGCCGTCTGTAGATATAGTACAAAAGTTGAAATTCAATTTTGTTTGTGGAATATCTGGAATATCAAAGGATAACAATCAGAGTACCTATTATTTTCAAAGAAAAAAATTTCCTTGCATATACAGGGTGATTCAGGAAGTTCCGGACAAATTTCTCCAGCGTATTCCTTAGCTCATTTCTTGAAGAAAAGTCCACTAGGACCATGTCCGAAACTGCAAGGGTGCGAAATGGCAGCGGGTTCAAAATTTTCGGATAGGTGGTTGGAGGGTAGTAGGGTAAAGTTGCTAACTTCTGAGCCAGTGGTCGGATTTTTGGGCTTGTTGGAAAGGTCTTTAAGAGGCCTTTCAGAATCAATAAAAAAAAGTAGAAAAAAGTCAAATCGCCGAGATACAGAGCTTTCGGAATTCAGCCAGATGGCAGGTAACTTATGTTCTACCAACAAAATGGTGCTCCAGCGCATTACGGGCGTATTGTGCGGGATTGGCTTAACACCAATTTCCCTCGACGTTGGATTGAAGGAGCTGGACAAATCGCCTGGCCGCCACGATCTCCAGATCTCACACCACTTGATTTCTTTTTGTGGGGCTACATGAAAGATTGTGTGTATTCTGTGCAGATCCACAATCGTGAAAGTTCGTGAAAATATGAGTGAACTAAACGTGGCGGATGTGGTTCGCAAACGGCTGCAATTGTGTTTAGTAGAAAATGGGAACCACATTGAAAACTTCCTTTAACATCAAATGCTTTTTTTTCCTTATGTGTTTGATTCTTCAGCCAAAAATGTAAATAAAATAAAATCTTAAACGTGTTAATTTACAAAAACAAATAAATGTGTGCTGTTGTTTCGCTTCCAAAAACCAAAACAAACATTTTTGCATTTCAGTAAAATGGTCATAACTTTGGAACGGTAAGACCTCTGGGCTTCGTTTAGGTCATTTTGGAAAGGTAAGAGGTATGGCTATCTTTCAACAGAAAAAAAGCATAAGTTACCCGCCATCTGGCTGAGCAAATTGAGGTTATGTGAAGTTTTTTTTTCCATTTTTTTCCGAAAGCTCTGTATCTCGCCGATTTGAGTTTTTTCTACTTTATTGTACTACTTTATTATTTATTATTGATTCTGATTTATTATTTGATTTATTATTGATTTCCTTATGTGTTTGATTCTTCAGCCAAAAATGTAAAAAAAATAAAATCTTAAACGTGTTAATTTACAAAAACAAATAAATGTGTTCTGTTGTTTCGCTTCCAAAAACCAAAACAAACATTTTTGCATTTCAGTGAAATGGTCATAACTTTGGAACGGTAAGACCTCTGGGCTTCGTTTAGGTCATTTTGGAAAAGTAAGAGGTATGGCTATCTTTCAACAGAAAAAAAGCATAAGTTACCCGCCATCTGGCTGAGCAAATTGAGGTTATGTGAAGTTTTTTTTTTCCATTTTTTTCCGAAAGCTCTGTATCTCGCCGATTTGAGTTGTTTCTACTTTATTGTACTACTTTATTATTTATTATTTATTATTGATTCTGATTTATTATTTGATTTATTATTGATTTCCTTATGTGTTTGATTCTTCAGCCAAAAATGTAAAAAAAATAAAATCTTAAACGTGTTAATTTACAAAAACAAATAAATGTGTTCTGTTGTTTCGCTTCCAACAACCAAAACAAACATTTTTGCATTTCAGTAAAATGGTCATAACTTTGGAACGGTAAGACCTCTGGGCTTCGTTTAGGTCATTTTGGAAAAGTAAGAGGTATGGCTATCTTTCAACAGAAAAAAAGCATAAGTTACCCGCCATCTGGCTGAGCAAATTGAGGTTATGTGAAGTTTTTTTTTCCATTTTTTTCAGAAAGCTCTGTATCTCGCCGATTTGAGTTTTTTCTACTTTATTGTACTACTTTATTCTTTATTATTTATTATTGATTCTGAAAGGCCTCTTAAAGACCTCTCCAACAAGCCCAAAAACAAAAAAAATCCGACCACTGGCTCAGAAGTTAGAAACTTTACCCTACTACCCTCCGACCGCCAATCCGAAAATTTTGAACCCGCTGCCATTTCGCACCCTTGCATTTTCGGACATGGTCCTAGTGGACTTGTCTTCATGAAATGAGCCAAGGAATACGCTAGAGAAATTTGTCCGAAGCTTCCGGAATCACCCTGTATTACGAAATTATGCATAATTATTGCGAAATAAAAAAAAAAATGTTTTTCAATAATTTAAATTTGTGCACTTTCAAACCGTAAATAAAAACTGTAAATATTCTTTTTTATAATCGATCGAATGACTTTTTTTGAATCAAATTGAACTAAAAGAACTGAGCTATTGTTTATGAAAATCGATTAACAAAAAACAAAGTTATAGCCACTTTCATGACTAAGTTCGCGATGTCGGTACCGCCGATTATTGAATTAGCCGCCGCCGAATTAGATGACGGCCAGCTAAAAGTCATGATAGGTGGTAAGAGCGTTGCTAGAGCCACCGATATCATGTATGAAAGTTTCGCACGCTTGTCGTTGCACCATCGAAGGTCACGTAGGTTTCTCTGACTCTTTTATCTGTTCTTTGTTGACATTTCAAAAGGTTGAAAAGACACACATTGCTAAGAGACAGTCGGAGAAAGACACACTTGTTTGCTTTTCACTTGCTTCTAAAATTTTTACTCGATTTATTGATATAGCAGAAAAAACTCACCATGAGTGGCGTTATACTACAACTAAGATGAGCTCCAACAACAAACAAAATTTTGCTATTTGTTGTTAACATTAATAGCTACTTATCAGCAGGCAATTTGTCTGATATTACAGAAAATATACTGCCATAACAACAAATTGTTTTCAGTTTTGGTTCAGCATAAATGAAATATTACTTGCAAATAACAAAAATATTAGGCCTATTTTTTATTTCTGCTTAACTGATGTTTCGACTTCGTTGTGTGGGGAGCTTGACGATGTTAAACGGTTCCCCGTACAAAGTTGTCTACGTTTAGCGGGAATAGAAAAAAACACACTTATTGTTACGATAAATGCTTGTTTCACTTAGCTAACATTTATGTAATTTATGATTTTCACAACAATTTAAAATTTGTAAACAGGGTTTTGTAATATTCTCGACTAAGACTTACGTATACTCAAAACACTATGGTAAAGAGAATGGAAACATATTTTCTAAACCAACAATCATATGTCTGTTGCATTACAATCATTTTTGTCTGCTATTTCAGCAGTCAGGTGTAGCTATTACAACAACATATTTGCTATCCTCTCCGGATCCCATTTTCAACATTTTAATTTAAAGCAATTCAAAAAATTTAGTGCAATTCAATTAAATGCAGTCCAAGTCACCCCAATTCACTTCATTTCTATTCGATTCAATTCCATTCCTTAGTTAATGGATGAGAACTTCCATTCCATTCTTTATAATTCAATTGAATTCAGATCAGTTTAATTCAACTCAATTCAGTTCAATTCATTAGAATTCAATTGAATACAATTCAATGCAATTCAATTCAGTTCAATACAATTCAATTTAATTCTCTTCAATTCAACTCAGTTGAATTTTGTTCACTTACGAGTACAAATCCAACTCAATTCAAGTCAATTCAACGGAAAAAAATAAGTAAATGCTTTCCCTTGACATCCCATGAAGGGATTGGGGAGAGCTTCTCTCATCCAGTGAGCTGTGCTCGGATCTAGTTTTTCCGCTCACTGAATGGCAGCTACAGTTTTTAAACCGGTTCCGAATGGACGCTTTTTCATGGCCAAGTACTCGATAGTGTCGCTATCACTAAGCGAGGTGACCGTCGTCGAAATAAATGTAAGGTGGTCGGAGCAGGGATCGAAAACACGTACTCATGTACAAGAGCCGCGCACACTACCCATTGCGCCACCGACGGCCACATTCAAAGATATTCAATTCAATTCAATTGTGGTTAAATCAATTGAATTGTGGTTAATTCAATTGAATTGTGGTTAATTCAATTCAAGTCAATTCCATTCAATGCCATTCCTTTCAATTCAAGTAATTTCTATTCAATTCCATTCAATTCTATTCAATACAAGTCAATTCAATTCAACTCAATTCAATCAATTCAGTTCAATTAAATTCAATTCAATTCAATATTCAATTCAATTCTATGCAGTTCAATTGAATTCAATTCAATTCATTTCAATTCAATTCACTTCAATTCAATTCATTTCACTTCAATTCAATCCAAGTCAGTTCAATTCAATTCAATTCACTAAATCCAATTCAATTCAATTCAATTTGATACCAATTCAATTTAATTATATTCAATTCAATTCAATCGGAGTCAGTTCCATTCAATTCAATTTCGTTAATGCATTCCACTCAATTCAATTTTATTTAATTTAATACCATTCAATTCAACTCAATTCATGTCATGTCAACTCAGTTCAATTTAATTAAATGGAACTCAACTCATATCAACTCAATTCCATTCAAAGCATTTCCATTCGATTAATTTAGTTCAGCTCAGTTCAATTCTATTATACTCTATTCAATTCTTTGAAATGAATTGACTTGGTATCGAATTGAATTGAATTGAATTGATTTGGTTTGATTTGGATTCAATTCAATTCAAATCAATTCAGTACAGTTTTATTCAATTCAATACCAAGTCAATTCAATGTGAATTTCATTGAATTCAATTTAATTCAATTCAATTCATTCACTCAAGTCAATTCAATTCGATTAGACTCAATTCAATACAATGAAATTCAATTCGTTTCAGTTCAATTTGATTCAATGCAATTCAGTTCAGTGCAATACAGTTTACCATTTCATTCAGTTCAATCCAGTTTAGTTCAGTTCAATTCACTTAATATAGTTCAAGTCAATTCACTTTAGTTCACTTTAGTTCAGTTCTGTTCAGTTCAGTTCAGTTCAGTTCAATTAAATTCAGTTCATATCAGTTCAGTTCACTTCAATACCACGTCAATTCTTTTCAAAGAATTGAATAGAGCATAATAGAATTGAACTGAGCTGAACTAAATTAATCGAATGGAATTCAATTTGCAAAAACCACTTGAGCCAACACTGATTTGATATTGACTTATGTGGTTTCTGCAATCAGCGATTCAATTTAATTTAATTGAATTCAATTCAATTCTATTAAATTTATTTATTTCAATTCAGTTCATCTAAACTAAATTAATTTGAATTCAATTCAATGCAATTCAATTGTTTTCAGTTCAAGGCAATTCAATTATATCCACTTCACTTCAGTTCGATACAATTCAATTCAGCCCAACACGACTCAATTAAATTCATTCCAATTCAGTAACATTCAATTAAATGCAGTTCAACTTAATTCAGTTCAACACAATTCAATTTAATTCCCTTCAATTCAGTTCAACTCAGTTCAATTTTATTAATTTCAAGTCAATACGAATCCAATTCAATTCAACGATATTCAATTCATTTCAATTGTATTTCAATTGAATTGTGGTTAATTCAATTCAAGTCAATTCCATTCAATGCGATTCCATTCAATGCAAGTGATTTCTATTCAATTGCATTGAATTCAAGTCAATGCAATATAGTTCAATTCAATTCAGTTCAATTCAATTCAATTCAATTCAATCAATTCAGCTCAATTAAATTCGATTCAATCAATTCGGTTCAATTAAATTCGATTCTTTTCAATTCAATTCCGTTCAGTTCAATTCGTTTTATTTACTTTAAGTCAATGCAATTCTCTTCACTTCCTAATGTTTTTGTCTGGCCTAACTTTTTTGTCTGAGTGTATCATAATGCCAATGTAGTATAGTGTAATGTTCTTATACATATGTAAAATATTTTCTGCAATTTCCTCTTGACTATCTATACAGTATATGCACTTGAAGCAATCTGCTTCTCTTTCGCATGTGTAACTGGGAGGGCTACAACTGGCACTTGACCACCACACACCACTATGGGGCTACACTTGGGTCACCAGCTACACTTGTTTTTGTTTGTTTTCCTTGTGTTTCTTTCTTGTTTTTAAAATGATTCTTGTAATTTTTTAATGTTTCAACTAAACAAAGAAGCAAACAATCCTAATTAACAGACAAAAACAATTAAAATCCCACAAAACACTGGCGAACTGAGAGATAGATGGACGGTCCGACGGTCATACAAACGGAGTGACGAGCTAGTAAGTAATAAATATTCAGTTTATGACCACAAAAACACAAAGGGGTGGTGGGGGGAAAGGCAACGAGAGGAAGGAAGGACGGATGGAAAATAAACAGAAAAATTAAGTGGAAATAGTATTAAAATTCAAGTTCAATGTACGTCCGTTGCGACCGACGTCCGTCTGCAGTTGTAAAAATGTGCGAATAAAAATGAAAATTATTAACAATTTAGTAATAAAAAAAAATACAACAATAAACTAACTTGTTAAACAATCTACAGGGGTACTGCGAGAGAAGAATATTAGATCATACACATTGGGTGATGAGAGATGAAATTAAATAAAGTGGTTCTCTAAATGGGAAGTGGCGACATTGAAAGAGAAATGCTTTCTTAAGAGAAAGTATGTGTCGAAGAGAAGTTTATAGTTTAACTCATTTATAACACAAGTAGCAGGGACAGGCAACAAAGTTGTCAACTGTTTTTTAAAGAGGATTAGAGTTGGATAGTTCATGAACTATATAGTTCATTTAGGGTGACCAGACATCACCCTCACGAACATAATTCACATGTTCGATATGGCGAGTATTTTAGTGATTGTTATGTCCGGGCACCTTAAATGAACGAGTTCGAGAACTAGTGAACGAGTTCGACACAAGCCTAAAGAGGATTCTGTTAGATCTTTCCTATTATATTTCTAAATTTGTTTGAAACATTTTCAAGAAATCTAAAATTGAAATTGCTACATAATAACTTCAAAGCGATCAAAAGTATCAAGTCTTACAGAAATACGAATACAACTAGATGTATATCCTTGTCAGAGGCTTACTATAGCTTACTCTGAGTTAAGTGCCCAACATTGTATAACATACCATGATCGACTTAGCTGTTCCAGACCTGTGGTTTTGAACAAAAAAAAAAATATTCCCAAATTATTGACTCCAAAACGATTTAGAATTGCTCTTTGAGATTACTCCATGTTTAGAGTCTCTTCGTTTACTTAACTCTTGTGTTTCGTATTCGATGAGCCAATTGATCGGCGTCATACAAAAAGTGTTGGGTCAAGAATTTGGGGCATTCTCCTAACACTGGATGTTTTAAACGAAAAATATGTTTTTGAGAAATTGACAGCATTGATAATTTCTTTCAACAATTTGATTTGTTTTTTAATTTTTCTTGGAAACGTTAAAATTTTGTTCGAACACACAAATTCCAAGCAGGACCGTTTTATTTCAATTCAAGTAGTGTCAAGAACAACACACAACATAAATATAAACTACTGAAATTCATATGCGGGTAAAATTCAAGTTAATCGAGCCAAGAGCATAGCAGTCGAAGCAGTAAACGAATCAAATTGATTCGATACTTTCCCGATTAGTTTCTGCGTCCCGATTAGAGTCTGTTTCACGATTGGTCTCTATAGTCTAAAACGAGCCACAGAAATGTCATTCATCAGCATGAACATCAGTCATCATTGTTGATGTTTATTGTCGATTTACCCCTCTTCTAGATGCCAAAATAAGAATGCAATCGAAGGATATTCGCGTCACTATCATGTATACAAAATATTTTGGTAATGTTTTTTCAAATTCACCAGCCAGATAAAAAGTTTCCGACCATGCTCGTGCTCATGAATGTTCGCTTTACAATATCAGTGATGGGATTAGACAAATGGGATTCGAAATTTTTACAATTCCACCACATTTCCCATCACTGATAACAACGGCAATATCAAATAACGATAAATTTCATTTAGTACCTCAGCAGCTTTCAACGCATTAAGCTACGACACTTGCTTTTAAAAAGTTGGTATACTAAGAAATGAAACACACGAATGTGAATGGATTTGTGTGTTTGTCCCATGGTTGAACTATTCAAGGTTGTGTTGTTAAAACAGCTGATTTGATTTTTTTTTAAACTATCAATACATATGTATTTTGGTATTGTACTTCGTTGTTTACTTTTGTAGTTGGTATAAATTTGTGACGAATTTAGCAGAAGCCAAGGATGCTGCAAAATCAAAATATCTCTTGTTGTTGCCCACAATTACAACAACGTCTCCTGCAACTACCCCGGAATTGTGACCATGATGGCCCTAAAACAAATTTGTAGTTTTTGTTTTTAGTTTTTGAGTCTTCACTGATGGATACACATACGGACAATACAAACGACAAAGCAAACTGAATATTCGAATTCGATTATTTTTATTCGATTCGCTTACACAGTTCGGATAAATTTGATTTGCTTACGATCAAATCAAATATTATTTGTATTTTGTTTCTTATACTTGGTTTGCTTTGCTGTTGACGATAAAACCGTAGGGCTTCTTGAAAGTGTTAGTGCGAACAACTTCCCAGCGGCGGAAGTCATGACCCGGACGGCCTGAAATCATGACCCAACACGCCTTCTTTAAAATGCGGAAGGCCTTCCCTACACATTACCTCCTTCTTTCTTTTTAACATTGCGTGAGATTGGGAGGCAAGGCCTTCCCTGCCCATTGCCTAAAGAAGGCCTTAGAAGGCATGCAAGCAAAGAGGAAGGCCTTAGAACGCATTTACTTTAATTTATTTTAGTTAAACAAAAATAAAATTAAAATAATTAATTATATCAAAAGATCATTTTCCACTTCTACATATTTATTTATAAGTATGTATGTATATGTCTATCTGAGAAAGTTGTACCACGCCCAACTTCAAAATGAAAGTTTTAAAAATACCCTGAAAAATATTAAATAAAAAATATAATTTTTAAATTTTTATGAAATTTTCCAATTAAATTACGGTTAAAAAGAATCGGAAAAGAAATTTCTCAAAATTGTAAAAATCTTCTTCTTGGTTATATCTGATGACAAAAGTCATGCATTCCGCAGCCTTATTTTAGGAAGGCATTACAAAAGAACCATTCTTATTTGTGGATGGCCTTGCGACTTCCGCCGCTGGGTTAGTACGACATGTGCGGAAATATTACGTCGGTATTTCGAATACACTTTTTTTATGTAGAAGTGGTTTGTCAAATTTCGCGCGATATGTTGAATGACCTTAGGGCTGGTATTAAGTGCGTTCGTTTCAAATTATTTTTAGTGAACATGTATTTTTTTAAGTTTTTAACACAAAAAAATATATTTATGATAAATTTAATGAGAGTTGACAACATCGGTCACATTTTTTTTTTTAACGGCGTTTTATGATGTTTCGAGCGAAATATTGAACTTAGTATGTACAGAACTTTAGAATTTAACTGTATACACTTGAATGTGAAGTGCAACTCAAGAATAGACGGACGAGATTCAAGCGATTCTTGAAATCTAACGTAAAAACATCATCTCAGTGCCGCCTTAATGATGTACAATTTTATGATGTACTGTAAAATTTTATAATGTTCCATACAATCGACTGTACAATTTTATAATGTTCCATACAATCAACTGTACTATTTTATAATGTTCCATACAATCAAACACCAGTTTACAGTAATTTTTCTGCAGAGTTGTAAATAATTTTTTTCTATAGATTTTGGTCTTCTAAAAACTATTATGAATTCTAAAAATGCTTCCTCTGATTAGTTTTCAAGATATGACATTTTAAATTATTTTTTCGAATTTTTTTATGAGATGCCTCAGCTTATTGGAGCATAACTCGTAAACGCGGTTACCGATTTGAACAAAAATAATCTCAAATTAAAGTTAATGAGCTTCCCTAAAACATATCTATACCAGGTTTTAAAATCAGTCGAATGGTTTGGATGGTAGAGGCATTTATATTTTAAAAAATTAATGTTTTTATGCAAAAATCACGGCTTTAAATTGAAAAAAATTTAAATAAAAAATATTAATCGCTAAAATAACTCCAGTTTTATAAATGGTGCATAAAGTTTCGACTTTCTTGAGCACAGCTAGCCGTTGTTTATAAAAATTGGCTGACGAGCGGCGAAGCTATACATATTCGCTTGTTATCCTAAATTTTTGGTTCAAATTCTGAAACTAATTTTTTTTGTTTATTGAAGCATAATATGAAAGCTAAGTTAGGAATTTTCAACAAAAAACCTATCCATATATTTTCGCTTGAAAATATGTTCTTACTTATCCGGTTTCGAACAACCCCGGGGGTTTATGCACTATACGCCCATACATTTTTCGGAGTATTTTTCTCTCGAAGACTCCTAGAGCATAATATGAGAGCTAAGTTACCAAATTCCCAAAAAAAACCACCTCGTAAAACTCGAAAATAAAAAAATCCATATATTTTCGCTTGAAAATATGTTCTTACTTATCCGGTCTCGAACAACCCCGGGGGTTTATGCACTATAGGCCCATACATTTTCCTGAGTACTTTCCTCTCGAAGACTCCTAGAGATGTTTCGTCTGCTTGCGATAAGGCCCAGGATTCTGCGCCATAAAATAAGACAGGTTGTATGCGATAACTGGACTTTTGTTTCTCGAGAAAGGGCTTTATCTCTAAAGTGCTTGCGTAGGTTAAAATAACATATACATATTTGCAAGCCCAATTCTCCGCTTGATCTCAAGGCTGACCTTGTTCTTTTTGTTTACGCCAGATCCGAGATATACAAATTCGTCCACCATCTCGAAATTATAACGGTTATCAACGTTCTCGCTTTGGTCTAATCGCGTGGGGGCCCTGTTCGTTGAAACCATTAATTTTGTTCTGTCCTCATTTACCGTCAGATCCACTTTTGCTGACTCCTTCTCAATTCTCGAAAAAAACCGCAGTAACTTCTCTAATTGTGCGCCTAATGATATCTATATCATCAGCATACGCGAGCAGCATGTGACTTTTGCTGCTGATGGTTTTATTCATGTTGACTGCAGCTTTTCTCATAATGATCTCCATTAAGATGTTAAAGAGATCGCATGATAGGGTGTCGCCTTGCCTGAGGCCTCGCTTAGTTTCGAAAGGTTCGGTAAGGTCCTTAAAAACTTTCACTGCGGATTTGGTATTCGTCAAGGTCATCCTGCAAAGGCGTATGAGTTTTGCAGGAATACCAAGCTCAGACATTGCTGCGTAGAGTTTCTCATCGGGCTATTGAAGGCAGCCTTATAATCGACAAATAGATGATTTGTTTTTCGTTTATCTTCTCCAGGATTTGGCGTGGTATATCTTAGGTTACTATTTGAGAATATGAGTTCAAAGCATAAATTGAAAGCAAAAGTTAGATAATTTTTGCACAAAAAAATTTAATTTTTTAAACTCATTTATACTATCAAAACGATCCTACTAAAATCAGTTGTACATAAAGGTTTGAGGGGTGCTCATTACCTTTAATTTGATACCACTCGTGTTCAAATCGTTAACCGTGTTTACGAGTTATGCTCCAATAAGCTACTGCGTCTCGTAAAAAATTCTAAAAACAATTCCAAAATTCATATATAATCAGATTCATATATAATCAGAGGAACATTTTTTAAAATTAGTTTTATTGTTTAGGAGGCCAGAATCTATAGGAAAAATAATTAAGATCTCTGAAGGAGACCGAAAATTAATATTTGTAAACTGGTGTATTAAGATTATTTACGATATGTATGAATGGTATTGTGACCCTCGGTGTGCAAATGGATGAGTGTGCGCCTCTTGTACATGAGATTGTGAGTTGGATCCCTGATCTGCTCAAAATTCTTTCGACGGTCCAGTATTTAGCCGTGAAAAAGCATCTCAAAATACCGTTCGGAACCGGTGTAAAACTGTAGGTCCCAATCAGGGAGTATAAAACTACAAAGCGCGGAGCTCCCTGGTTGTTAGACGCTCTCCCCAATTCCTTAATGGGATGTAAAGGGAAATCATTTTTTATATTACAATATGCCCCACTGTGCAATGGTGGAAAGGGTTTTTTGTTACTGTTTTTCGGTTTTTTCTTCTTTGTTTTGGGAAAGCTGGTTTTTCTGTCATTCTAATTTGAATATGTATGACTTTTTGAATTATTGGCAGCGTGAGGAAAGTGTAGGCTAAGGTGGCTTTTTGTTACCTTTATCTAAAGTTCTTTGTTTTATTTTCTTGTTGATTCATCTTGCCACTTCCCCCTCCCCCTTCAAAAGCTCCCATTGTTAGTTTAGTTTGCCAAACACACAGAGAAGAATTCAGAGATTCTCTTATGATCTTCCTAGTTCTCTTTATTTCGTCCTCTCTCATTAACAATCAATTCGCTGCGTTTTATTGTTTTTTTTTCTGTGGTGGCTTAACTGAGTATGGAAAAACTTGTTGGGAAATTTTCAAGCCATAAACTGCGCCGCTTTTTCTGACTTTAAAGTTTTTCCCCCATTTTTAGACAAATCCAGTTGCTGTTGCTGTTGTTGGTGGTGCTTTAGCAGTTGCTGGTGGTGCTGTCAGTTGTCGGCTGAAGTTGTTTGTTGTTGTACGAATCGAAACTTGAGGCCGTTAATGCTTGGGGTTTCGATATCTTTTCGTTTAGTACGGTTTGAACTTTTTCTCTGAAAACATTTCCATTTTGTCTGCCAGTCCAGAGTTGTCCGCGCCGCGTTGGTCTGTACAACTAATGAAAACTAAATGTTATTCTTTGTCTTGAACCCGATTATCCAACGCTAACACTTTAAAGCGGATTAAAAAAGTACCTGAGTTGGATTCTTCTTTGGGTGGTGGTGTGAATGGAGTCCATAGCGTTTCGGTTTAATGAAATGTTTAAAAACGAGAAATGCATACAATTTTGTTACAAATTTATGTACAACGTTTTGGTCGATCTTTCTTTCTTTCGCCTCGTTTATTTTGATCATCATATTCGCATTTCTAACACATTATTGAAAAGCAGACGTTTACGCCAACCGCGACGCTAATTGTTGGCGTCTGCTTACCCGCTCCCCTTGATGTAGAAGAAGATTTTTGTGTTTTGTTTTTGTGTGATTACTGGGGGAACAACAGAACTGAGTGTGATTGAATTGAAGTGAACTGAACGGTCGGTCTACCATGCGCTAAGTGGTGGCGCAGCGTTCAGTATAGTTCGCGACATTCACAATAGACGGTTGGAGGACGACGGGTTGTGCGTTAGTGTGTGAGAAAGTGTAAAGCACGAACGCCGCGACGAGTGCAAGATAAATAAAATTATATATTACACGAAATTATAAAAATACAAAAATTTGTGTAAACGAAATTGTAAGAAAAAAGTACGAATTCGATACGAAGTGCAAATGCGAGAGTAATTAAAGTCTTCCCAACGCGTAATCTATGCAAATAATTCTCAATGAGATCACGAATAATAACAGGCAATAATCAACTCGATTAAAATACATAAATGTTAGTAATTACTAAAAAAAAATTGTGTAAATTTAGAAAAAAAAAAACTAAAATGCAATAAAAAAAAAAACAAAAATATAAAAAAATACCTTTATCTAAAAATTAAGAAGTTAAATAACTTTGTTAAATGTTTTTCAACGTGTAAAATGTATGCAAATAATACTCAATAAAGTCATGGAAAACCCTTAACAACTCATCATTTAGTTCACTGATTAGGACGTAATAAATATGAATTGAATTGAATTGAAATTGAGTTCGCGGATTGAGTGTTTGCAGAATTCGAAAAATCTGTCAAAAATATTGTGCTTCAGATAAAAATTGTCAGAAAGTACGGAAACAACTTATATTTGCTTTTCAATGCAGTCAAAGTTCGTTAAGAGGCAAATAATTCTCAATGAGTCATAATTAAACAAAATTTAACCCCAACTAAATCAGAAAATATGTTAAACTGAACAAAACAAAAATCGGTTATACAGATCCCTACGGGAAAACTGGTGTCATGTACTTGTCTGAAAGTACTTATCGCGAGATAGGTCAAGTGGGGATATGTAACCACTCTGGTTCAAGGGTGTTAAAGCTGAGTCAATTGGGCTGAAATTTAAATACAAATTTTATGTATTATTCGTGAAATTTATTACTTTGGTAACGGTTCTATGACTGTTTATGTGACTACTATATTTGGGACATATGTACGTGTGACGTGTTATTTGGTGACGAGTTCTACGACTGACATAACAGGGCTGGTTCAACACAAGTTCCTTGATACTAGTTCTGCGACTTGTCATATGGTATCTATGGGGTGCCAATTTGCATCAAAGAGGACAAACCACAGTAAAAGCGATAGGTTCCCTTCATATTAGAATTGAGAATTTTAGTACCTTCAATTCAGCGCTCTTTTTAGTACAGTTCAACACAATGAACTAGTTCATTCATTTAGTTCACTAGTTCATTGTAACATTGCAGCTTAACAGTTCATATGAGCTGTGAACTAAAGAGCTCATTTCAGTACAACTTGTAGTTTTACTTCAATCGCAGCGAATAATCGCCAAACGATCTGATTTTTGCAGATTTCTAAAGTGTTTTGGATACTGTGATAATTACTTATACTAAATCACCCTATTGAAGATGGACTTAACGATTGGGTTATTCCGTTTCTGAAATATTGGTGTTCACGTAATCTTTTTATATTTTGGAATAAAAGTGGGGATTAGCGCTGTAGTTATTGTGTAGAAGCCGGAAACATATCCATTCCACAAAGATTGCAACTTTAGGCACCTTTGTGCAAATTGTGTGAGACAAAGAGAGCATGAACTAGAAAATGGTGGAGAGTGAGAACTGCACAACTGAAATACAAAAAACTTTTGAAACAAGTGAACTACTGAATCAAAAGAGTGTAACATTCTCAACTAGCTCATCTAGTTCACAAGAGTGAGTCGTTCAATTGAACTAGTTCGTTCGTGAACTACACAACTTTACTTCGTATAAAGGTGTGAGAACTAGGACCGGTCACTATCCGTAATGGACCTATCACGAGACTTGTGCAGTTCCGGTTCTTTTTCTCGCAGAGATTAAAATAAAAAATACTTTAACTATTTGATAAAAAAAATTAGAAAATCATTGGGAAAAAATATAAATCTCAATTCTTGCATGGGTTTTCTGTTATTTGGTTTTTGAAAATTGAAGAAATCAGAAAATTTGTAGAAGACAATGAAATATTTATTTGAAGTTGGAAAATCATGCAGAAGAAAGTGCATGGAGGAATCTACGATAGACAAACTATGTATAAATTATGTTTGATTGATACTATAAATCAGGGGGTCTCTATGGTACAGCTGATCGAAAAGCCACTAGGGAAATGATGTAGAATAAGAGACCAAAGAAGACATACAAATTAGAGACCATGCAGCAAACTAAGTTTAAAAGAGTTTGATTGATACTAATGACAGCTAAATTATGTTTGCATCGAACGAAAATACGCATTCCCTTTTATATCTGTCCGTATTATACCAACCAAAGAGTAAATTACCAAAGCAACTCGAACTCGATGAAATGGCCTACTACCTCGTCGTAATGAAGAGGCATCGAAGAGAGTAATGGAGGCTCTTTTGAATTGCTGTGTGCTATAAATAAATAAATAGTTTCCCATTACATCCCATGAAGGGATAGGGAAGAGCTTCTTACAATCAGTGAACTGTGCGCTTTATACTTATAGTTTTACACTCACTGATTGGGACCTACAGTCTTACACCGGTTCCGAACGGTATTTTGAGAAGCTTTTTCATGGCTAAGTACTCGATAGGGCCGCCGTCACTAAGCGAGGTGACCGTCGTTGAAAGAAATGTAAGGTGGTCAGAGCAGGGATCAAACTCACGTTCTCATGTATAAGAGTCGCGCACACTAACTATTGCACCACCGACGGTGACATATAATTTATGTTCGATTGGTACTAATGGCTTTTAAATTATGTTTGATTGATGGCAATGACTTTGAAATTATGTTTGATACTATTTTTGTCATCTGCAACTTCAACTCCATGCAATTCTAACTTGTGCTGTGATATCCGGTCAAACCTTTTACAGCTTATTATATTATTATATTGCTCTGTGTGTGGCCATCGGTGGTGCAATGGTTAGTGTGCGCGCCTCTTGTACTTGAGATTCAGGATTCGATCCCTGCTCTGACAGCCTTAAATTTCTTTCGGAAGCTTCTCAAAATACCGTTCGGAACCGGTGTAAAACTATAGGTCCCAATCAGTGAGTGAAAAATTAGAAAGCCCACAGCTCACTGGTTGTGAGAAGCTCTCCATAACTCCCCAATCCCTTCATGGGATGTAATGGGAAATGGGGGCGTCAAATCGCAGCTGCGTGGCGGCCAATGGACTTTCGAATTTCGGCTGTTACGCGGTTTTCGAACACAGTGCGCAAACGATCGATTGTTACGTTGACTGTGTGGCACGTAGCGCCATCCGGTTAAATCCATACGACGTCCATGTCATCCCCTTTAACTTCTGGGAACCAAAAATTGCTCAGCAGGGCAAGGTAACGGTTGGTAATGGTGTCTCGTTGCTCATTTTCGAAGAGAAAATAGGCATATGATGCCGCCATGCCAAAAAAAACCGCTACAAACAGCCACTCTTTGTGGATGCATCGGCTTCTCCTGGACGACGTTTGGATTTTCCGAACCCCAAATGCGACAATTTTGGTTGTTAACGTAGCTCACGAAGTGAAGATGAGTTTATTGGAAAATATGATTTTTCGGTAAAAATGCTCACCTTCAGCCAATCGACCGTCTTCACATTCAGTGAAGCGAAAATGCTTCGGATCATCACGAGACTTCAGTTCTTGGACTAATTGAACTTTATAAGCCTTCATACTGAGGTCTTTATGCAAAATTCTGCGCAACGAAGTGCGGGAAATGTTCAATTGCTGCGAACAGTGGGCAGTTGAAGTTGATGGCTGTTCGAGCACACTTTCAGCTGCAGCGGCAATATTTGCTACTGAACGAACTGCGCGAGCACGTACACGAGTTCCTTTGTCCGATAAGGTCCCGGATTGACGAAATCGCTTCACAAATTGGTACACAAACTGCGCTGATGCAAAGATGATAGAAAAGCCTAGATGGTGAAATATAAGCGGTGGATTCGAAAATCAAGAGAAATAGTCTAAATGGCGTTGAAGTTGTGGAAATGGGCAAATTTCCCTGAAAACAAAAACTATTGATATAACTATTTAACCATGCTTTTTTGCCTGTGTCGTTTTCCTTACAAGCTGGCGATTATCGCTTGCTTGCTAGTAACCAAAACGCCAAACTAGCGATAATTTATTATACTATATATATTCATCTTGCTCTAATGTATGGTTTGTATTTATGCTTGAATATGTGTATATTCTTCTCCTTGTCTTTGGCACACAATGACGATATGCAACACTGTTTTTCTGCTTTTTTCATACTGGCAACTTTCTGCATTTTTCAACCGGAACTACATATAATCGTCTTGCTCTAACGCATAGTTTGTAGTTATTCTTACAAATGTTTATATTCTTCTGTTGAACTATAACGATATCCAACACAGTTTTTTGATTTTTTTTTCAGACTGGTTGCTTTATGCCTGCTTAGAACTGAAATGTACGCGGTATCTTCAAGTGCCGCTTAATATCGCTTAGCTCTCCATACAAAATAAGTGATATTCTAAGCAAGCGGTGTAACCAAAACACGCCTATTATCAAAAAAATACAAACGCAATATGCCTTTCTATTATCTGTATTTTATTTTCAAATTCAACCAACAGAATCGTCATAAAAATGATTTTTGAATGCTTTTTCGTCGTATCTGAGTGAAAAACGGTCGTACCGAAACGGCCTTTGCCGTCTGTTGGAAATGTTGAATAATCGAATGCACCATCTATGGTATTTCTATTATCTTTGGTCGATGGCGCTCTTTTTCTATCAAATTTATTTCGTAGATTTCTTACAGTTTCAATTGAAGACTAAGAGCTTTGGAAGAAAGTTTTTAATATTTCCCAATTTTCTTCAAGCGAAAAGCTCCCATTTCGAAAATGTCTAACTTTTCACTAATAACCTGTAACTTTATAAATATGAAATTGGTCATATGCTTCGAAATAGCGGGGTGTTTACGTTTCAAATTTTACATAGGCCACCCTTTATATTTATTATTTCAGCAAAAAAATTTTCGTAAATGAAATGAAATTGTTGTGTACAAATCCTTAATGAATGATTTGAACGATTTCATTACTTTAGTGTATTTTATGACAATATAGACAAACACAGATTTTGCAATCAACACATTTTCCAATCATGCTTCAACACGTTCATTCTAAGCTGCTATTGTATGCTTATAATTCTCATTAAGTCCATTGTAAAATAAACCATAAATTGTCAATGTAATATTCTTTGTGGTGGTGGTCGCAACAAGGTCAAAGCATACAAACTGAAAGAATATCCATTAAGTAGGGGAAGCATAGACGGAGAAGAGTAATTTTAGTGGAAAACCCTTTCAAACAAAAACCCCAATGTAACATGTGAAAACAATTCACAATGTAGTCAAGTGAAAAATAATTACAAAATAATTCACCAAATGGTGTGTGATTTAATCGCTTTGTGGCTGGTTCATGCTTATTCTACTATGTTGCTGGCAGCTGCTGCTGTTGTTGCTTGCTGTTGCTTTCTGCTGCTGCCATTGTTGCCGACGATGTTGTCACTTTAGCTGTTTCTGTTGTTGTTTTCCCATGTTTCAGTTCATTTTAGTTTGTAAAGCATTTCAATTTATATGGTACTGACCTCCATTCCATAATACTCACTCAGTCAGTCACTCACTCACTCACCACCGAAAAACGCACCGCAAAACAATCAACAGTTTTTTGTTCAATCGTCTTTTGACGTTTTTTTTTCGTTTTTCATTCTTTCTATTATGATTTTTCGTATTTGTTGTTATTTCTGTTTACGTTGTTGTAACACTCTCGCATTGTACAATTGTAAAATGGATTTATTAAATTTTTGTCGGTTGAGTTTATACTTTGTCATGGTTGGGTTTCTAGAGCGGAAAATATGTTGAAGGAAAAGACTTTCGGACAAGTTTCAAAATCACAAAAATACAAAAATTAACATACAAGAATGATGTGGTGGAGGAACCAGCAGAACATTGAACAGAAAGCAAAAAAAGCGGAATGTTACAAAAAAAATAAAAAACCATTTCAATTTATGAATCTAACTAAGAGACACGTGCTACGAGATGAAGCCATATAATTCCATATGTACTTAGTTTTTCCAAAAAAAAAAAATAATAAATCTTCCGATTTCATTTCCTTATAAATCAATTTAATCACAAGAAAACTTCTTTTACCATCGTAACTGCAACAAATTGCCTCAAAAATTGTTAACTGAAATTATTACATTTTTCTTTCAGTGTATGTTTTCTTAATATTTTGGATACAATTTTCAATTTGACGACGTAAATTTGATTCAAGTCATAATCTCGTTCGAGATCATATTTTAGAGTACAACACAGTTCTTGAGGGATACAGAATGGTTCTTCAAAATTTTAAATAAAGTTGTATATGAATGAATATTTTAGGAAACAGAAACAGAAAAATATATTTTCAAAATTTTGACCGAGTATTTTTTTTTGCGGCAACATTTTGAAATTTCGTTCTTATTCTTCCCAAGATTTCAATTAAATTGAATTTTTTTTTTTAAAGTTTAGATGAAATTACGATACTATCAAATATGTAGAATAATATAATTAAAACTTAATTTGCGAACTACAATGAAAAATTCGCAAAAAATCGAGAAAAAAGCGCTAGTCTTCAAAATGCTACCGTTCTGTCAAAATTTTGAAAATATATTTTTCTAATTATGCGCATCATGACACGGCATTTGAGCGCGATATTGACAGATATATTTTTTCACCCAAAATACACTAGAAATCGATACTTCAACACGGACGATAGGGGACTATAAGTACCCTAATAAAAAAAATTGTCATACCCGCAATCAGCTCCTCAATACGCATCGTTTGAGACCAACCACAATTAAAATTCCAAAAAACCGGTTTCGGTTTTATTGAAATCAAAATTTGGCGATGAGTTGATTTCGGGAAATGGGCCAGTCAATTGTCGTGTGATACGACACCTCTCGATTATTTCCTGTAGGTCTAGGTGAAGTCACTGGTTATGCTGAAAAACCACTAACATGGACGCCTTGGAGGTCACAATTGTTCGTGTTATTCGTAACATACGGCCACCAATGCTCGAAAAAGTGAACCAAAATTGGACGTCCAGAAAGTGCTTCGTCATGAACAGACGCGGTGCTCATATGTCCGAAATCATTTTCAAGTGTTAATGCCAATTATTGATCTTTCGAATAAATTTTTTTATTACATTTTAGTTCTGTTATTGTTTACAATTTCAATTTCCACCTCACTATACACCCTATACATTAAATATAATAGTAAAAAAATATACATTTTTAATTTTAATCCCTGGAAAGGTCGAGCCATGTTCGGCTGTTCGTTCAGACATATCTCCGAAATTGGTACGACGAATCGGACAAAGTATCGGAAAATTTTCCTTCAGATACATCGAAAAAACTTTCAGAATTTCGTTCAGAATTCTCGCAGACATCTGTCCGACAAAACTGCACACTTCCGAATTTCCCCAGATAAATCTTTCCGAATTCCTGTGAACCGCCTGTACCATTTTCTTTTCGTTGTCTGACCAACATCGGCATCAGAATCGGAAAGTTGTGGAGAGTGTCTGACATATTTCTGAATAATAAACTGTTTCTGGGTAATAGACTTGTTTTCTAATTTCTAAAAAAATGGTTTCCTGTTACATCCCACGTGGGGATTAGGAAGAGGTTTTCACAACCAGTGAGATGTGTGCGTTCTAGTTTTACACTCACTGATTGAAACCTACAGTTTGTACCGGTTCCAAACGGCATTTTAAGAAGCTTTTTTATGGCTAAATACTCGATAGAGTCGCCGTCACTAAGCGAGGTGACCGCCGTCGAACGAAATTTAAGGTGGTCAGAGTAGGGATCGAGCCGACGCCCTCATGCACAAGAGCCGCGCACACTACCATTGCACCAACTATGGCCACAAATTTCCAATTTCTTAAAGTTTCCTAAATCTAAGGGAAAAATATCTTAATTTGTTTTTACAAATTTTCGGATCTGTACGAAGTTACAAAATTTTTATTATTTTTAGTACATTTGGTTTTTTTTAGTGTATATTCTAAAGAGACATTTCTTTCCGATTTCTTGTCAATTTGAGTGCAAAAATAATTGAATCTATACGAAGTTCGATTTTCCTTATTTTAAGTAAATTTGCAAAAAAAATTGGAAATTTAAGTAAATTCTTGTCTGTTCAGAATCGGAAACTTCTCTTGTCGGCATCAGAATCGGAAACTTTTTGGGGAATTTTTTTAGAATTGGTCCTTTTTTTCAGGAATTTAAGAGTAGGTACTTATCTCAAGAAAAGTTATTACGTTTTAAAAAACAGATACTCTTTAAATAAAAGGTAGTTTTTCAGAAATGACTATTTGTTGTAAGAAGATGTACTTTTTTAAGGAAAGGTACTTACGTTAAAAAAAATTACTTTTGTTAAGAAAAGGTATTTTTTGTAAGAAAATTTCCTTTTTTTAAGCAAAGGTACTTCTTTAAGATAAGGTATTTTTTTAATAAAAGGTACTTTATTTAAGAATATGAATAAGTAGTTCTTTTGAGAAAATAAATTTTTTTATAAAAAGGCACATATTTATGAAAATTTTCTTTTTTAAAACTTCTTTCACTTTGGATTTTCTAAATTTACTTTTCATCGGGCTCAAAACTACAATATATACTAAATATGGGTTTCAACTCCGCATAGAAAACTTCCCATTGAACAAAAAAGTTGCCAACATATGTGAGACATCTAGTTAGTCTAGACACAACCCAAAGCAAAAGTAAACAATATAGTTGATAATAGTGGGATGTAGCATAATAGTGCTAAAACAAAAGTTGTTTATTTTTTTTTCATTTAGCCCCATCCCGCAACGTGCGATAAGGAACTTCGTTGCAAAAACTTTTAAGTTAGCAAGAACATGCTGGGGTACTATTAAAAGAAAATGTCCTTGCCCTTGTGGCCCAGAGTCGATTTACTATATTAATAATTTAAATCGATCTACTTTGAAAAACAAGGTCTCACATACCTCGTTAGAAAGTGAGTTTTAAACTAGATACCGCACAGATCACTGGTTGTGAGAAGCTCTTTTCTGCGCCTTCATGGAATGTAATGGGGGAAAATATTGTTTGATATTTATTTATATTGTTATTTATGTTATTAAGTTGTTTCAATTTCATATAATTTTTTTTTTAAATTTTGAATTTCTTCTTCTAATGTAAAAACAATTTTGATTAACTTCTTCTTCTTTAAATATGATATGCAAATCTGTTTTGTACATAAACTTAAATTGAACGTTAATGGAAAACGAAATTTCGCTTCAAACTGTCAACAATCTAATCGTTAAATTTGACGTAACTGCGTGCATCTGATAAGATGTACAAGAAAATGTATCGAAGATATGAAGTTCTTGGCAAAAATGTATAGAGTCTCATCAAGACGTGTCATTACCAGACATATAACTATTTGATAGTGAGGGGTGTGTTGTTTTTCAAACTGTTAAAAGTTGAGTTTACTTTGAACTACTGCAAAAAAAAATAGTGATAAGATTGTGGGCTGGTCTCTCCGGTTTGTTTTTGGGGTAAAAATGCGCATGAGAATAATTTCACAGCAAGTTTGCGAGATTCTGCCTTAACGTAAACATAAACGTCATTTCGACACTTTTGACATTTGTTTGACAATCAACGAATTCAGCAAAGTCGCTGTCGACTGCAGTGCTGATGGCGACAGCGCAGAGGGGTCTATTGTGTCGTCGTCGTTAGTTATCATTGAAAAGTTTTGAAAAAAAAAATACATTTTTTTATAATTTTTTTGTTCTTTGCACACTAGAAGGTGTCATTATCAACAACAATAACAAAAACAATAGCAACAACAAACATTTGATTAAATTTTTCAAACGTTTTTTTTTTTTATTTTATTTTTGCAATTCAGCGCTTGTCTGCTTCTTTCTCCATCTAACCTCTGTGTGCTTGTGTAAGATATGAAAAGTTTTTGAAGTGTTTGGGTTAGAGAACAGAATAAAAGCGGCACTTTTTTTTTTTGCTTATTTATAATGAAATTACCTCATTTCACTAAACTTTTATATGCCGGTTTTATTTACGTTGTTGTTTTCGTTACGCCGTTTATTTTGTCCAATTCAAATAAGTACATAGAGTGCACCCGCGTACCCCCTTAGCAGAAACAAACAACGACAGCAGCAGAAGCTCTAGCACCGAACAGTGAACATAGATAAAATATGGGAATCATATGAAAAGGAGTGATGGAAATTGTAAACCCATTTACACTGCAACAATTGTCTATAAATATTACGAAATCGGCTTTGAAACAACAACGTCTATGCACAGGCTTTAAATAAAAGCCTGCATAGGCACGAACTTTTTAGTATTGATATTTTCGCTAAAGTAGTGTTTTGGATGTTGGCGCACTGGTAGAGGCTGAAACAATTCTCATTAAGTTGAGATTTGTTCAACCCTACAAGGTGTGATGATATACGCAAATAAAACCATGTACAATTCGGAATTTAATTTCGCGTTAAAAACAAATACTAATAGAATATTTTTAAAAATTAAGGTTTTATTGGAATAATTTTAAGATTTTATTGAATTAAAAATACTACAGCGTTCAAATGGCTTCCACGACTTGCTTTACACACGCTGAAAAGTATGTATTTTTCTTGTTGTTTGGATGCAAATATAACGTGTTTGTAGCTTGTCGCAAATATAGTGTACTTGTGTCCAAACACATTGTGTTTGCTTTTCAATATTTAAGTACTTGGTGGAGACACAATGATTAATATGTTATTATATATGTGTTTGTGACCCACAGGTGGCGCTGTTTATTAAAAACTGCTGGAAACAACAAGTGACAGACAACAAAGAAACAAAATTGCAGCAGGTCATCAATTCATGTAAACATAAACATGGTTCCTGCAACATGTTATTGGGCCGTTTTTTTTTTCAGCGTGCGTTACCTCATTCGATCTACATTTAGTACATTTTCGATTGATTGGGCCTCTACTCTAGTACATTTTCGATTGATTCGGCGTCTATCTCGTGAACAACAGCCTCGATTTCTTGTTTGAAGGTATCAATGGACTCGGGACTGTTTTCGTAGGACTTATCTTTCACGGCGCTCTGGGGATAATAGTATAATGGGGTCAAATCGCAACTGCAAGGTGGCCAATAGACTTTCGAGTTTCGGCTGATTCTGCGATTTTCGAACAGAGTGCGCAAAAGATCCATTGTATGGTTGGTTAAGTGGCACTACACTCCGTTCTGTTGAAACCATACGTCATCCTTGTCATCCTGATGAACTTTTGGGAATAAAAACTAACATGAGGTGTCAGGGGACACCTGGTTGGAACGAAGTTCCTTTCGCTATATATTATGTACTAGTTAGTTCCAATACGCCTAAGGCGCCCGTTGAAAAAATACGATAATTTAAATGGATCTTTAAGAAAATATACTTTTTGTGAAATGATAAACTTTTTTTATATAGAATGTATTTTTTAAAAAATAGTATATTTTTAGGTCTTTTTTGTAAGAATATGGATAATATTTTCCCGAAAATGTAATTTTTTAAAGATAGGTACTTCTTTTATTAAAAGCTAATGTTTTTTTTAAGAAAAGGTAATATTTTTAAGAAGAAGTACTTTCTGTAAGAAAAGCCATAAGAGTATGCATTTTTTTTCAGAGTTCGTGTTTACCCCCCATGAGTAACCCATACATATCGTCGTGGGGAATGTGTAATAAACTTTTACCCATTACCCGCAGGGTATGGGGAAAATATTGGGTAGCTACCCACGATTATTACCCTCAGGGTAATGGGGAAAAATCACCAAAATATGAAAACAAAAAATTCGTTGTAACTCGAAAACGGTGCGTCCAATCGAAAAAATAATAAAAAAAATTAACCAATGGGTCTCTCCAATATAGCATCACTTTTTTTCGATTTATAGCCAACTTTTTATTTTAGCGATGTTTTTATTTTGGCGATTTTTTCAAAAAAAAATTCTTCCATACGAATTGGACCACTTTATGAAAACTCCTTTAGAAACCCACAAAAATTGGTTATTTTTTCTATTGGACGCTCCGTTTCCGAGATATGGACATTTGTTCTAATTTTTTCATATTATCGATCAAAAATGGGGATGAGTTACCATTTGCCCTTCGTCGTGGGTAGCTACCCATTATTTTCCCAATTTCCCTGAGGGTAATGGGAAATCGTGATGAGTAAATCCCCATTGTCGTGGGCAGCTACCCATTATTTTCCCCATTGTCCTGAGGGTAATGGGTAACCCAGGGTAACTCATTACCCGCGAAATACGAACCCTGTTTTTTTTTTACAAAGAAGTACTTTTTTTAAGAACAGGTACTTTTAAAAGAAGTGGTACTCTTTTTAGGAAAAGATTTTTTTTAAGAAAATGTACTTACATATTTTGAAAAAGGCTACTTATCTCCAGAAAAGAAAAGAAAAGAAAATTTATTCGGCCCTGTTCTGCATAAAGAATCATTTTGAATCAGCATTTTCATTCAGAAAAAAAGTCTAAAATTTTTATGTTCTTGAAACATGAGATATTTTTATTCTGAATTGCTTGTTTTTAAAATTACAAGGCATTTGCATTCTAATTCAAAACTGATATTTTTCTTCTGAATTGTTTTACAGAAACCCAAATTTTCTGAAACAATTTATGTTTGTCTAGATTCTGTTTACAGAACAGGGCCGATTATTTTATTTTCAAGAAAAGGTACTTTTAAGAAAAGCAATATTTGTTAGATCTTCATCAGCAGACGTTTTTGGTATGTTTTTGGTAAATTCTTCAAAAATATATATCCAGAAACACTCATCATATTAATGAGAATTCCTTTATATACACGTTTGAAGAATACCAAGCACTACCATTGGAACACTTTCATGCACAACTCTTTTTTATCATGTTGAAAAACAATTGGTTTTAAACAGACATGATTTGTTTTTGTTTTGTCATTACAAAAACAACAAAACAGAGGGTTGCCATCAACAATATTATTGTTTCAAGCTCGCGGTGCTCTTCGTCAACTTTCGTCATTTACCTTACGGGAATTTTTACTCGGTCTGGATATATATTTCTGGATATATATTTTTGAAGAAATCACCAAAAACATACCAAAAAGGTCTGCTGATGAAGATCTTGGCAAGATCCGAAATAGCTATACAGACATCCTTGGTATTATTGGAACATTTTTATGCTCGACTTTTTTGAAAGTAATATAAAGCTAATAAGCTTTATATTATTTAAAAAGGCCTTGAGCTTGAACAAATTTGTAAGTTTTAGAAAACAGACCAAGTAAAAATTCCTGTAAGGGAAATGATGAAAAATCTTAAGAAAAGTTATTTTGTTTCACCAAAAAGGTACTCTTTAAAGAAAAGGTAGTTTTTTAAAAAAAGTCAATTTGTTGAAAAAAAATTTACTTTTTTATGAAAAGGTACTTATTTTAAAAAACTTTACTTTTTTTAAGAAAAGGTAATTTTTGTAGGAAAATTAACTTTTTTAAGCAAAGGTACTTCTTTAAGATAAGTTATTTTTGTTTTACAAATGGTACTGTGTATAAGAAAATGAATAGGTATTTTTTTGAGAAAATTTAGTTTTTCTAAGAAAAGGCACTCATTTAAGAAAATTTTCTATTTTAAACTTCTTTCACTTTGGCTTTTCTAAATTTACTTTTTACTAGGTTCGAAACTATAATATAAAGTATACTAAATATTGGTTACAGGCTCCACCTAGAAAAGTTTCGATTGCACAAGAAATTTCCCAACATATGTTAGTCTAGACACAAAGCAAAGCAAAAGTACCCAATATAGTTGACAATACTGGGTTGTAGCATAATAGTGTTAAAAAAATTTCTTTAATTTTTTTTTCATTTACCCCATTCCCGCAACGTGCGATAAGGAACTTCGTTCCAACATATTTAAGAAAACACCCGGTGAAACCTACAGTAAAAAAATTTTCCTCAATCACACCTCGGCCACTACAACAATCCCCTCAGGCAACCAACCCATCTCAGTTGCCCCCGTCAAATTTTCAATTGCGTCCTGCAATTTCAAATGAGCTTCACGCTCAAACTCAGCTGCGCCCGTCAGCTATTCAGTTGTCATCGACAACTCCCTTGCCGCCCCCGTCGGCTACTCAATTACGTCCTGTAACTCTCAGGCACGCACCATTTCAGCCGCAACCCATGGCCACTCAGTTGCACGCTGCAACCCCTCAGCTGCCCATGTCAGCCATACAGTCTACTCAGACGTCAACTCAGCTGCGCCCGACAGCTCCCGAATCTTCAAGGCTGCACCCGCCAGCCAATCAGTTGCACCCGGCAACCCCACAGCTGCCTTTGATAGCCTTGCCCCCGGCAATACCCCAGCTGCGCCAGACAGCTCCCAACTCAACGCCACGGCACCTCCCTCGACGGCAACCGCATACAGTTGCTGATCAGCAATCGTTCAGGATCATAATGGCCTTAAGAACAAAATTGCTGAGATTACCAATTATATGCATGCTCACAAGATCCTTATAGCCGCCCTTCAGGAGACTAAGCTCACCAGCGAGTGTAGACTTTCATCTCATGGGAACTATGTCATTATTCGTAGGGACAGGGAGAGAAATCACAGTGGAGGGCTCGCTTTCATCATCGAGCGAAACGTGAGCTTCAGACTCACAGACCCACCCCCTCCCTCCCATCCCGATCAGTTCCTTGAGTCGATGAGCATAGCGATAGAGACTGGAGAAATCGCTATTGAAATCGTCAATGTATATATTCCGCCAGTTAATAGCATCGGTGCGGGCTATCACCCCACAATCGAACACCTACTCCGAGGTGATAGTACAATCATACTTGGCGACTTCAATGCTCATCATGAGATGTGGTTTTCCCAGTTGCTTGCAGACCAGCGTGGCATTAATATTGCAGACCAGATAGACGACTCGGAATTCGCAGCTATAAATGAGGACTTCTCTACAAGATTAACGGCTAATTGCTCTAGCTCCCCTGACATCTCCATCGTCAGTGCGTCGCTACTGTCCTATACCACCTGGCAGACCCATATAGCCTTAAACTCTGATCATATTCCCATCCTGATCATTGTAGAGAAGCCTAGCGACTTTGTGGAGTCGGATAAACGGACGTTCGTGAACTACAACAAAGCCAACTGGCCTGGCTTTACGAACGCTATTGACGAATCCCTTCGTCATTTGCAGCTACCCTCTTGCGCCAGACAGGGTGAGATGATCCTCAGGGACACCATATTCAAAGCTGCAAAACGCTTTATCCCAGCTGGTAGAATTCCCAACTGTAAACCCAATTTCCCATCTGAGGCTGCGCGTCTTGCGGATCAGCGTGATCTCATACGCGCCAGCAACCCAGCCGATGAACGAATATTGCCCTTGACGGATGAGATTAACGTACTCATCAACCAGCACCGTCGCGACAGATGGCTTGAACATCTGGAAAATTGTAATATTGGCTCGAAAAGGCTTTGGTCTACTATCAGAGGTCTATCTGGCAATGGAAACAATAAGGGTCACATTGCTATCGCGTTTGATAATACGCATTACACGGATGCCAGGAAATGCGCTACCAAATTCTGCCAGCAATTTATTGCACACCCAACCCAGCAGAATAGGACCAAGAGAGCTGTAGTTCGGAGAACTAAGTATCTCAAACGAGATCTTGTACCCTGCTCCTTCACACCCAACGAAGTTGAAGCCATTATCTCCAAATCTAAACCCTCTAAAGCTCTCGGTCCGGATGGCATCTCGATGATAATGCTGAAGAAACTCCGACCTATAGGGATTCGATTTCTCGCGCACACACTCACTCTTTCGGTGTGCCAACTGGTCATACCAGATGTGTGGAAAACTGCTCGAGTTATCCCGCTCCTAAAACCTGATAAACCCGCTAACCAGGGAGAATCTTACCGCCCGATTTCCCTCTTATCACCCGTAGCAAAGGTTTTGGAGTCCCTACTCTTGCCGACCCTGAAAGAGCATTTTCAGCTCGCCAATCACCAAACTGGCTTCAGGCAAGCGCATAGCACTTCGACGGCGTTAAACGAGATAACTACCCATATCACCAATGGCCTCAATCAGAGCAGACCCGCTGAACGTACAGTTGTCGCAGCTTTAGACCTGTCTAAAGCTTTCGACACTGTCGATCACTCGATCCTGCTACAGGACATCTTGAACTCGTCTCTCCCAAATACTACCAAGCGCTGGCTTGGCAGCTACCTCAATGGGAGGCAGGCATTTGTACAGTTCAGGGGCCAGAATTCCCGTTATCGCAAGATAAAAATGGGTGTGCCGCAAGGAGGAGTATTGTCACATATACTCTTCAACATTTATCTTGCGAATCTTCCTGCACCTCCCCAAGGAGTTAGTATTGTATCGTACGCCGATGATTGTACCATCATCTCCTCAGGTGTAAATGTAGACGATATATGTGCTAGGATTAACAGCTATCTAGCCACCCTTACTAGCTTTCTGCAGGAACGGAATTTGCAGTTATCTCCGTCAAAGTCTTCCGTGACCCTTTTCACTTCTTGGACCAAAGAGGTAAGGAGAGAGCTCGACATCTCTGTCAATGGGGGGTATATACCCACGGTCCGTAACCCCAAAATACTCGGAGTTATTTTCGATAATCTCCTTACTTTCTCTAAACACGCAGATTACATCAGGGAAAAAGTCCACACCCGCAACAAGGTCCTAAAGGCCCGTGCAGGGACAACTTGGGGCAAGGAGAAGGAGACAATTGTAGTGACCTATAAAGCTATAAGTCGCTCGGTCTTCAACTACGCCGCCCCGGTGTGGTCATCTTTCTTGAGTGATACCCAGTGGAAAGGTCTACAGAGGATCCAAAATAGTGCACTTCGAATCGCAACCGGATGCACACAAATGACGAACGTGGATCATCTTTTCAGTTTCTTTTGGCTTGTCATCTGCCCAGTCACCCCAACCATCATATTTTGATGCAGGATCCACCCCCCCGTCACATCCGGAAGGACATCAGGCGCTACTGTGCGGACATCCAAGACGTCATTCCATCGGACGTCAACAGATTGTCAATAGCAGTAGCACAGAAATTGTTGCATAACACGGCGGTGTCAGAGGCCATAAACGGCTACTCTTGCAACAGGGTCCTTAATGAACACCCTCCCGCGATTTCGAATAATGAGAGGCTTCTGCCCAGGCACACCAGAACCATTCTGGCACAGCTTAGATCTGGTTGGAGTTCTATCCTGAACTCATACAGATCTAGGATAATCCCAGGCACCTTAGATCAGTGCCCACACTGCCTACAAAGCCCTCATGACACTATCCACATTTTCAACTGTCCTGATAGGCCTACTGACTTGCGCCCAGTGGACCTATGGGACAGACCCTTGGAGGTGGCACAATTTCTCCAGCTCCCCACCGCTACCTCCAGTGACACATAGGGGAATTCCCATAATTTTGTTTTTTGTATCTTCCAGGGACGAACGAGTGGAAACAGAAAATCTGTTACAACAACAACAGTAAAAACCTGTTATAACCGTTTTGCGAAAGTGCTAGTTTTCAGAAAACCGACTGTGCGGTGGACACTCGTAGCATAAAACCGGTGAACCGGTTTTTGAATACTCTACTGACAATCGTTTTTATCTCTCTTGAGCAGTTGGCGATCGAACACACCCTTTGTAGGGTTTAGCGAGATCATAAGGATGTATAATTCTATGAAAGATATATAATTTATGTAATATATAAATTGATATATAATTCTATGAAAGATCTCACAAAATCTGTAAAAATGTCAAATAGTGTTTAGTTTTTTTTTAGGTCCATAGAATCTGTGAAAATTTTTCATAGGTCCTATGAAATGTTTCAAAGGCTGATAACACTGTGCAAGTTTTTGAAAAAATTTTGGAAAAGATATGCGGACTCGACGGATTTCCTACGAATCCTACGAAGTCCTACGAATCGAACTGCATCATTAATCTGTGAAAATTTTTCATAGATCCTCTAAAATGTTTCAATGGCTAATAACACTGTTCAAGTTTTTGAAAAAAAATTTGGAATACATATGCGGACTCAACGGATTTACACTAATTCGGGTCCTACGAATCGAACTGCATCATTAGTTTTTTGGCCTATAATGATGGTTTCACACAGTTTTTTTTTTTTTATTTCTTACTAAGGGCTGCCGTTTAGAGCTCATTTTTTGAGACACGTTTATACAAATGTCACCATTACTCAAGAACGCATAATACGATTTTGTTTAAACAAATTTAGGAGAATTAACAATTGCAATACCTATAATCTATACCTATACTATTTCCAAAACCAAGCAACAGTTTTGCAGTTAGAAATAAATTTATAAAGAAAAAATAACAATTTTTTGCTTAAAAACTTAAAATTGTGTATGACAAATTTATATAAAACCGTCATTGTGTGGCAAAAAACTAATGAGGCAGTTCGATTCGTAGGGCCCGAATTAATGTAAATCCGTTGAGTCCACTTCTGTTTTTTTTTGGACATGCTCAGTGTAATTAATGACGGAGTTCATGGGATCTATGAAGGATGTCGTAATATTTATGACTACAATTTGTTGAGTGTACGTACCACACTTCTACTAGTCATACTGACACAATGTCAAAATATTTTAATAAATAATTTTTTTTATTTATTTTATATATTTATTTTTTATATATTTTATATATTTTTAAATTTGTTTAAATCTTTTTAAAATTTTTTTAATTTTTTCTCAAATATATAAAAATGAATATAAAGTAAATATATTATAAATAAGTATATATATTTATGTTATATTTTATATTAATTTTTATATATTTAAGAAATTTCTGTGTGTTTGTAACAACACACAAATATTTATCACTCGTTTGTGCAACCTCCTTTACACACTTTTAAAGTTACATTTGTACCGGGCATTCTTTCACTTCGCATACTGTTTTTTTGAGTGTGTTCTTCAACCTTAAAACATTTTTAAAATAGAACTCATTTGTATTTAATCATTTCCGTTTTATTAATCAAAACAAAACCAGCAGCAAAACCTTCTAAACCAGCAACACTATATTCGACATCACATTACGGCTAATATAACCATATCTATAGACCTAGACCCAATACGCCCCCATAAACCAACAAATGCAAACAAACAAGAAAAACAAAACAATCGCCGGTGAAAATGTGAAAGAAAATTAATTATAATTAAAATTTATGCAAAAACGAAAAAAGAAAGTCAAATATGAAACAAAAACAAATTTTAAATTCTGTGAATTTGTAAAAAGTTTTATATATATTTTAAACCTCAAATACATCGACCATGTACTCCAACAACAACACTGTGAGACGTATAACGCCACTGGTCCACAGTAGAAGTACCACACATTTGCCAGGAAGTGCAGGAGCACCATCCCAGCCACAAACGCCGCACACATCAACGGCCTCGCATGTAATGCAGTCAGCGTTTGATTATCCGCCCATACCAGTGGTTCACAAAGTTTCCTCGAAATACCCTTTGAACTACGAAAGAACAGACAAAGTAAGTTATTTGTTTCGAATTTTATGGGTTTCAATTTAAATTGAAATATTGAAAATATTTGAGGAGAAAACTTTTATTTTCTATGAAGTCAATAAAATATTTAAATTGAAAATTGTGTTACTTTTTTTTATTGATTTACAATATTTCGTTTTTAATTGAGCGTTGAGGGACAACCTTCGATATCATAAATTTCATAGTGTGAACTCGTATGGTATTTAAATTTTTTATTGATTTGTAATTGAAAGTGTGGGGTGTAATAAACAAAGATACGATGCCCCAAGGCAATAAATACTATTCAAATAGTTTAGAGGAATTCCGATAAGGTGGCAACATAATTGGTTTGGGGTCGATCAATGATGTGTATGGATCTTATTTGTTATTTGACTATTACACAGTTAATGTATGTGCGTGAAGATAAATTCGAATTTAACTACCAAAGACATAAACCACTTTCGTTAGCAGTTACGTTATTACGTTAACAGGTATCTGCTAAAGTACTAGAACGGGAAGTATATTGAAATAAACAAGGTTTTTGGCGACTAAAATTAATAAAAAAAAAAAATACAAAACTGACAAATCGTATAAAAAACATTACGAGGTTTCAGTATTAGTGGCACAAATCTTGAACAGCTTACCAGCGAGCATTATACTTTAGTTCAATGTATATAATTTTAGAAAGGACTTTGAGCCCAAATCAAGGATTTTTCGCCAATTAATTGAATATCTAGCAATAAGTAAGAGCATGTTCTTTTGGGTTATATTACCCCGAGGTGTCAGACAAATTTCAGAATACAATAATTTTAAGCGTTTCCCTTTAAGCACTTTACTCTACTTTTGAACACTTCACTGTGTCCTCTTACTCTTACCGGACGAGACTTACACAAGATTAAAGCTCCTTGTTAGTGCATTCCAAATTTACAACCCTTATATTTCAGAGGACTTTGAGAACAGCGATATATGGATTTTAGTATTGTCCCATGTCTTAACATTTTGTCCCACTGTGCCCTAACTAAGAGGAATTTCAGAACAGTGATATATGGAATTTAGTATTTTATCATGTCTTAGCAGTTTCACCCACTGTGTCCAAACTAAGAATTCTACGGAGATCAAACTTATACCAGATTAAAGTCTTTCAGTACTTCTTTCCAAATTTACCATCCTCACATTACAGAGGAATTTCAGAACAGTGATATATGGAATTTAGTATTGTCCCATGTCTTAACATATTGACCCACTGTGCCCAAACTAAGAATTCTCCGCGGATCAAACTTATACCAGATTAAAGTCTTTCATTAGTTCTTTCAAAATTTACCATCCGCATACTTCAGAGGAATTTCAGAACAGCGATATATGGAATTTAGTATTGTCCCATGTCTTAACATTTTGACCCACTGTGCCCAAACTAAGAATTCTCCGGAGATCAAACTTATACCAGATTAAAGTCTTTCATTAGTACTTTCCAAATTTACCATCCTCAAATTACAGAGGAATTTCAGAACACTGATATATGGAATTTAGTATTGTCCGATGTCTTAACAGATTTCATATTGTAAGTTTTAAACATAAGTAGACATCTGCAAGCGCATGAAAACACAAATATCAAGCAGGATTGTATTATTTCAATTCAAATAGTGTCGAATAGTGAACAAGACACAACACAAATATAAACTACCCAGATTCGAAATTTATACGCGGAGAAACTACAAGTTAATCGAGCCAAGAGTACAACAGTTCAAGCATGAAACCAATCAACTTGTTGCTATACTTCCCGATTAGTCTCTGCATTCCCTAATAGCCTCTACAGCTTTTACTGTTATTGACTATTTTACAACCTCATGAGGTCAGACGTCTTACACATATTAATTAAGCAAACAAATTTCAACAACATTCCTCCAACTGGCTCTATCCTTCGCCTTTTCTCGCCAGTTGGTAAGAACAAGGATACGGGGCGATTCCTGTGCCTGGTCTTTCCAGCGGAGTCTTGGTTATCCTCTTTTCCTGCTCTCAGCGGATACGTTATCCAAAACTTTTCGCGCCGGTTCATCGACATCCATTCTGATAACTTGGCATAGCCAACGCAATTGGCCTAATTTGATGCGGCTACACCCAAAGAAAAAACTCGTTCCTCCCAAACGAAATCTCAGATAACTGAAGTTCGTTTGGGGACTGCAGTTTGTTAAGCCATACATGTCATTTCGTTCGGGAGAACCGAAAAATGTTTGCAGCACACGAGTTATGACAAATACAAGGTGTTTCAAAAGAAGTCATCCGATGTTTTGTATGGGTCTCATTTTTTTTTCTAAATGGAAAACTACGATTCTGTTTTTTGATTATGTTTATTTTAACCTTTAAAATTTTATTGCTTAAGTTGAGAAGATGATATCGGTTAAATGGGCGCCGTCACAATTGATTACCATACGAACTCGTTTTATGGTATTTTTCATCGCTTCGGCGAGAACTTCGGGCGACAGATTCTCGCACTCGTGTCGAATGTTGACCTTGAGGGCTTCCAGGGTCTCGGGCTTGTTCACGTAAACACGGTACTTCAAAAAACCCCACAAAAAAAGTCTGGAACGGTTAAATTGGGCGATCTTGCGGGCAAGTGCAAATCGCCAAAACGATAGATGAGGCGACCCGGGAACGCCGCCTTCAGAATATCGGTTGTGGCTCGCGCAGTGTGTGCCGTTGCTCCGTCCTGTTGGAACCACATGTCCTCCAGTCCTAATTCGTCAAATTACGGCAGAAAAAACTCGGTTAACATGGCCCTATAGCGCGCACCGTCGTTTGTCGTTTGACCAGCGGCGTTCTCGAAAAAAAAATGGCCCGATGACTCCTCCAGCAGTCACTTTGAGTGGGTGTAATGGCTCCTCGTGCATCACTCGTGGATTTTTGGTGCCCCAGAAGCGATAGTTTTGCTTCTTCACGTACCCGCTGAGGTGGAAATGAGCCTCAGGCAGCAGCTGATGCACGGACTGGACTTTGTATGGGAACATACGCAGGTCTTTGAAAAAAATTCGCCATAGGGACGACCGGTTGATGGCTAATTGCGAGGCACGGCGTCTGGTCGATGTTTCCGGCGACAGCTCGACATCCTCGGCAACAGCGGCGATACTCGGCTGAACCGGCGCTCCGGGGTCGGCCACTCCTGGCAACGTCTCGTGTGGTCCCATACTCGTCAAGGTTAGTGGCAAAACGGCGCAGTGTTTGCGCAGTCGGTGTCGGACGGCCGGGGAATCGGCGACGGTATACGCGCACGATTATTCCGCGTTCTTGGGGAGTGTATCGCTCCATGGCTTGTTGTTTACTTGTATTCTACATCTGTCTAGTCCACAAATGTCAAAACAGATTTGACATTGGCGGCCATTTGCAAAAATATGACCATCTTCCAATAGTGTGGTCACTTGTGAAACACCTTGGATAAGCTGATACAAACGTTTGCGAGAAACGAAAACCGGTTTCGCCAAATGTTCTCTCGGTTACAGCAACTTAATTGTAATTGATCCTAACAAAAAAGCGTTTGCGAGAACTAAAAACCATTTGCAGTAATCGAGTTATTCAAAATGAAAGCTGATAAAACGTTTGCGAGAAACGAAAAGCGGTTCCACCAACTGTTCTTTCGGTTACAACAACCGAATTGTAATTAAAACTTTTATTTATGGCTTCCGTAAGCCCTTTTGTTTAAATTTAAATTTACCTACACGTTTGCATTCAAATAACAACTAAAGGCGCAGCAAACTACAACTCCTCAATTGCCCATCCAAGATATATCGACAAGGTTTAGACAAGCATTAAAGTGGGTGATCACTTGAATGTGAGCCCCTGGATAAGACTGTGTATACATACAGTCGACAGAATGAGAGAAATTTAAGTTCTTCGTAATCTGTGCTCTCATTAGAAAAATGGCTAATTTCAGTTATCGCAAACGTTTTTTAAATTGCGGCAAATGTAATTTTGTACGCGTTTGATGCAAAATCGTTTGCAACAACATTATACACATTTGCGATATACGAGTTTATTTGGGAGAACTACATGAACGGTTGCGATTAACAAATTAATACAAATCAATCAAAGTATTGTTGTGGCAACCGAACAATAAACGTTTTTTTTTTCTTTGCGTGTAGATATGTCCACGTCAGAATTTAAATTAACGGGTACGCACGGGCACGCTTGCAGAAGTCCAGACGCTGAACCCAATTTTCGACGGTTTTCAAGCATAAATCGGCCGCTACTGCTGCAATATCACGTTCGATATTCGTACGAAGTTCATCAATCGTCGCTGGCTTGTTGACATAGACCATAGACCTGACGTAGCGCCACAGGAAATAATCTAACGGCGTCAAATCGCACGACCGAGGCGGCCAATCGACTGGGCCATTTCGTGAGATAACACGTTCACCAAACTTGTTTTCCAATAAATTGATTGTGGCATTCGCTGTGTGGCTTGTGGCGCCGTCCTGTTGGAACGACATGTCCTCCAAGTCCATATTATACAATAGGGGCCAAAAATATTCGGTTATCATTGAACGGTAGCGATTCGCATGTGCCGGTCTTGATCATCACGGATGAAGTACGGCCCAATGACGCCGCCGGCCCATAAACCGCACCAAACCGTAATTTTTTCGGGATGCAATGATGACTCATGGATTACGTGTGGATTGCTGTCTGACCAATAACGCATATTTTGCTTATTGACGAAGCCAAACAGCCAGAAATGAGCCTCATCGCTGAAGATGTTTTTCCGCTCTTAAAGTTGAGGCCACTGACTCCAAATTTCGGTAGTAAATTTTAATAATTTCGACTCGTTCTTGGCTCGTATATCTCTCCATGATGAAATGGCAAACCTTACTGAAGAGAAATGTCAAAAGAGCGGGAAAAAATATGGCGTCGTTTGATGTCCCTATCGATTTACTTTTGTAGCGTCTCTGTTGAAAAACCAGCGACGTTGGTACTCGCCGTTTTCCCTAACAAAACCATATATTTTTCTCTCGAATACTCCCAGGTGTTTTTCATCCACTTGCGAATGACCCAAGTTTCGGCGCCATAAGTCAAGACAGGTAAAATGAGAGTCTGATATAGCTGGACTTTTGTCCATCGAGAGAGGGCTTTGTTCCTAAACTGCTTGCTGAGCCCAAAATAGCATTTATTTGCAAGCACAATTCTCCTATTCATCTCCAGGCTGACGTTGTTGTTCACGGCGGATCCAAGGTAGACAAATTCATCTACCACTTCAAAATTAAATCGGTTGTCAACGTTCAAGTGCGGACCAAGTTGAGAGGTTTCTGTAGTCGTTGACACCATAAATTTTGTCTTGCCCTCATTAACAGCAAGACCCACCTTCACTGATTCTTTTTCGATTCTGGAAAATACTCCAGGAACCTCTCGCAAATTTCACCCAATGAAGTCTATGTCGTCAGCATACGCCAGCAACATAGTATGGCTTTTCGTATTGATGGCGTTGTTCATATTTACTGCAGCTTTTCTCATTATTATCTCCATTAAGATGTTGAACAGATTGCACGAAAGTGTGTCGCCTTGTCTAAGTCCTCGCTTGGTACACAATGGTTCAGTGAGGTGTTTCCCCACTTTCACTGCTGATTTGGTGTTGGTCAGCGTCATTCTACACAGGCGGATCAGTTTGCCGGAATAGCAAGTTCAGATATAGCTTCGTACAGTTTTCCTCGTATGGGGCTATTGAAAGCAGCTTTGTAATCGACAAAAAGGTGGTATGTATCGATTTGCTTTTCGTGGGTCTTTTCCAGGATCTGGCGTAGCGTGAATATTTGGTCAATCGTGGACTTGCCTGGTCTAAAACCACACTGATAAGGTCCAATAGGTTTTCAATAATTGGCTGTAGTCTTTCACATAATATGCTCGACAAGGCTTTACACGCGATGGATAAAAGACTGATACCGCGATAGGTGGAACAGACACACGGATCACACTTTTTGAATACAGGACATAATACATTGAGACTCTAACCGTCGTCTCGATGCATGTGTGCTAGCAGCCTTCGCCACCTGCCTTGGAAAGTTCAGTGGGTAGCCCATCCGCACCAGTGGCTTTATTATTCTTAAACCAGGAGATCGTCGTTCTAATCACGTTCTAATCTTCCACTATCATTACGTCCTTATCTTCAGTGGAAGAATCTGAGTGGAGTAGTGCTGCAAAGTGGTCTCTCCGCATTTTGAACACACAACGCTTATCAGTCACCAGATTCCCATTCTCGTCCTTGTAGGAGGGCAGCCCATTATTAGGCCCGTTATTCGATCTTCTTACCCTCTGGAAAAATTATCGGGATTCACCATTCATCCTGCACAATTCGGTATTTTCATTCTCCCTCTGCTCCCACTGCCATTTTTTCCGCCTAAATAGTTGGGTTTCCTCCCTGCTCAGCCTTTTGTACAGCTCACTTGTAGCACGCTTTGTAACTGATTGTTTCGTTACGTCATACTTCGTCGCATCATGGCTTATCCTTCTGCGGTTTTAGATAGCCAAGTTCTGTCCTTGCAGCAGTTTCCAAAGAATGGGAGATGTGCTTCCACTGGGCATCTGGGCCCTCGGGAGGGTGGCTGGGGGGGGTATTCTGCCTTAGCAGGAGAGAGAGCTTCTGTTGATAGGACATTGATATCTCCGGTATTTGTAGCTTGTCAATATCTAGCTTCTCCTGTGTTCGGCTTCGTACGTTTTTCGCCCTGCACAGTCTTGTGCGAACTTTCGCAGCCACCAGGTAATGATCCGATTCGATATTGGCACCTCGAATCACACGTACATCCATTACACTAGAAGAGTGCCCGCCATCTATTACCAAGTGATCAATCTGGTTCTTCAACCAAACAGCAACAAAAGACAGATTTTTCAGCGTGAGCATCATATGCCTTTTCCTGTTGATGGTTTCCTTCGTAGCCGCAGTCTTTCTCATTGTAATTTTAATTAAGTTGTTGAAGAAATCGCACGTTATAATGTCACCTAGTCTGGGACTTTGGGTGGTGTCAAATGATTCGGTAGATCTTTATCAAGCTTCACTGAGGATGTGGTAACCGTCAGTGCAATTCTGCAGAGGAGTATCAGTTTGTACCAGATATTTTACCTTATCCGACTATTGAAGGCAGCATTATAATCAACAACGTAGCGTAAATATTTAGTCGGTTGTGGGGATTTTCAGATCTAACGCAACACACGGAAGGGAAATTTTTATTCACAATTGACATTTGACTGAAGACGTGACCTTGCGCATACGTTTATTATTATTCCTAATATTTATTATTCCTAATATTCTTAAATTTACTAACGTTTTTAATTTTATATATTTTCAGGTACGTATGACTTGTTAAATAATTCCATTTTATCTGTGAGTGTAATATTTTAAATTTTAATAAATTATGCGTTTCCATGATGTCTATAAACTTTCTTGCGGACAAAAAAAATTAAATTTTAAAATATTTTTACACTTTAAATTGGTTTAAATTTGAGTCGGAACTAATAATTGCCTTGTTTTACTAGACGCAAGTGTAAATTCTAGAATGTACTAAACAGGGCTTTTCAGAACCGTGTTCCGGTGTTTTAAAAAATGTAATTTTCGAATAAACCGTACACCGGTTATTTAACGTCGGTTAACCGGTGTACGGTGGTGCAATGGTTAGTGTGCGCGGCTCTTATACATGAGATCCTGGGTTCGAACCCGGCTCTGACCACCTTCAAATTTTCTCTCGGCGGCGGTCACCTCGCTAGCCATGAAAAAGCTTCTCAAATTACCGTTCGGAATCGGTGTAAAGCTGTAGGTCCCAATCAGTGAGTGAAAACTGGAAAGCGCACAGCTCAGTGATTGTGAGAAGTTCTCCCCAGTCCCTTCATGGGATGTAATGGAAAACCATTTATTTATAACCGGATAACCGTATTTTACACAATTTCTATTAAATATCTTTAAATAATTTAAAAAATAAACAAACATAACTTCAACAAACATTCACTTCAATTCAAGTCAATTCAATTGATTTCAATTTAATTAATTCAAAGCAATTCAATTCAATACCATTCAACTCAATCCAACTCAGTTCAATTAAATTCAATTCATTGAAATTCTATACAATTCATTTCAATTCAATTCCAGCAATTCAATTCAATTCCATTCAATTCTGTTCAATTCTCAATTCAATTCAATTCTGTTCAATTCAATTCAATTAATTTCAACTTCAAAAAAAGCGGCCCCTGTGACATTATGCGCGAACCATGTATATGTTTGAAACTCATGCTTAAGTGCAAACACAGTTTTCATGACTTGAAGATCTGCTGCTTTTTTGTTCCTTTGTTGTCTGTCACGTTTTGGTTTTCAGCAGTTCGCAACAAACAAAGCCATATTTGGTTCACAAAACCATGCATTATAACATATTAATCAGTGTGTCTTCAACATGTAATATTGGATAGCAAACACAATGTGTTTATACACAAGCAAACTGTATTTGCGTCAACCTACAAGCACGTTATATTTCCATCCATACAAAAAAAACTGCCTTTTTAGCGTGTGAATGTGAATTGAATGTTTATTATGTTAACTGATCTGCTGCGTTTTAGTTTCATGCATTCAGTCGTCAATCGTAAAAATTTGCAAGTAAACACGCTAATATTTGCATTTAAATATAGGACTTGCAAATATATGAATTTTTGGAGTGTGTTCCAAACATATACACGGTTCCTGGAGAATGTGTTTTAGAGAATATATTACAGAGGACGTATTTTTCAATGATTTGTAAAATAAACAAAAATTAGATTAAATTTAAAATTTTTTAAGAAAAAAAAAACAAATACACCAAAGAATTGAAAATATAATTGTTGTACATCAAAATCATTCCTAAAGTATTAAATTTTTGTCTTTTGAGCGGCTCAGTATTTTACCTGCGCCCGGGATCGCAAGCAGTCTAATCCGCCTCTGCTCTTAGTTCATAAAACAACACGGCAAGTGCTGAACATCTCCTTCAGCTTTCTTTGGCTATTACTTTATTCCGGTTTCATTACAGCTTTCAAGCTTACATGATTTATTTTTGATTAGGCTCAAAACAAAAAAAAAATAAAATATCTATCTATTTGACATCCTATTTCTTTGTGCCTCGATAATGAATCTTTATTATTACCATTGTTTACTTGCTTTCTTTCTGTTTATCTTTCTTATTTTCATAATGTTTTCATAACAATTGTATTTCCTCTGGAAGCATTTTCCTTGTGTGTTGTTGCTCCGCATTTCTAGGCTTTTCCTACTCACGTAGTTGACGGTTCGTTCAGCTGCTGCTGTTTCATCGCATTTCAATTGCGAATACTTTTTTACGGAAATTGTCATTTGTTGAACTGAATGAAAGGATGTTGTGATGTGTGATGGCGGCGCGATAAGCCTGAACTTAATGGATATACGAGTATAGAAAGGAAAATGGGTATTTCCATTTGATGATGATGTCGATGTCGATGATGACGATGATAATGATTATTAATATTTTTTCCTTTACTTTCACGCAATGCAAAGAGAGTCTGCTTTATTGTTGTATTTTGAACAACTAGCTAGGTGGTGATAGTTGTGATTAAAAAAAATATGAAATATATTCCACAATGAAGTACACTGAAAAAAAGCGCTTAAATGAAAAATTGTAAAACACGAAAACGGTTGAAGCATTGGGATGATATACACAAGCTTCCAATGCATATCCGGGATAATTGCTCCAGCTGATCAAATAGTCGCATAGTGGGCTATGTATCTTCCTGTCGGTTAGTGCTACGCGCTGAAAAATTTATATTTTTTGTTGTTTGATGCAAATAACGGGGTTTTCAATAAGAGCGCTACAAAAGTTTTTTTTAAATAAAACAAAACCGGTTTTAGATACCAATGAAATTATTTATTCCTGTGAAAGTACGTTCCACCACGGGCACGCTTGCAGAAGTCCAGACGCTGAACCCAATTTTCGACGGTTTTCAAGCACAAATCGGCCGATACTGCTGCAATTTCACTTTCGATATTCGTACGAAGTTCATCAATCGTCGCTGGCTTGTTGGCATAGACCATAGACTTGTCGTAGCCCCACAGGCAATAATCTAACGGCGTCAAATCGCACGACCGAGGCGGCCAATCGACTGGGCCATTTCGTGAGATAACACGTTCACCAAACTTGGTTTCCAATAAATTGATTGTGGCATTCGCTGTGTGGCTTGTGGCGCCGTCCTGTTGGAACGACATGTCCTCCAAGTCCATATTATCCAATTGAGGCCAAAACTATTCGGTTATCATTGAACGGTAGCGATTCGCATTCACAGTAATGTGACGGTCTTGACCATCACGGAAGAAGTACGGCCCAATGACGCCGCCGGCCCATAAACCGCACCAAACCGTAATTTTTTCTTGATGCAATGATGACTCATGGATTACGTGTGGATTGCTGTCTGACCAATAACGCATATTTTGCTTATTGACGAAGCCATTCAGCCAGAAATGAGCCTCATCGATGAAGATGATTTTCCGATGAAAATCCGAATCGTAGCGCTCTTAAAGTTGAGGCCACTGACTCCAAATTTCGGTAGTAAATTTTAATAATTTCGACTCATTGTTGGCTCGTATATCTTTCCATGATGAAATGGCAGACCTTACTGAACAGAAATGTCAAAAGAGCGGGAAAAAATATGGCGTCGTTTGATGTCCCTATCGATTTACTTTTGTAGCGTCTCTGTTGAAATACCCTTTATATCGTGTTTGTAGCTTGTCTCGAATATAGTATACTTGTGTCCAAACACATTGTGTTTGTATTTATTCAATATTACATGTTGGAGACACAATGATTAGTAGGTTGTAATATGTTTTTTTGTGACCCAAATCTGGCTTTGAAAACAAAAACGTGACAGACCACAAAGAAACAAAAGAGCTGCAGATCTCCAATTCATTAAACACAACGCTTGCAAACAGAAACATGGTTCGTGCAATATGTTTCTGGAGCCGTTTTTTTGGTCAGCTGTTAGTTACGTGTAGAGTAAATGTTCAGTGATTCTTCATCGTTTCAGTTTCTACAAAGGGCATTTACCATTGCCTTTAGTTCAGGGGTGGCATTGTCTCACTAGCAATTGATCACGAGCCGGGAGCTAAAGTTCAACATATCTGCTCCAGGCTCGCAAATTTCGACTTCTCGGCTCGCGAGACGGCTCTTATGCCGAGAGCCTCCATATTCAACTTTGGCTTCCGACTCGCTACTCTCGCCACAGATTTTGAGTCAATTCAAACTAAAATGATTGAAAATTTACAAGTAAAAAACAAATAATTTTAAGAATTAAAAACATATCTGCAATATTTAAAATCTACACAAAATGAATAACACTTTTTTCTCTTTCGCCGTTGTAACCTGTTTTTGAGGTTTTTGGGAAATTTGGGGATATGATTAAAAGTAAAAAGAGAAATAACACGGAAACTGCGTCATATTGTCCCAAACACATTCAGCAGGAACCATGTAACGGGTGTTTTTTTTTTAGCTTCATGCGAATTAAAAATGATTATACAAGACAGAAATATTGTTAGAATGTAATTTTGTTTTATTATAATCAGACACATAATTTCATGACATTTTTTAAATATGATTTCCGGCATATGTCCGCCGTGGCTATGAATTATATGGTCCATTCGATCAGTCCAATCGTTGACTACTTTTTTCCATAAATCTGGCCATATGGCTTTAATTGTGGCTTGAATATTGACTTCTAAAGCTTCAAGAGTTGCCGGTTTGTCGGCATAAACCAATGCCCTAAGATAGCCCCATAAAAAGTAATCCAGAGGCGTTAAATCGCACGAACGAGGGGGCCATTGAATCGGGCCAGTTCTGGAAATAAAGTTGTCACCAAATTGATTTTGCAACAAATCGATTGTTAAGCGGGCTGTATCGCAAGTTGCGCCGTCTTTTTGGAACCACATGTCGTTGATGTTTAGCTAATTAATTTTTGGAAACAAAAATTCAGTCAACATGGCTCGATAGCGCTCGCATTAACCGTAACGGCAGGTCCTTGTTAATTTCGAAGAAATAAGAACCGATTATTCAGCCAGCGTGTGAACCGCACCAAAAAGTCAATTGATTGAATTGTCATGGTGATTAGTTAACGGCTTGAGGATTGTCTTCCCTCCAAATACGGAATTTGTACATATTGACCTAGCCACTTGACCAGAAATGAGCTTCATCACTAAACACAACACAATTCTTTGATAAAAATATTCATGAACTTCGCTAGCAGATTTATTTTTTTTTTCAAAGTAAGTTTCCCCAATTTGGAAGCGTTGTTGCAGCGTTGAACAATTCATGATGACTTGCCAAACCTTACTGAACAAAAATGTAAACACAGTTTGACATTCTCATCTGTAACACCACAGTTATCGATAACGATAATACTCATGCAGTTAAAAAACACATATACATGTTTGGAGCACACTCCAAACATTTAAATATTTGCATGTCCTAAACTCACTTGTATTTAAATGCAAACTTTATCATATTTACATACAAACATTTTTGCTTTTTCGTCGAATCATTTGCGTGCTTCATCCCAAACATCCATATACTTACGTGGAAGCATTCGTATGTTTCCTCCCAAACCATTGTATACTTACGAGGAAGCATTGGCGTATTCCCTCCCAAAACACACGGTTACTTACATGGAAGCATATGCGTGTTTCCGCCCAAACATAGTAATATTTAGAATCTAAATATATTTTCAAATCAATAATTTAGTATAGTAGTATTTAGTATAATTAATTTTACCAATAATTAATAAAAATATTACATTTAAATATAATAGGTTTTAACCTAGTATCTTTTTATATTTACTTGCATTGAATGTATTCTTCAAGTTTTTTCGTGCATAGAGCTCTTTTATATCTGTTGCTCTTTTGTATCTCCTTTTAACAGTCCGAGCCTTTATTTATTGTTTTTCCACGGCTGACAAACATTATCTACTACTATATATTTTTTCACAGCATACTTGCTTAACCGACCAAGAGCTTTTGATAGGATCCTGTCAGATGAACCATTCACGACTGAATTCATGAAACTAAAACACAATACATCACCCAAAAAAAGAAACACTCACTTTATGTGAAAAACACATGTATACAGGAATATTTATGAATCACTGACTGAATGAATAATGCAAAGATACAGTTACACACTTGCAATAATTTCACTTCGACTCTCCTTTTTATTCCCTTGCTCTCGCGAGAGCATAAACATTGCAACAAACACAGCTGTATTTGTATCACAAGCACAGATATATTTGAATCACAAACACGTATGTTTATTATAACATTTCAAACATGGTGTCTCTAACGTAACATTGAACCCACTCGATGAAAACATGGCCCCAGTAAGATATTGCAGGAAACATGTGTATTTTTGCAAGCATTATTTTCACGAATTGAAGATCTGGTGCTTGTTTGTTTCAATGTTGTCTGCCACGTTTTTGTTTTCAGCAGTTTTCAACAAACAAAGCCACATTTGGGTCGCAAAACACGTATTATAACCTATTAATCATTGTGTCCCAATATGTTATATTGAATAGCAAACACAATGTTTTTGGACACAAGTATACTATATTTACGACAAGCAACAAACACGTTATATTTGCAACCAAACAACAACAAAAAGACAGATTATTTAGCGTGTATCAAAACACGTTGTGTTGGGACAAAAGTGTACTATATTTGTGACAAGCTCCAAACACACGTTATGTTTGCATCCAAACAACAACAAAAACATTAATTTTTTTGCAAACATGTACATGGTTCCTTCAATATGTTGCTGGGCCCTTATTTTTCAGCGTGTACATATTTTTTTGAATGTGGCTTAGAGCTTCAGATACTATTTGACATTCTTCGCTAGTAAGCGTGTTGGGACTCTACTTCCTTTTGTGTACAGACATAAATTTTTAACAAATTTTTTGTGAAATATTTTTCCTGTCAGTATCTAAAATTATTATGTATGCCAATCTCTACCTGCCGTTTGCAGATCAAGCAGTGGGCCGATAATATGTTCAAGGACAAGTGGAGACTTACGTCAACTTGCAAACAAGCCAGGGTCCTATGGCCACAGGTGGACATGAAGAGCACTAGGTAACTACTTAACTTGCCGAGAGGCAGGTTATCCACAATGATAGGAACACTTTCGGGACATTGTCTTGTAGGAAAACACACCTTAAGATAGGGACATAGAAACTCGACTCTCTGTAGATGCTGCATGGAAGAGGACGACGAAACACCTTCTGTTGGATTGCCCTGCTCTGGCAGGACTGAGAAGTAGGATATTCGGAACACATCTAGTTAGCATCGTAGCCCTATAGGATATTCCTGTAGGTCTTATAGACAAATTTATTGAAAGGGCAAATTGGCTAGACGACTAGTCAATAGTTGCTATGGAGGAAACTGCAGGTATCACAATGGGCTTCTTTAGCCTTAGTGTGCTAGACAGCGTGCTGTCTCGCAGCCTTTTCAACCAACCAACCAACCATCTAAAATTGTAAAACCATTTTCTATACAATTTTAAAATGTAGCAAATTTTTGTTGGCGTTAATGGTTCAATATGACGAAAGTATTTTTTTCTATCAGTGTAGAAACTACGTTAATTAATTGGAATGTAGAACAGATGTAACTGCTGTCACATGCAAAGGAAATGAATACCACGTTTTACTTTTCCCTCAATTAGTTCTTCCACCAGTGTTGACCATGAATGTGTGATTGTGGTCAGTCATTTATAAATGTTTTCATTTCTTTTATGTCTCTACTTACAAACATATCCAGGAAGCTTTCACGACTGCTGCCTGAGTCTTTTAACAACTGGTAATGATAAAATCGCATTACATAAATTTTCTTTTATGCTGGAAATAATGAATACTTGAATTTCAATAAAATTCGAATACAAAACAGATACAAAAAAAAAACAACGCATATAAACCCGATTAAATTGAACTCATATCAATGAATTTCCCACCCCACATCATAAAAATCACCATAACAATTTCAGACGAGAAAAGTTAAAAAAAAAATTTAATAACAATTTCAGCTGTCGATAATACAGTTTTGATAACACCGCATCACGCTGAGCATTTATTATGGCATTTGTGTTTCTTCTTCTTCTCCTTCGTCTGTAATACGAGTAATAACATTTTCAATATCTATAACGTTAAAAGTGAATGTCTTTGAAAGGTGGAAAAAGATTATTAGTTGTGGAAGAAATGTTTGCATGGTTAGGTGGGGATGGGGACGAGGCCGGAGCAGGAGAGGCCAATTCGTAACATGAAAAATATCAATAAAATCAACACAAAACAAACATTTAATTAGAGTAATAAAAACGAAACAAAAACAACTAAATAGAAAAAAAAAACTTAGCTCCAACTGAATTGTGGAAATTTTTATTAATGCGAATTGGAAAATGAAGAAATTTTCTATGATTACAATTATAAAAGAGTTTAAGAAAAAAAAAACAAACACCATTACAAGATATATTGATTATTAACATTTGTCATTGCATTTTACAAATGTACTAAAACACAAATAAGTGTAAAAACATAATTTCAAAAAATGTGCAATTAAACGCCTTTTTCATGTGACTCAACTAAGAGATGACTGAGATAAGAAACTTGAAAATGTCAGGCATTTCTGTGGCAGATGTCGAGAAAATGCACCACAAGCAGACAGCTTATACTATTGTCATGATTTGTCTAGTGGCGAACTTTGTCCAAGAATGCTGATAAAAATACCATTAGATTAGAAGGGTGTGAAGATAAATTTATCCGATAAATTTGAAGCCATTTATGATGAATATAACATATAGTATAACTTCGAGTGTCAATATTGGGCACACCTGATAAAAGTGAATGGACTACCTGTATACTTGAAATTAGCTCCATGGGAGCACATAATATCCCCATCCCTAATATATGCTGATTTCATTTCAGATCGGTGATATAGTCAACTTTAGGAAGCGACCCATGTCATTGACAGAAATAATGATTACCAAATGAGTGTCAATATTTGGCTATATCTCCGATCCGAAATGGAATCAGCATATAAGTATATTTGGGATGGGGATGTTATGTGCTCCCATGGGGATAATTTCGAATATACCTAGGTGAGTTGTAAAAATATTTGTTTCTATATAAAGCTAGTTTTATGCTATATTCATCATAAATAGCTTCAAACACGCTTATTGACTCTTTTTTCTGTACTAAACTTCTTGTTTTTGACAAAAAATCAAATTTCAAAAATTTTGTATACGTGGTTTGTGTCTTCGATAAATAAATTTATCGGATAAATTTATCTTCACACCCTTTTAGATTAGTACTGTTCAATGAAAGGAAAAACTTTGTCACCTCGACGAATAGTTTCATCATGACAATGACCAAAAAAAATGCATAACGCATATTTAAAGCTAGACATCCAACTCCCACCCAAACTGCGACTCAAACTCCAACTCCGATTCCGGCACAAACTCCGACTCTAATTGCAACTCAAACTCCGACTCCAACTCAAACTCCGACTCCAAATCAAACTCCAACTCAAACTCCGACTCAAACTCCAACTCATACTCCGACTCAAACTCCAAGTCATACTCCGACTTCAGCTCCAATTCCAACTCAAACTCCGACTCCAACTATGACTTAAACTTCAACTTAGACTCAAACTCATACTCCTACTCCTACTCCAACTTCGACTTAAACTCGAAGTCATACTCCAAGTCCAACTCCGACTCCAACTCATATTCCAACTCCGACTCAAACTCCAACTCATACTCCAACTACACAAATAAATCGTTTCATTTAATTTTTTTATTTAATGCAACCAGTTATGCAGAAACACGTGAATATGCAAATTGTTCATTCTACTAAATTGATAAATAATTTTTCACAAGTCAGCGCTATAATTTTCTTCTAAGAAACATCCATGGCCAAAAATGGTTCTAAACTAACAAATATCTGTACGAAAGGGTATTCAGTTCCAGGTAACTGAACTATAAGAAGTTCGAATTTCTGGATATTTGAAATACAATACTATACATCCCCAAGATGATGCCAAAAGACTGCACTTGCTAAAAGAGCCATATACAGGCTGGCGCATAATTTACTTTATAATTTATTTAATGAATAAATTTGTTCCTTCTGATATTATTTAACGTTGGCATTTATTGAAAGTTAGATTATAGTTTGGAAAGCAATTTCCATAATATTTCTTAGAATTGCTGGTTTCAGCGCCCTCACTTCTTCTCGGATATTGGCGTAAATCTGTTGGATGGGTCTTGGATTATTGGCATACACCCTACCCGTTAGGGAGCTCCAAAGAAAAAAAAATCAATGAGTGTTCGCACTCACGGACGATGTGTAAACACGTTTTTGTTACATGGTACCTGCTCGATTTCTGTGAACACATTGGTAAATGTTACATTGGAAAATAAAAAAAATAATAGTTTTTGTGCTGAAGGTTCTTGTGCTATTGCACTTTTTTTTCTTACATCTGCTTTAACATTAGATGTAATATTGTTAAAATAAATAAAGTACTATTCCAATCATAAATATTTTTTATAGAATGTATTTTTTCCCCTTTCTTTTTGTAAGAATATGTATTATATTTTCCCGAAAAGGTCCTTTTTTTAAGAGAGGTACTTCTTTTATTAAAAGCTAATGTTTTTTTTTAAAAAAGATGTACTATTTTTAAGAGGAAGTACTTTCTGTAAGAGTATGGATTTTTTTTTAAAAATAAGTACTCTTTTTAACAACAGGTAGTTTTTACAGAAGTGGTACTCTTTTGAGGAAAAGATTGTTTTTTAAACAAATGTACTTCATTTCGAAAAGGCTACTTATCTGAAGAAAAGTAAAGGTATTATTTTATTTTTAACAAAAGGTACCTTTAAGAAAAGAAATTTTTTTAAGAAACGGTATTTTTTAAGAGAAGGTATTTTTAAGAAATGTTAATTTTTTTTTAGAAGTGGTAATTTTTTCAAGAATATGTACATTTTTGAGAGTAGGTACTTATCAAAAAAATTTATTTCGTTTCACAAAAAGGTCCTCTTTATAGAAAAGGTAGTTTTCTAAGAAAAGGCAATTTGTTGTAAGAAAATTTACTTTTTTAAGAAAATTTACTTATTTAAAAAAAAACTTTTTTTAAGAAAAGCTATTGTAAGAAAATTTACTTTTTTAAGCAAATGCACTTCTTTAAGATAATGTAATTTTTTAGAAAAGATATTTTTTTTGAGAACATGAATAGGTATGTTTTTTAAGAAAATTTGCTTTGTTTAAGAAAAGGCACTTATTTAAGAAAATGTTCTTTCTTAAACTTTTTTCACTTTAGTTTTTCGAAATTTAATTTTATTGGGTTAAAAACTATAATATATACTAAATATTGGTTGCAGGCTCCACCTAGAAAACTTCCCAATAAACGAGAAATTTGCCTACATATGTTAGTCTAGACACAACCCAAAACAAAAGTACCCAATATAGTTAATAATACTGGATTGTACCATAATAGTGTTAAAAAAGTTGTTAAATTTGTTTTATTTAGACCCCATCCCACAACGTGCGATAAGGAACTTCGTTCCAGAAACATAAATATAAATTTTCTTGGAAATTGAAATTTTTCGGAAATATACCCTACATTCGATTTTTAAAGTCGATGTATCACAATAATCCATGACTCCTTGCATACGATGGGTTTTTTACAGAACTTAAAAATGTTTACTAGATCAAAAGTTATTGCATTGTGACCGGTGGAAATTAATTCTCAACCACTGTGCGCTGTCGAAAGAAATGTAAGGTGATTATCACACCCACGTTCCCATATATTACAAGAGCCATTTCACCACCGACGATCATTATATTTACACGGATCAATATTTTATCAAGAGAAATCCGTTGCATTAGTGATGGTGATCTATGAATTAGTATCGTAGAATCTGAAAAATGTTGCTTTGGCTGAACATTATTGAAGGGATTTGTAATATTTTTGAAGGATTTCATAATATTTTTTTCAGTGGAAACAATTTTTTCGTGCTTGCGCTTGATTTTTACTCCTCTTACTCGTGGAAGACATGAAATAAATGATTTCTGTGGAATATAAAACTGAATAGTTTGGCGAGGGAAAAAACATTAAAATTTATATTTATCAAAACAAATTGCCGGTATACAAAAGACATTAAACAAATCTGTTAATTATACCTAACATTAGCTACATGATTTTACAAATTTCAACTTAACGTTCAACAAATTCTCATCATCATCATCAACATCATTATCAACATCATTATCAACATCGTTATCATCATCATCATTATCATCAACATTATTACCATTGTCATTAAACGAAACTTCCAACAAAACGAACAATTTCAATAAACATTGAAGATTCATGTAACAAATCTCAATCATTAAATGGAAATTATTAAGAGATTTACATTTAACATTTTTCAAACGCCGCAAACATTTTCCTTACATTTTTACGATCTCTTCTTCTTTGCAAAACGAATGCATTTAATTGAAATCGTAACGTTTGGATTTCCAAACGTAACATTTTTACAACCCGAATCGTTTGGGGCAATTATTCTAATCAGCGACGTGTAAAGGCATGCAACAATGTTGCACAGAGTTTGTGTTGTTGAATGAACGCGATTAACTGGGGGAAATTGCAACACGTTTCGTTATGTTGAACATAATTATGAAAAGTAAAACTCCTCCAACAAATGAAATTATTGTAGATCACAAAAGAATTCGTTCGGCCAACGGATGAAATGCGAGCGATTTGAATTTAAAATTGTAGTTTAAGGTTTTGTTTTTGCTACGGTTTAGTTTCATTTGTTCATTGCGAAAGTTTTGAAAAAGCCGACTTTCCTCAACATGACCTGTTGTGATAGGATATGAAAGTGATGGCGTGCTGGATAACTTTTGCAAAAAGTCTTGCATTAGTGGCTGAAAACTCAATTTTGATTTTAGTCGTACATCAAAGTTAGGGGTCAAAAAAACTATTTTTCCTTTATCGATTCTACACTTGCAACTTTATACTCAAATTGTTTTTTGACATCGATTAATAGAAATATTCTGACAAACAAAATCGCGAACATAAAAATTTCTCCTAAACCCAATAACTTCCCAATGTTAATTTCTACACTGAAAGAAAAAGCTTGTGTTGAACTGAATTGTCTATTATTTCCAACACAAACTAACCATTTCTCAATTATGAAGCATTTCCTCATTTTCCAACCTACGACACTTTTCATTGAATTGATGAAGATCATTTCATCAATTTTTCATTCATATTTCATCAATTGTGTACGTTGATTCAACGTCAATTTTACATCAATTTGATGTATGTTTGTCGTCAATTTGAAGTAAATTTGCCAACAATTTTGATGTAAATTGTTCAACAATTTGCTGTAAAATTTCCGTCAATTAGACGAAAGCTTGTCATCAATTTGATGTAAGTTTGTCATTAATTTGATGTAAATTGGTCATCATTTCGATGTAAATTATTTGTTACAGAGTAGCCAAACTCGTTGGCCTAAACAATCCACAAGAACGCTGTAGAAGACCTCATGAAAAATGGTCATAGCGTGAATAATTCTTTCTCTCCCGTTCCCTACTTTCTATTAAGTATTTATTTTCATTTTAATACGCCTTTTTGAATCGATTCTAAAATCTGAACAGCAGCTAAACTAGCGAAACCCAAATAGTGATTTGTTAGTTTCGATAAGTACTTCGAGAAATTTCAGACGAGTTGCAGGGTTTGCACTCGATGACTTCAAAAATGTTGCATTGTGTTATAAACAAAACATATAAAAAGTTTCATTAGGTTGTGATTCCCTCCAAATTCCGTTATGATTCGGTTGTAATGACCTCTAGTATGAGTGTGACAACATCTAAGTCGGTTGTGGCAACCGCTAAATTCGGTTACGGCTAATGTTGTTGCCTCAACCGTGAGTTTTTGTGGGTGTGGGTATATATAATGTTTTACAATCAGAGTTCGTATTTACCCCCCCGCTCCCATGTGTAACCCATTCACATCGTCGTTGGGAATGGGTAATGAGCGTTTACCCATTACCCACAGGGTTTGGGGAAAATAATGGGTACTTGCCCACGAAAAAGAGGAATTACCCATCACGATTACCCATTATCCTCAGGACAATGGGGAAAATAATGGGTAGCTACCCTCGAAATGGGGAATTACACATTACCCTCAGGGCAATGGGGAAAATAATGGGTAGCTACCCACGACGATGGAAAATGGGTTACCCAGGGTAACCCATCCACATTTTTAATCGAAAATACAAAAAAATTAGGAAAAATCTCTATATCTCGGAAACGGAGCGTCCAATCGAAAAATAACCAATTTTTGCTAGTTTCTAAGAAGTTTTCATAATGTGGTCCATTTCGTAGGGAAGAATTTTTTTTCCAAAAATCGCCAAAATAAGAAAATCGCTAAAATAATTCGAAAACGGTGCGTCCGATCGGAAAAAAAATAAAAATTTTGCTTCCACCACCCATTGGTTAAAGCTTCCCTTGGAGGTAAAACTATTATTATTTTTTCGATTGGACGTACCGTTTTCGAGTTGTCACTTTCTTATTTTGGCGATTTTTCGAAAACAAAATCTTCCATACGAATTGGACCACTTTATGAAAACCCCTTAGAAATCTGCAAATTTTTTTTTATTTTTTCGATTTTTCCGAGATATATACATTTTTTTCTAATTTTTTTCATGATATCGATCAAAACTGGGAATGAGTTACCCTGGGTAACCCATTACCCATCGTCGTGGGTAGATACCCACTATTTTCCCCATTTCCCTGAGGGTAATGGGTAATCGGGATGCGTAATTGCCCATTGTCGTGGGTAGCTACCCATTATTTTCCCCATTACCCTGAGGGTATTGGGAATCGTGATGGGTAATTCCCCTTTTCGTGGGTAGCAACCCATTATTTTCCCCATTGCCCTGAGGGTAATGGGTAATCGGTATGGGTAATTCCTCATTTTCGTGGGTAGCTACCCATTCTTTTCCCCTTGCCCTGTGGGTAATGGGTAAACGATTGCTACCCATTCCCCACGGCAATAATAATCGGTTTCCCAAGGAACCCAGGGTATCTCATTACCCACCAAATATGAACCCTGCTTACAATCTACTGGGGTAGAGTTTTAGCATAAGACACCAATCTGTTTTACATTAATCTCTAACGCAGTTTTAGAGACAGATTTTCGCAATTATTTTAAATCCATTTGTTTAAACAAAGTGTTAGTTTGTAGTCATCTTGATTGACATTATCTTTGCATTACAGTGTCTTTTTTGACCTTATAATTCCCCTATACTTTTCTTTTCCCTTGAAATTGAAATGGTTTTTCTTTTTTTTAATTTCTAGGCACAAATTGCGTGTGTAATTGCAGTTTCAGTTTCTTTCTTACTCACCTAATTTATTCACCTTGAACTTTTTTTTTCGTTTCTACCACACGTTTTAAGACCAACCAACCTTTGACGAGAGCAAATTTTTTAAAATAAAAATGCGTTTGAAATGAAAAGTGCTAACTCTTACTTTTCTTGCTTCACATGTGTGTGATATTTTTATTCCCATCCGATTGGACCGCATTAAAGTTTTCATACATTTTCATGTTCCATTCCATTCCCTCTCGTCTGTTTACAATTGAGATTAGGCCAGCAACTTATTATTTGGTTGATTGTTGCCGGCGCTGTTGCCGTGTTCGTAAAGTTGCCAGCAATTAATTGCCTGTTAGAGAGTTTGTTTCGTAGCCGGGGAACTAAAGATAAGACCGCAAACTACCGGCGCCGTGACGCAGTTTTCCTTCCATTAAGAAAGTTTGTTTGTGACGTGACGTGATGCGGTGTGAGTTGTTTTGTGTTACGTTTTCGTGGCATTTTGGCCATAATCCATGATCTTGACATTTGAAATTTTTCATAACAATTTGTAGCCAGCCATCTTAACTATGTGGTAAATGATATAATTTTGTTGGATGTTTTTAATACCAATTTAATCTGGTGGTATAATTAGTTACGGTCTTTGTGTTGAATTAAATGAAACAATTTAAAAGGTAATTCATTTACTTGACATCGGCAAAGAGGTGTTATATAATGTGGGCCAGTTAAAGAAACAATTAATTGTCGTTTGAAACTGGTTCCAGAATACTAACAGGACACAAATTAATGAACTTCATCTCGGTGGCCAAAAATCTCCTTAGATCTCCCAAAGAGAAACCCATAACATTTCAAAATCTTTTATTTATATGGCCTTAGGTGCGCCAAAAATAGCAAATGGTTTAGAATTTAAATTCGAATTCAAACTCAAAAACGTCTTTAGAAATCGCCTTCCTTAAACGTTAAGTTTACCGAATCTTTTAGCAATTCCAATTCCGTAGACGCTTTTTGTAATCAAAGCGGTAACTCGTTTTGTTTTTCTATTAATATTCTGCGATTCTTACCATTTTTGGTAAGTGTAGGAAAACGTGAACTATATTTGCCTTTTAGCCAATGTCGGCGGATTTTTGATTTGTTGTTTTTTTTGTTTCTTGTGGACCCATAAGGTTTTCTTAACTTAAATATAAAATTCAAAGTTGTGTGTGTGTTAGACAGACATCTATCCCAAAATCTTTGTTTTGGGTTTGCTTTTTTTTTGGCTGTCAGATCAAAGTTACAAGATTTTTGTGATGTTTTTCTTTGTTTGTTCACATAAGATTTAACAAAGATTTTCGTTTGTGATTTTTAGGGTTTTGCATAAAACTTTTTTCATGTCATGGTGTAGACGAGGCTGGCATAATAAGGAAAGTTAATGTGATACAAAAAAAACATTTGTTTGCGGGCATGACTCAAATGTTTGGAGCAACAATACAAACATAGTAGTAAATCTTGAATATAACAATGTTTCCTCGAAACAAAAGTCCGTTTCACCGAATCATAGGTCTATTTAACCGAAACATAGGTCCGTTTCACCGAATCATAGGTCTGTTTCACCGAAACATAGGTCTGTTTCACCGAACCAAAGATCTGTTTCACCCAAACATTGGTATGTTTCCTCGAAACATAAGTCTGATTCCTCGAAACATTAACCGCTGCAGACGAAATATTCACAACCATTCAAACAAAAGATTTTTTAAATTTTATTTTTTTATTTTATCAAAATAAGTTTATTCTAGATGGTCGCCATTTGCCTTCCAGCACGACCAATCGTCTATTGCAGTACGCACCACATCCTTAGGGAGATTGTCCACTGCGCGGATAAGTGCACGCTTCAGATATTCCAAATGTGAGTGACGAGTAATGCAGGCCATGACCTTATAACTTGCAGTGTAAGGGATTCTGGTCTTGACCACCCGATGGCCAATCATCCGTTTAAATAAAGATTGTTTTTTAACCACTCTTGAGTGGTTCTTGCCTTATGGGGCTGGGGCTGAATCCTATTGAAAGGTCCACGGCTCGTTTTCAGACAATGGTATTTAACGGTTTTGCAGCTTTTCCAGAACATTAGATAGGCACACCTTCGCGGACGTTTTAACACTTTTTTTTTCGCAGAAATGGAGCTTGGTAACCCCGTCATAGGCGACTCTCCACCATAGCATCACAACCGGAGGATGGTGACCTATTTGAACTCTAGAAACCATTTATGATGCTTGCCGAGACGAATGAGCATATACTCTATCATTTTGTTTATTGCACGACTCCTGTACAGTAAAAATTTTCTCTTCCGTAAACAGAACTCTTCTGTCGCTGTTATTGCCATACTGACGATGCAGTGACCAGAGTTCCTATTTGCCCTCCCATGTGTAACCCATAAACATCGTCGTGGGGAATGTGTTATGAACGTTTACCCATTACCCACAGGCTATGGAGATAATAATGGAGAAAATAAATTACCCATCACGATTACCCATTTCCCTCAGGGTATTGGCGAAAATAATGGGTAGATACCCACGAGCATGGGAAATTACTCATCACTATTACCCATTGCCCTCAGGGAAATGGGGAAAATAGTGGGTAGCTACCCATGTCGATGGGTAATTGGTTACCCAGGGTAATCAATCCCCGTTTTTGATCGAAAATTTGAAAAATTTCTATATCACGGAAACGGAGCGTCCGGTTAAACCGATTTTTAAGGTTTTTCATAAAGTGGCCCAATTCGTATGGAAGAATTTTTTTTCAAAAAATCGCCAAAATAAGAAACCCGGTTAAATAAAAAATGGCTACAACTCGGAAACGTTATATAATGAACGTTTACCCATTACCCACAGGCTTTGTAGAAAATAATGGGTAGCTATCCACGAAAATGGGGAATTACTCATCACGATTACCCATTACCCTCAGGCAAATGGGGAAAATAATGGGTAGCTACCCACGACGATGGGTACTTGGTTACTCAGGTTAACCCATCCCCATTTTTGATCGAAAATATGAAAAAAATAGACAACATTTATATATGTATCTTGGAAACGGAGCGTCAAATCGGAAAGATAACAAATTTTTGAAAGTTTCTAAGGGTTTTTCATAAACTAGTCCAGTTCGTATGGAAGCATTTTTTTAAGAAATCGTCAAAATAAGAAAATCGCTAGAAGTAAAAAAAAATCGTATGACTCGGAAACTCTGCCTCCAATAATAATACATTGTTTATCCCCTTCAGAGGATTTAACCAATGGATATCTTGAAAACGGCACCACTTTTTTTTTTTATTTGAAAAGAATTGTAGTTAGAGATTTTTATTAAAGTGATGATGCCATAGTGAAGACATCCATTGGTTAAAGTCTCCATCGGAGGTAAACAAAATTATTATTTTTGCGATTTGACGCACCGTTTTCCAGTTATAACCACTTTTTTGTTTCAGCGATTTTCATATTTTGGCAATTTTTGGAAAAAAAATTCATCCATACGAATTGGACCAGTTTATGAAAAACCCTTAGAACTTTAAAAATTTGATGTTTTTTCAATTGGACGCTCCGTTTCCGAGTTATAAACATGAGGGCGTTTTAGCGATTTTTTTAATAGAAAAATTTTCGTTTTAGCGATTTAAAAAAAAAGTGATGACTATATTGAAGACATTCATTGGTTAAAGGCCCTTCAGAGGTAAAAAAATATTATTTTTTCCCTTCGACGCACCGTTTTCGAGTTATAGCCACTTTTATATTTGAGCGCTTTTCTTTTTTTTGGCGATTTTTTGAAAAAAAAATCCTTCAATACGAATTGGACCAGTTTATGAAAAACCCTTAGAAATCGGAACAAATTGGTTATTTTTTCGATTGGACGCTCCTTTATATATACATGAGGGCGTTTTAGCGATTTTTTTATTTGAAAAATTTTAGTTTTAGCGATTTTTTAAGACATTTATTGGTTCAAGCCTCGTTCGGAGGTAAATTTGTTTTCCCATTCGACGTATCACTTCCGAGTTATAGCCATTTTTTTTATTTGAGCGTATTTCTTATTTTGGCGATTTTTTTTAAAAAAATCTTCCATACGAATTGGAGCAGTTTATGAGAAACCCTTAGTAACCGGGAAAAATTAGTTATTTTTACGGTTGGACGCTCCGTTGCCGAGATATAAACGTGAGGGCGTTTTAATGATTTTTTGTTAAAAAAATTTTAGTTTACACGATTATAAAAAAAAAACACATTGAAGACATCCATTGGCTTAGCCTCTTATAGAGGTAACATTTTTATTATTTTTTTGATTGGACTCACCGTTTCCGAGAAACCGGGAAAAATTGGTTATTTGTTCGACTGGTCGCTCCATTTCCCAGATTAAACATGCAATTTAAAAAAAATTTGATGCCATATTGAAGACATTCATTGATTAAAGTCTCTTGTGGAGGTAAAGTTTTTATTATTTTGTCGATTGGACGCACCGTTTCCGAGTTATAGCCACTTTTTTATTTTAGCGATTTTTTTAGTTTGGCAATTTTTTGAAAAAAAAATTCTTCCATACGAATAGGACCACTTTATGAAAACTCTTAGAAATCGCAAAATTGGTTATTATTTCGATTGGACGCTCCGTTTCCGAGATATAGAACATTTTTCGACTTCTTTCATATTTTCGATCAATAATGGGGATGGGATACTCCGGGTAACCCATTGCCCAACGTCGTGGGTAGCTTCCCATTATTTTTCCCTTTACCCTGTGGGTAATGGCTAATCGTGATGGGTAATTCCCCATTGCCGTGGGTAGCTGCTAGGAATGCTAAACGGGATTGATTTTAAAAATCCCGGGATTTTTCGGGATCCCGGGGTTTTCCAGTACTTCGAGATCTATAATGAAATAATGTAGCACTTTTCGATAAGTCGCTCAGTTATCGAGTTATCGGACGTTGATATTTTTCAAAACTATGGAATTTTTTACTTTTCTCAAACAAATTTTTAGAATATTTGTTTTGTACTTTTCTCAAACAAAAATGATATTTACCCCCATCCTATTTCGGGATTTCTCATTTGGCATCCCTACTAACCATTTTCCCAATACCCTCCATGGTAAACTATCGCTACCAATTCCCCACGGCAATAATAACGGTTAACCCATTTCACACGCAAACCCATTACCCAGGGTAACCCATTACCCACGAAATACGAACCTGGGAAATGGTTTTGATTTTTGCTTGCGTTTCTACTTCAACGCCGTCATAAGTAGATGCCCCGCGTGCCTTTTGTAAGCTGCAAGTTCCAAGTCATTTTTAATGACTCCTTCGATATATTAATCTCTCTCGACAATATTTTTGGTTTCGAAGTGGTTTTCGAATTCCGCTTTGACAGTTCTGGAAGGTAGCACACTGCGCGTACAGCCAGATCTCGGACGGTCTGCGGCTCCACCAGTATCCCGAAACAGTTTCACAGCACGATAAACAAACTTCCCAGTATTCCGAATATTCGATAAATGACGCCAGTTTTCATTCCACATTTTTTTTAGACCAATTACGACAAACGGTTTTTAATAAATATCTCTCCTACCCGTAATTATAAGTTCTTTACGCGAAATTATCAAATTATCTTGTTAACGCGAAAATCAAGTATAAATGTCAGTTGTCAAAAAGCTGTCAAGTTAGAGAGAGTATGTTCAGTGGATGTCTTTCAGTGGGAGCGATAAGTATTGTACCAATATGTATGAAACTACTAACTATAAATGGACGAAGAAATTTCCAGATTCGGGGTAGTTGCCATAAAACGAGTTGGGTCTAGTTTTTTTTTAGAAATTAAAGCTCAATGAAGAAGGATGTTAAGAGGATTTCAAAATGTTTGGCGTTTTTAGAAACTTAAATTTTCAAAGAAGTCGAGACATCTTTGAAACTTATGCGAGGAATTAAGGTAAATTCATAAGAGGCAGAATTTTTAGGCATATTTTAAGGTATTTTCTTATTTTAGCTTTATAAATGCTTGCAATATCGTTTAGTATAATTGACTAAGAAACCCATTTCTGAATTAGATAGATTAAGGCTCAGTCGAAAATTGTCCATTTAAATGAACTTTAAATACCCGATGTTTGTCATTTGTTCATTCTGTGAGATTTTAAATTGAACTTTTAAATGGCGAGTCTGAAACTCGCCCTAAATCTCTTTCAAATATGTATTGTGTCTGTACTTATTACGCCGCCCTCGTCTCCCTGCTAATACTAAATGTTTGTAGTATGAATGATATTGTTGTTATATTTTGTTTTGATATTCACATTCATGTTGTTGTTAAATGAATGAATGTCTCGTAGATTTTTGACTTGTTGAATGTTAAATGAACTCTAAGTTTTTCCCATTTTCATGCTTTTTCACCTCCCTCGCCCCACCTCTTTGGTTGCCTTTGAGTCACAGGGAATTTATGCAGCTCTCAGCACTTGAAGTATTTATTTTGTTTTTTTTTCGATTTTTTTTTCAAGAGTTAAATGATTTGTTATGGGGAGTACAGTTCAGTTTAGTTAAGTTTTGAATTTTTTTTCTTCTCTCGATTGAAAATGAAATGCAATTTTCAAATCGTTACTCGTGGTTGAGTTGAATGAGTAGTTTTCGGTTCGAAACACCTTTACGTCACCTTTAACGACAGTATTAATTTATGGGTTCAAATCGTGATTGGTTTGTTTACGGTGTTTACAGCTTTTTCGAGAGGCACAAACGTTTTTCCATCAATTTCGTATTTGCCAAGTCAGAGTTTTCTAAATGGAAAATATTTTGTTGATTGTGTTTGTTAGTTTAGTTACACACATACATACATACATATATACAATGAATGCATTTCCATTGCCCAACCCATATGCTGGGAATGTGGTCGTGTTGAAAATTACAAATTTTCGCCAATCCTGGGATCTGGTCAGTCATTGTCTCTGTGCCTGCATGTCTTAGACATGCATGGTTTAGCCTAGATGTCCGTCTTGCCATTGTATCCCTGAGACGATGTGTGGTGTCTTTTGTCTGACTAAGTGTCCGCCTAACATTTCAGTGGACTGGACTTTAAACACCAAACGTGTCATGAGTTTCTCCGCGTTCTTCGGCTTTTTTATGTACACATATGTATGTATGTATGACCATGTTGCAATTGCGTAGGTGTATCCAAAGTCATAAATTGCGACTTAGTTGAATTTAGCCATGAAGAAATTTATGTTTTAGCCACAATCTACATTTTTAATTACAATTTTGTATCCTGCTGTCGTGCCTGCGCAAACACCATCTCCGCCACTGCCACCATCGGCAGCAGAGTCATTTCATGCTAAGGAATTTCTATGTGGAGATGGTTAAAAATGTTTATGCACAAATTCCATCATGCTCCTCCTGGCAGTGAAATGTGGCCTTGATGTGGAGAAAGGAAAACACACTCAGTTCCTTGGCAAAATATTTGGTTTTAATTTCTCTCCTAATGCATGACAACAAGAAGCAACCACATAATAATTAACAAGATTGAGGAGGACCAGACCAGACAACTGATTTGAATAAAAACTATTTTTATTCAATACGATGGCAAATCTTGCAGCGGACAACTGTTGATTTGCTGATATCATATCTACATGTATCATCCAAAAAAGCTTTGGTTTCTCTGCTTGTATTCGAAAAGTGGAGGAAATCAGAATTTAAGCGAAACTCCCAAACGTGCACATTATCTTTAAAAAACTGTGTTCATCGGAGTGTTCGAGCAGCAAACATTGCACGATATCAATGTCAATGAGTTTCTAAGCATGTAAACCCGAGGCGTCGAGTGTCCGAAAACAATATTGCTCCATTTTCTAACTCTCGCAGTGATTACTCTTAACACGGTCTCAGTATATATGCTGCAGCTATAGGAACAAAATTCGCATGTAGTGTCTGTCCTAACTCTTGTGTTTTGTAACTCCTGTTACACTTGATGGCCATGTAGAAAGTGTTGAGTCGAGAGTTTGGGAAACTCTCAAAAACTCCCAACAATCTGGAGAATACGTACTAATCAACAAGATTAAGAGGAACCAGGAATTACAACTTTGTAATTGCGTAGTTGATGCAATGGCTAGTGGAGCGTGAGCATGGGGGAGGGTTGATTCGATCCATTATCCACATTAAATTTCTTGCAACGCCGTTTTCTTCGCTTAGTGGCGGCGGCACTATCGAGTAATTAGCCATGAAAAGCTTCGCAAAATATCGTTCGGAACCGTTGTAAAATTTGGAACTTAGCAGTGTTATTTCAAAGCAGTGGGCTAATCTGACATTTATGAAGTGACGGATTACACTGTGAGACAAAATTAGATTTTTTTCAAAATGATGGGGTTCTGTCAACGGATTCTGGTAGAAAGGTGCTGATGTTCAGAAGTTTTATAGAAAAGAATCAGATAAACATTTTTGTGGAACAAATTAACCCTCTAAACCTTATTATATAATTTTTACTTTTTTGAAAACTCGCAAAAAACTGCTCCAAAATGACGGGGGGCATTGTCAAAATGTTCTACAAAAATGATCGCCATAAAGTTTCACTATATGTGCCCGAACACTCCAAAACACAAATCTTAGCCCAAGTGTTAGATAAAAGATGAAATATGTCAAAATTCTATTTTTAATGGAAACATCAAAATGACAAAATTCATTATTAACCCTTAGAAGGCAGTTAGTTTTTGCTTATTATCTACCACTTGGATTAAGATTTGTGTTTTGGACTGTTCGGACACATATAGTGAAATTTTATGGCGATCACTTTTGTAGAACATTTTGACCACGCCCCCCCCCCGTCATTTTGGAGCAGTTTTTTTCGAGTTTTCAAACAAAAAGTAAAAATTATGGTTATACGTGGCAGTTAGAGGGTTAATTTGTTCCACAAAAATGTTTATCTGAATCTTTTCTATAAAACTTCTGAACATATTTTGTACCTCAGAAGAAAGGAACACTCAATTTTGCATGCCAATATGTTGCAGGAAAGTTCCGAGTGACGGAAACTTTGACCCGCCCCAAAAAAATCTGATCAGCTCTGGCAAAACGCCGATACACGTATATTTTTTTTTAGACCATTCTACCAGAATCCGTTGACAGAACCCCATCATTTTTTTTTGGTGTCGCACAATATTATTAGTTATAGGTTAGAAGTTTTCGAAATGGGCTAATTGACGCTTGAAGATAATTCTGAAATATTTAAAACTTTCTTTCAAAGTTCGGAGTCTTTAACGCAAACTGTAAAAAATCCGCGAAATAAATCGCGTGCCATCAACGCAGTTTGTGGCTCAATTTATAAAGCGTGTTTCTTGAACCGGGTCCTTATTGTACAAAACAACTCGAGAACGTGCTCGTCCCATGCGTTCAGTGGGAAATATTGCCGCTGTAGTTGAATGTGTGCTCGAACAACCATCAACAACAAACAACTCACCACCGTTCGTTGCAATTGAACATATGAAGCGTTCAGAAGCCAAACTGATTAACGCCACTTTTTGAAAATTTTGAAATGTTGGTGTCTGTGGGCCGAACTAATGTACCCAGTACATTTTGAATTTAAGTATATAATAGACACAGCTGTTGTGAAATAATATTTAATGTTAGTTTGAATTTATTATAAACGAGAAGTTTTAAAACACTACAGAAAGTTCAGTTTGTATAGGTTTTATCCCAACGAAGTTAATCGTTTTGGCAACTGGCACATTCATTTATCGCACTTCTTTTTGCAGAATTTTGTATAAAGACCTCGGTATGAAGGCTTATAAAATCCAATTAGCTCAAGAACTGAAGCCTCGTGACCATCCGATGCGTTTTCGCTTCGCTAAACAAGCTGAAGATCGCGTGGCTAAAGAAGAAAATTTTTGCCGAAAAAGTATATTTTCCAATGAAGCTCATTTTCACCTCAAGGGTTACTTTAACAAACAAAATTGTCGTTATTTCGGCGCGTAAAATCCACACATCGTCGGGGAGAAACCGATACATCCACAACGAGTGACTGTTTGGTGCGCTTTTTTGCATTGCCGCCTCATAGGCCCATTTTTCTTCCCAAATTAGCAAGAAGCCGCCGTTACCGTAAATGGCGATCGTTACCGTGCCATGCTCAACGATTTTTTGTTCCTAAAAGTTGAAGCGGATGATATGGACGACGCATTGTTTCAGCAGGACGGAGCTACGTGGCACCGATCCAACCTTACAATCGATATTTTGCGCACTCTGTTCGAAAACCGCATTGTCAGCCGAAACTCGGATGTCCATTTGCCGTCGCCCAACTGTAATTTGACCCCGTTAGACTAATATCTCTGGGGCGCCGTGAAAAATAAGTGTTACACAAATAATCCCGAGTCCATTGAGGCCTTAAACACGAAATCACGAGAGGAAATGTACTAGAAAATTGGGTAGGTCGAATGGGGCACTGTACATCAAATCGTGGAAGTCATTTGAACGATGTGTTTCATTCATAAATGCACGTTTTCTCTTTTGTCTTTTGTTGTTGTTTGAATGCAAATATAGTATACTTGTGTCCAAACACATTGTGTTTGCTATTCAATATAAAATGTTTGGAGCACAATGATTAATAGTTTATAAAATATGTATTTGTGTCGCAAACGTGGTTTTGTTTGTTGAAAACTGCTGAAAACATTGGTTTCTATCACCATAAAGAAACAAAAAGCAGCAAATCTTCAATCCACGAAAGTAATGCTTGCAAACATGTACATGGTTCCTGCAATATGTTGCTGAGGGGCCGATACAAAAATATATATTATGGCATATTAATCATTGTGTTTCCAACTTGTAATATCGAATGGCAAACACAACGTGTTTGGACACAACAATACAATGTTTGCGACAAGCTGCAAACACGCGTTATATTTGTATCCAAAAAACAGATTTTTCAGCATGTAGAAGCACTTCTCCCTGTCCCTCCATGGGATGTAATGGGCAACTATTTATACATTTTTTATAATTACAATTGATCCTGAATTCAATAGGAATAAATATTTTAATAAACTTCAAAAACCAGTGACCGTCAGTGCTGTAATAGTTAGTGTGCGCGGCTCATGTACATGAGTACGTGGATTCGATTCCTGCTCCGACCACCTTTCATTTCTTTCGACGACGGTCACCTCGCTTAGTGATAGCGACACTATCGAGTACTTAGCTATGAAAAATCTCCTCAAAATACCCTTCGGAACCGGTGTGAAAACTGTTGGTTTCTCCCAATCAGTGAGTGCAAAACAACAAAGCGCCAGAGCTCACTAGTCGTGAGAAGCTCTCCCCAATCCCTTCATGGGATGTCGTGGGAAACCATTTGTTTAAAAGAATAGCGGACAACCTTTCCCGCTTACGTACCGCATCAGGAATTACACCCAAGTAGTAGAATTTTCTCTTCCATTTCGCCTGCTCTATAAAGCTTCCTAAGGGTACTGATGACAACAGATATTGTTTCTTTGGGGCAGGTGTTCGTGGCATATTTTCTTCATAGGTTAGGTTAGGTGTTGGTGGCAGCCTATGAAGTAGTCACCTAGATAAATAGTTCATTGTGATTGCACGGGCTAATGAGATTACGCGCTAGGCCCTCCGGGGACCATTTAAATTGCTTCAAGAAGTTCTCGATGCTGTGTACTCCTACATGTTGAAAAATCCGTCGTTTTTTTATTATTTAGATGTACATATAACACGGTTTTGGAGCTTGTCGCAAATATAATATATTTTTGCCCAAACGCATTGTGTTTGCTATTCAATACTAGACGTTTGAGACGCAATGATTAATAAGTTATAACATACGTTTTTATGACCCAAATATATCTGTGTTTGTGATACAAATATAGCCGCGTTCTTTCACTGTGCTCTCTCGAGAGCAAGAGAATAAAAGAGGGGCAACGAGTGTGTACGTGTGTATCTGAATTTTTGCATTAACCTCTCAGGGAGTGATTCATACATATTCCTGAATGAGCGTGTAAATCAGTGTTGCCAGTTTAGCACTTTAATTAAAATTCGAGCTCTTTTTTGGCTTCTGCATTTTTTTAGAGTATTTTTTTGAAGCTAAGTACGAGTACTTGGCCATGAAAAAGCTTTTCAAAATTCCGCTCGGAACCGGTGTAAAACTGTAGGTCCCAATCACTGAGAATAAAACCTAGAAAGCGCTCATCTCACTGATTGTGAGAAGCCCTTCTCAATCCCTTCATGGGATGTTATGGGACACCATTTTTTTTTATTTCAGAAGACCTTCAGAACCGGAAATATGGTCATTTGAAGTATTCTCCACGAACCAAACATATGTCAGTCGATAGTCCTTAAGGAGTGTCTTCGAAATATAAAATCTAGAATTTCCCAAGGACCTTCAGAAATTCAGAATTTGAAATTTTCTGTGAGAGGTCCGTGTGCAAGATTTTGGCCCTCTGTGGTCAAACGAAGAATTCTCCAAGAACCAACTATGTGCAGTTGGGTAGTGCTTGACACATCCTTTCAGAATATGCCAACCACATATTTCAGAAGGCCTTCAGAACCGAAAATTCTTAATTTTGTATTTCATATACGAAACCAGTTAATCTGAAGAAACGTCAACATAATTTCATATCTCCAGCACCGCCACAACATTTTCGTGGTATGACACTTAAAAAATAGGAAAACTGTGTTCATAGTAATTGCGTTGGTCACCTTAATTCGTTAGGTTAAGTGCAAATATTTGGCGGCGTTGTTATCTTGCATTCCTCTTGCCTGTACTGCCAAGAAGTCATCACTAAGGTAACGTAGAGCTCTCTTCCTCTCTCTCTCACTCTCTCTCTCTCTCTCTCAGCCGGCATTACTATTCTGTATCTGCTGTAAATTTTCCTCAAACTTTTCCCTTTTACTTTCAACAAGATTTTTACATTAGTTTTCTTTAACTTTTCCTATTCATTATTCACCATCAAACATCATATGGCGGCGCGAGGTTTGTTACATTGATGATTTCTTGTTGCATTTTCCTCTACATTTTTTTCCTGTTGTTATTCTCTTCATGTGTCAGCATCAGCGCAGTTTTGCCCCCAATTTTCAGTTTGGATACACTGGTTTTTGGTATAGTTTTTGTTATTGCCTTCAAAAGATAATGTTTTGAATATGTTACGATAGGTAAGGCTGCGGCCCCTTCTTCATTCTTTGTTTATTTTTTGCTCGCGATTTCGGTTTTCATTTATTTATTTATTTATTTATTTATTTATTTATTTCTTTATTCAGTCTTTAGAATACAATTCTTTACAGACCAGAAAATATCTTATCAAATAATTCTTATATCTAGTTGTAAATTAAATCTAACATATTACTAAATTTACCAATAGGCATTGCAAAATCCAAATCATATTTCATATTGATTAAATTAAATTCCTTTAAAGCTCTTGTGATGGGTTCAAACATAGCATAATTTGTTCTATGAACTGATACATTAAAAAATTCTTTAAATCTAAGACGTCTAAAAGGAACATTGAAGCCAATTATACTAAGAAGAGATGGACAATCAATTTGACCAGCTATCAATTTATATACAATTTATATACATCAATTTATATACATTTGCGACAAGTAGTAGTAGCATTTCTCTTCATTCGCTAACAGTCAAATTCATTGTTATTTAGGAAACAAAACGAAAACTGCTCAAGAAAACTTGAAGACGTAGGAGAGAACATGCGCTAAATCGTCGTCTTACCTTTTGTTTGGGTTACATTGTTGTTAGTAGTTTTCTATATATTTTAAATGTATTGAAAATGAAAACACCAGTGTCGGCAATAGGATTTGTTGTCTGCATTTTCTTACAGTCAAGGAAAGTTAGTGTTCATCATTGAGATGTTGCAGTGATCGCTCGATTGTTGTAAGTTCCCGTTTGAGATCAAATATGAGTTGGTGAATTCCCTACCTCTAGTTCCCTTTTCGATTTGTTATGTCACTCAATGTTTGTTAGCAGTTTAAGATGTTGCAGTGATCGCAGTGATACTTCATGTAGCATAAAATAGAAACAAAGTGCCTGGAACCCACTTTCAAAATAATGTAATAGGTGGGGTATAGTTGACGATTATTGTATAAATATTTAGCGTATTAAACGTTTCATATGTTTATTTAAACTGGGAGTTAGACTAACAAATATTTCTTCATAGTTATTATCAAATCCGTCATAGAGCCTAAGAATTCCATCATTGATTTTCAGGGAAAGAAACAAGCCCTTCTTTGTCATCTAGTTTGAAGCCATCAGTGTAGAAGCCAAATTCCTTATATTACCTGGTAGACGTCCCTTCCAATCCCGCACGCTGGAAAAAACGGTCCCGGCAACATATTGCAGCAACCATGTATATTTTTGAAACATTAATTTCATGAATTAAAGATCTGTTGCTTTTTTATTTCTTTGTTGTCTATCACGTTTTTGCTTTCAGCAGTTTTCAACAAACAAAGCCAAATTTGGATCACCAACAAATTTATTATAACACATTAATCATTGTGTCTCAAACATGTAATATTGAAAAGCAAACACAATGTGTTTGGACACAAGTATACTATATTTGCGACAAGCTACAAACACTTTATATTTGCACACAAACAACAACAATAAACCCGATTTTTCAACCTGCGTATGTCTGGGGTATGGGCGATGAATTTCCTTCCAAAGGTATAACTGGATGTCTTGTAGTCCATTTCTATTGTGGATTACCGCAGATGAATTAAAATCGGACCATTACTGACCCATATCGAAGAATGAACTAATCAGATTGCAGACGTTACCTCAATGATCCTACCTAGAAAATCTATTGGTAAGTAACATTTGAAAGATAGCCCCCAAACCCTGGGTAGGTTTAGTGAGATGGGCGTTGGTGATGCACAACATTGCTATGCTCTGGACCTTTGTCAGCAGACTTAAGCAAACTGATTATTCCAGCTGCAGACATCATGTAACAACGCTGTAATACACAATAGGGCGGACAACAACTTTGTAACGGGTTTTTCAATAAGAGCGCTCACAAAAGTTTTTTTTTAAATAAAACAAACCCGGTTTTAGATACCAATGAAATTCTTTATTCCTGTGAAAGTACGTTCGATGCCATTATGTATGGAACTCGATTTCTTTGCATGGTCACCACGGGCACGCTTGCAGAAGTCCAGACGCTGAACCCAACTTTCGACGGTTTTCAAGCATAAATCGGCCGATACTGCCGCAATTTCACGTTCGATATTCGTACGAAGTTCATCAATCGTCGCTGGCTTGTTGGCATAGACCATAGACTTGACGTAGCCCCACAGGAAATAATCTAACGGCGTCAAATCGCACGACCGAGGCGGCCAATCGACTGGGCCATTTCGTGAGATAACACGTTCACCAAACTTGGTTTCCAATAAATTGATTGTGGCATTCGCTGTGTGGCTTGTGGCGCCGTCCGGTTGGAACCACATGTCCTCCAAGTCCATATTATCCAATTGGGCCAAAAATATTCGGTTATCATTGAACGGTAGCGATTCGCATTCACAGTAATGTGCCGGTCTTGATCAGCATGCAAGAAGTACGGCCCAATGACGCCGCCGGCCCATTAACCGCACCAAACCGTATTTTTTTCGGGACGCAATGATGACTCATGGATTACGTGTGGATTGCTGTCGGACCAATAACGCATATTTTGCTTATTGACGAAGCCATTCAGCCAGAAATGAGCCTCATCATAAATTGGACGTAGCGCCCTTAAAGTTGAGTCCACTGACTCCAAACTTCGGTAGTAAATTTTAATAATTTCGACTCATTGTTGGCTCATATATCTTTCCGTGATGAAATGGCAAACCTTACTGAAGAGAAATGTCAAAAGAGCGGGAAAAAATATGGCGTCGTTTGCTGTCCCTATCGATTTACTTTTGTAGCGTCTCTGTTGAAAAACCCTTTATTTTCAATAAATTACACGCTGAGAAAAACGGCCCCTTCACCATATTGCAGGAAACATGTATATGTTTGCAAGCACTGGTTTCATATACTGAAGATCTGCTGCTTATACTTTTTCTTTGTTGTCCATCACGTTTTTGTCTTCAGCAGGTTTCAACAAACATAACCACATTTGGGTCACAAAAACGTACGAAGGAAATATGAAACAAAATGGTTTCTCATTACATCCCATGAAAGAATTGGCGAGAGCTTCTCACAACCAGTGCGGTATGCGCTTTCTAGTTTTATAGTCAGTGATTGGGATCTACAGTTTTACACCGGTTCCGAACGGTATTTATAGATAGTGTCTCCGTGATTATGCGAGGTGACCGCCGCCGAAAAAAATTGAAGGTGGTCAGAGCAGGGATCGAATCCAAGATCTCATGTACAAGACGCGCCCACACTAACCATTGCACCACCGACGGTCACAAATAGAAAATATAATATCGGCTAAATGGCCGCTGGGCAAATATGTGATCTTTTTGACCATATTTTGCACACCATTTTGGCATATTAGGGGTGTTATTGCTCCAATTTTTACAATAATGTTGTACTTTAGCATCTAAATTGTAGTTGGTTTGTTGCCGTAGTTTGTTGTTGTAGTTGGTTTGTTGCCGTCAAAAAATATTGCTGCTGTAATCGAGGGTGGCGTCGAAAACCAGGAAAACTTAAAATTTCGCTTGACAAAGACCTGTTATTAGAGCCGCGGGGGCCATTTGCAGAATATTTTATTTCGTATTTAATCAATGCTATAAAAATATAAATATGCGTTTTAGTTTTAACTTAAATCGTGCACTTTTTTTGGGACACTCTTTAATTCTTCATAAGCTTTTTGTACTTTTTGGCACAATGTATGTACATGTTAGTACAATTTGTATCCTTTTTGGTATATTTTATGTACTTCTTAATAAACTTTATTTAATTTTTGACACAATTTATGTACATGTTAATACAATTTGTGTACTTGTTGGTGGGCTTTATGTACTTCTTAATGCATTTCATGTACTTTTTGGTAAAAATTATGTACCTGTTAGTACGCATTATGTAGTTAGTGCACTTTCTATACTTCGTAGTACAATATGTACTTTTTGATATGCATTATTTTCTTGATGGTACACTTTCGCCCTAATCGCACAAGTCACATTCACTTCACTTGACATTTTTGACGTCACGTAATAAACAAACTAAGTACTTGCTTGTACGATTTTAACAAATTTTTATGTATAAATAAACACAAGGAATACATATTTTAACAAAAATCAGACATCAGGTTCTTAATTTAGTCCAGGGATGATGTCGAAAAATGAGGTGAATGTGAAAGTGATTTACATGATCAGTCAGTCCCTTTGTGTGCTTGTTGATACACTTTATGTACTTTTCGGTAAACTACATAAGTTTTGGGTCACTTTATCTACATGATGATACACTTGTGTACTTAATAGTAAAATTTCTATACTCTGTGTACTTTTGGTACACTTTCTGTTGATTTGGTACATTATGTACCCTTAGGTACTTTTTGGTAAATCTAATGTAGGTACTTTTTGGTGCACTTTACGTATTTCTTAATACACTTTATGTTATTATTAGAGCAAATAACAAATATGCAAATATGCAATAACTTCTTTGATAAAATTTTTAAATTTTGACACTTTAATACCCTGTGGTACATTTTATGTGTGGTAGAATTTATGTATATTTTGCTACACTATATGTGCTTTTTAATACACTTTATGAACTTTTTGACACAATTTATGTACATGGTAGTACAATTTGTGTACTTTTTGGTGAATTTTATACATTTCTTAATGAACTTCCAGTATTTTTTGGTGAATAGTATGTACCTTTTTTTACTACAATACGTGCTTTTTGATATGCCTTATATCTTACACTTACACTTTATGTACTGTTCGGTAAACTATATAATTTTTCTGTCACTTTTTGTACATGATGGTACACTTGTGTACTTATTAGTACAATTTTGAGTACTTTTGGTACATTTTCTGTACACTTGGTACATTATGTACTTTTAGGTATTTTAAATCTTAGGTACTTTTTGGTGCACTTTATGTATTTCTTAACACACTTTATGTACTTCTTAGAATACATTATGTACTTATTAGACTTTATGTACTTTTTGGTACAGCTTATTTGTTGTCATTTGGCCGTCAGTGGTGCAACGGTAGTGTTCGCAGCTCTTGTCTATGAGTACGTGGATTCGATCCCTTGTCTGACCACCTTAAAATTTCTTTCAACGGCGGCCACCTCTCTAAGTGACGGCGACACTATCGAGTATTTAGCCATGAAAAAGCTTCCCAAAATACCGTTCGGAACCGGCATAAAATTGAAGTTATAAACTAGAAAGTGCACAGCTCACTATTTGTGAGAAGCAATCCCGAGTCCTACATTGGATGTAATGGGAAACCATCTTTTATTTATTTTTTGGCATACTTTTTTATGATACTTGATACACTCTTTAACTTCTTTGGACACTTTGTGTCCCTTTTGGTTGTTTTCTTGTACTTGATGCTACACCTTGTGTACTTGTTGGTACACTTTCGGTGCTAGTAGGTAAAAATTATGTACTTTTTAATACACTTTCTTTTTAATGTGAACTGGGTCAAAGCCCTCGTAAATTCAGGCGCCTCACAGTGGGGGAGATGAAATTTCACATGGGTACAGCAACAAAAAAAAATTTAATTTTGTTTTTAAATTTAATTTTAATAATTTACATATCAGATGTTGACTTTTATCTTATCTAAAACAAAATCAGATACCATGGAAACATTAAAAGAAGGAAAATATTGTTTTTTTTTTAAAAAAAAAGAGTGAGTTACTTCTTCCACTTCAATACTTTTGGTTCATGGTCGACCAGTTTGTATGAGGACTCGGTTAAAATCGCTTAGGTTGTTTAGGCGAAAACGACATTAATTTAATAACCTTTTGACTTAACTGAAGTAACAGTACACAGCTGCTTTCGATTTTTGTGTATGGAAATTTGTATAAATTAACAAGATTAAAGTTTATTCCTGTATTGCGCTGCTTAGAGGAGCGACTTCTTTATTTAATGATTCAAAATGAACTGCCTTAAATTAATTACAAAATTCTTAATGATAACTACCTTACCAACTAATGATGACGTCGCAAAATGTGCACCGTCGCGTTGACTGCTGGCATAACGTAAATTACCTCTGGGGTCGTTGTTCTAATTGTGGCACGCTTAACAGCGTCAGCATTGTTTGATATTACTTATGGCACAACGTCTGCGATCGTTGCTCCAATTGTGGCACGCTTAACAGCGTCAGCATTATTGGTTATTGACCCACCAAACATTTTTGGTGTTAACACCTCCCCTTTTAATTATGAGCGTCCTCGATCGTGACATTTTAGAAATATGGTATTTGGGACAATCTTGGGGTCTGTTGCGATTCCATAAAATTTGTGGTGGCAACTTCAGGGAGTGAGAGGTGTACTGCTGGTATAGTGGTTACAATTTCTTTGCTTGTTTGATTTCTTCCTCTCACAAGCATCACTACGAATAGTATGATAATGGTGGATAATCCAAAATTAATTCCTGAAGTCCATCTGTTCTTGACATCTAGGAGGCCGATTTCTTCGGTATTCTTGAGGTGAAGTTCTTTTACTGATTGTAAGGTAAGCGTTTTCTCAATCGTTGATCCAGGTAATCTAGGCTGTAAAATAGGTGGTAAAGGTTGAACATCCATCATTTGGAAATAGTTATATGTTTTGTCTTTGACAACTATTGATGCATTATGGTACTGCAGAATGTAGGTTCCGGTCAGATCCCGTGGTTCTTCGTTAATATGAATAGTTTCGTTGATTTGATTTAGTAGGAGTATTCCAGGAACAATTTCTTCAACAGTGGGTATGTCGGCATTGTCTATTAATGTGCAATTTGAAGTGTGACTTCTCAGTAAATTTGTTAGGCAGGTATCATTATTTATATTTTCAACATTAATACTATTACAGATGGTTAATTTATTGTATGATTTACAGGGGTACTTTATGCCAAAAGTTGAGTTGTTACATAACAATACTTCGTTATACAGAATCTTATTAACGTATTTTCCAAATTTAGTAGGTTTAACTATTAATTTATTACATGAATTTACATCGGTAGTTGGTATGGTAACAATATAAATAAGATGACTATTGCTGGAGGCTATTTTAACTTCAGAGAACTCGAATGCTTCTTCTAAATTAATATAAGGGATGGCTTCCTTTTCAAAAATTTGTTTAACAATATTTATTTCGTTGTTTGTGAGAATGAATGAGTTTACTATTCCAGCTTTTGCCCAGTGGATGGCATATTGAATACTTAAAAGTTCTTCTTTTAATAATTTTATTTTGTATTTAAGAGTTGATACTTGTGATTCATTGACTATTTCATGAGAATTGAAATACTTTACAATTTGATTAGTTGTTTGAGCTAGAGCATTCATATTATCTATAGATAGTTTATTTACAATTACTTGTCTATCATTATTTCGCAAAACATTATTCATTTTTTGTTTAATTATTTCGAAGTCATCATGGTCGGGATTACCAGCAATCCATTTCCATGCAGACCCTATAAAATTAAGCGATCTCCTTACTCGGGGTTTAATTCTATTGAGATGGGCTTGGAGTTGATTGGTTTCATGGGATAGGAAGGGGTACAGAGGATGGGATGTGCTCACGTTGTGGTGTAGGGTCAGTTGTATTTTGTCTATTAGATTTTGATAATTGTCTGGTTCAATTACATGTATTAGTTTGAACGTTCCAGTTTGGAGCTTGGCATAACCGGTGTTTATGGTGACGATTTGTGAATTCGAGTAGTCAAGAATTTGCACTTCAGCTCTTGTGAGAGCAAGTATGATTACTAAAATAATTGCTAGCATACTGGGAGCCGGAAGGTCGACAGAATCCTTTTTCTTTGTTGGTACTCAGGGGTCAATTTTTCACAGCTGCTCTCAGTTGAAGGTCCTACGGTCTCTTCCTGCTGATTGTGTTGAATTTGTAGCCTGTTCGGGTACTTGATTTAGTTGCACTTGTAGCCTGTTCGGGTACTTGATTTAGTTGCACTTGTAGCCTGTTCGGGTACTTGATTTAGTTGCACTTGTAGCCTGTTCGGGTACTTGATTTAGTTGCACTTGTAGCCTGTTCGGGTACTTGATTTAGTTGCACTTGTAGCCTGTTCGGGTACTTGATTTAGTTGCACTTGTAGCCTGTTCGGGTACTTGATTTAGTTGGGCGCCAATTAACAAGATTAAAGTTTATTCCTGTATTGCGCTGCTTAGAGGAGCGACTTCTTTATTTAATGATTCAAAATGAACTGCCTTAAATTAATTACAAAATTCTTAATGATAACTACCTTACCAACTAATGATGACGTCGCAAAATGTGCACCGTCGCGTTGACTGCTGGCATAACGTAAATTATCTCTGGGGTCGTTGTTCTAATTGTGGCACGCTTAACAGCGTCAGCATTGTTTGATATTACTTATGGCACAACGTCTGCGATCGTTGCTCCAATTGTGGCACGCTTAACAGCGTCAGCATTATTGGTTATTGACCCACCAAACATTTTTGGTGTTAACATATACAATCATACCAATTCTCATTTAGTTCATGGTAGCTCTAGTGCAAGTATGCGCATCATTAAACAACATTCTGAGAAAATACAGATCATTGATAGGAAAACTGTATGTAACTATAGAAGCAGTATGATATTACAACTGTATGTTGTTATATTGTTTTTCATCGGACTTACATTTTTCTCTGAGTGTTTATCGGGCTTATAATTAAATACTGCAGGAAAAGTGCACTTTTTTGTACATTTATTCGTGCATTAAATATATTTTGCATATACAATATTCATTCTGCCGCCTCTGTTGTTGTTGATGTGTTGCTGCAACAGATGTTGCTATTGCTGCTGCTGCTATCTCTGTTGATGTTGCTGTTGCTGGCATCTATAGCCTTTGTTTGTTTGTTCCACAAAAAAATTGTTTGTTTTCCTTTTGGGTTTGTCGGCGGCATAGAGAAGGCACTTTAAAAGCATTTCACTGTGTTTTTTGATACCGCTTGTTTTTTTTCGAAAATATTTCTCTGGGTTTTTTGTTGTGTTGGTTGTTCCTCCTTCCTTACCCAACTTAAGTCGTTTGTTTTATCTCTTAGATCTTCTTTTGGACGAATCTGTTTGGTTGTTTTGTATTTTTATTATTTATGTTGGAATTGTATTCCTTCATGGGCTTTCACGTTCGTTCCACTTCAAACAGTAGTTTCGCTTTCATTTGGTTGAATATACAATTGAATTTTTTTTTGTATTATTTTTGTTTTTTTTTTCCTCGACTTTGTTGCACTTTGCTGCCATACCCCATGTTTCGATTCATATTGTTGTCATAGTCAAGGATACGAAGATTGTAGATAAGTCGCTGCTGGTTTTTCTTCTTCTTCATTATAATAAAAAAAAAAGGGAAATTTTATTGTTTAAAAGCTTTATAATGAAAAAGGGAAATTTTATTTATTTTTCGCATATCGAAATTTAACTTTTAATTAAATCTCTTTCAAAAGGGGGAAGGTCTACAGCTGGTAGTCTGTAATTTGTGACGTCAAGCTGGGCCATTTTCGAAGACATTGTTTGGCATCCCTTTCATAAAAAGTGCAGTGAAATTCTGTAAGGAATTAAGCGAATTAATACTCGTATTTTATTCTTCCTTATCATCTGGTCACCTTAATTCATTCAAAATTTAATTTTTAACTCTTGCAAATTTTTAGTTTCGGGCTTGATATATCTTTATTTATGACTTCTTCTGTTGCATTCACTTTGACTGACACTTGACGTTTGTATTTTTTAACATTAAATCTGTTCAACTGTCTCGCAAGGCTCGTATGTGTAGACTTTATATGAATATGCAGATCTAGATATATGTGTCTTGCACATGGAACTGCCTTTGGAAATGTCTTGTGATTTCAAAATGTGTTTCGTACAATATGTTTGTCTTGCTGCGTAGGTAGGTATATTGTTGCACTGTTTGAGAGAAATGTGAAATGATGATAATCTTTAAATAATATGAAATTAAAAACCAATACAGAAATTGCAGTCGGTTGAACCAAAAGTAAAGTTTGAAGACAGCAATCAAAGTTTTCTACGTATCAGCGGGCAATTTGTCAGCTGTTACAGCAAACTTACTGCATTTAAAAGAAACTGTTTGTAGTGTTGATAAAATACCGAGCTAACTGTTTGTTAAAACAATAAACATATGTTTGCTAAAGTAGCAAACATGTTTGCTTTTTTAAAGCGATGTCTCCTTTAATTGTAATACATTACATTGAAGGGAACTTAGGTAAAAGGAATTAGGAAAAAGTAGATAGTGTTTGTTGACATTAGACGTAAACTTGTGTAAATTATTAGTGGTACAAAATTCCTCATCATAAATTGAATCCACATACAAATTATTCTGCCAAAGAACTAGTTTTCTCCATTTCATTTTTGGAATTGTCGGCAATTCTAAATAAAAAATACGCATGAACTGTTTCGAGCATTCGATTATTTTATACTTTTATTCTAGACCCAGGTATGATATCACTTATTTCCGACGAATATGTAAATCAAATTCCGACAATGTTCAAGATGAGCTATTAAGTAACACACCGTAATCACCCCAATCAGCACTCCAGCATGTGCGTGAAGATAAATTGGAATATAACTAGCAAAGACACAAACCACTTCAGTTAGCTGAGCACTGTTATTGTGCTAACAGAGCTATGTTAAAGCGCTTAAAATGGGAGAATATATAAAAATAAATACTTCTTAGGCGATTAGAACAATATTTTAAAATCAAATTTAGAAATTAGAAAACAAATATATTCGGAATTTATATTGGTTATGTAATAATTCAAAAACTTGTTGCAAAGTATATAATTTTGTCGTTCAAAACCTTCAAGCTTTTAAAGTTAATAACAAACACTGTGGCCAAATAGGGCTTCAACCACGAAACAAATATATATCTGCTGATTGCCCTTGATGTTAACTTTTCGAATTTACTATCCCCATTTATCAGCACGATTTCAGAATCGCGCAATTTAAGATTTTCAGTTTCGGGACCCTTTTTCGAATTTCACCCACTGTAGCCAAATGCGTCGTCAACCATTGTCCAAGTGTATACGCTCTTAGAGCCCTTGAGGAGTATATTCCACAAATGGTTACCATATATTTCAGAATGTCCAAATACGTTTTTGAAATTCATATACGAAAACTGATTTTGTCCCACTGTGGCAAAATGGGCCTTCAACCATGAACCAAATATATAGCTGTTGATAGCCCTTGAGGTTTTCTTTTCGAATTTACTATCCCCATTTTTGAGCACGATTTCAGAATCGCGCAATTTAAGATTTTCAGTTTCGGGACCCTTTTTCGAATTTCACCCACTGTAGCCAAATGCGTCGTCAACCATTGACCAACCATTGACCAAGTGTACGCTCTTAGAGCCCTTGAGGAGTATATTCCAAAAATGGTCACCATATATTTCAGAACAATTTCGGAATGCCCAAATACGTATTTGAAATTCATATACGAAAACTGATTTTGACCCACTGTGGCAAAATGGGCCTTCAACCATGAACCAAATATATAGCTGTTGATAGCCCTTGAGGTCTTCTTTTCGAATTTACTATCCCCATTTTTGAGCACGATTTCAGAATCTAGCAATTGAAGATTTTCAGTTTCGGGACCCTTTTTCGAATTTGGCCCACTGTGGCCAAATGCGTCGTCCAACATGGACGAAGTGTATACGCTCTTAGAGCCCTTGAGGAGTACATTCTAAAAATGGTTGCCATATATTTCACAACAATTTCAGAATGTCCAAATACGTTTTTGAAATTCATATACGAAAACAGAGTTTGGCCCACTGAGGCCAAATGGAGCTTCAACCAACACTTTTCGAATTTAAAAATAAAAATGGTTTCCCATTACATCCCATGAAGGATTCGGGAGAGCTTCTCACAACCAGTGAGGTGTGCGCTTTCCAGTGTTTATACTCACTTATTGGGACCTACAGTTTTACACCGGTTCCGAACGGTATTTTTGAGAAGCATTTTCATGGCTAAATTCTCGATAGTGTCGCCGTCACTATGCGAGGCGACCGCCGTCGAAAGAAATTTGAAGGTGGTCAGAGCAGGGATCGAACCCAGGATCTCAAGTACAAGAGGCGCGCACATTACCCATTGCACCACCGACGGCCATTCGAATTTACTATCCGTATTTTTCAGCACTATTTCAGAATCGCGCTCCTCAAACACCGTTCGGAATCGGTGTAAATGAGTACAAAGCGTACTGCTTACTGATTGTGAGAAATTGTTCCCTATTCCTTCTTTGAATATCAACAAATATTCCAATGCGCTCTGTTCTTCGTTGTACCATAAGTTCGGCGCAGGCTTCCTTGATGACCACTATCTCCGCTTGGAAAACGCTGCACTTGTCTGGGAGTTTGAAGGATAAATTGAGGCTTGCCTCTTCGGAGAAGAAACCCGAGCCGGTTCCACATTCTATTTTAGATCCTTCCGTAAATACTTTGTTGTCAAAACCTGTCAGTGGTTCCCCTTTATCCCACTCTATTCTCTTGGGAAACCTGTCATCGAGTAGGGCATCAAACGTCAATGAGGGGATGCAGTAATCGATGATTATATTGAGTTCTATAGGAATTGTCTATAGTATTCTCGCATGTCCATATGCGTTGCTCTTCCAGATTCCAAGAGCATTTAGTAGGGTGGCGCTCCAGGCCATACTAGCTGTTATGTGAAGATTCAGCTGGACACGTCCTCATTGCCCCTGTTATGCCGATGGAAGCTGATCTCTGAACTCTATACAACTGTTTCATGGTGGTCGTCTTCCCCGCCACATGCCAACATACCATTGCCCCGTAGGAAAGTATAGGTCTGATAATACTAGTATACATCCATAGCACCATTTTTGGTCATAGACCTCATCGGCTTCCGAACATTTTCCAACAAGCGTAGTGCGCAATGGATGATAACTGTGCCCGGTGGTCTATGTTACGCGTCCAGGATAGTTTAGGGTCTAGAAACACTCCCAAGTACTTGGCGTGAGTTGAGAGTGGAATCTCTATTCCACTTGGCCGAGGAGGATTCAACTTTGGTATCTTGGTACTCGTGGTAAAAAAGCATGACCTCAGTTTACCCTGGATTCACTCCAAGACAACTCCCAGTGGCCCAGTCATTAAGTGGTTTCAAGGACCCATTCATAATTTCGCTCAACACGGGTGGGCACAAACCAGATACCATTATTACCAGGTCATCCTCTGCATACGCCATGGTTTTGATCCTAATTTTTTTCAGTTTTAGTTGTATTTTATTGATCACCAGTAACCAAAGTAGGGGAGAGATGACTCCATCCTGAGGAGTTCCCCTATTCACTCGCTTTGATGACTTGCTGTTGTCCATAGAGGCGATAATAATTCTGCTCTGTAGCATTGTCACTATTCAACTCTTGAGGAATGTTTCCACGCCTAGATCTTCAAGTGATTCTTCTATAGCCGCTGAGCTCACAAATTTTTGAATGCACCCTCTATGTCCAAGAAGGCCGCGAGGGTATATTGTTTGTGTTCTTAGGACCTCTCAATAGTTCCGACGACTTCGTGCAGTGCTGTATCGGTTGAGTGGCCATTTAGATATGCATGTTGACTGCATGATATTTTGGGCGATCCATCCATTTTTGTGCGGATGCATGCGTCAATAATTAGCCTATCAAGCGTTTTCAGAAGAAACGATGAGAGACTAATCGGTCTGAAATCCCTTGCGCTCTCATGACTCCGTCTTCGTCGTATATAATGGGATAATAATTTTAATATTTTGTTATGTCCCACCCTAACTGCAAAAGAGTCAAAAGTTTCAAATTATAATTGTTTGTTTAAAAACAATAACCTCCTCTATTCGCTGCACAAATTACTCGTCATCATCTCTTCCCTTTCGTCAAAATATCTCGTCTGAATATATCTATTATTCAGAATTTGCATACATTTTGTAACCTAACAAATATTGAAACTGAGAATTCTATATTTTATATTTGAATCTGAGAATTCCATATTTTATTTTAATTTTCTTATATGCATTAACAACAAGTTGGGGTTTCCTACTAGATTGGCGCCTTTGATATAGAATTAATTAGACAATTATAGTTTCATAACCAATTCAACAACTTTGTTTTGTATCAAATTCACGAATCAGCCTGCGGCTAAATTTGATATGTTCCGCAACAGTTTCATGGTTTACTTCTACACTTTTAAGGTGAATACATTTAATTTATGTGCCAGTCAATTGATAACTACATAACAAAATTATTATCATTTATCTTTTAGAAGATAAGAAAGCAAAAAAACAATAATAAACAATTAACATTAATTAGATAAACAAACAAGAAACTTATAAGATATTTATTTAATACTCGTATAAAAATATCTGAGTATTTAGTTAATAGTAGATAAGTGTGAATAAATGACCTTGACACCTTACAGGGTGGGGACAGTGCATCTTCAGTAGGTCACACAAACAAAAAGGTGTGAAGTTTGTAGTTTATAAATGTATAAATTTGAGTAGATTACGATAGGAGTTATGTATTTTGGCAATTGTCTCGTATAGCCTTTCTGGTGTATACTTGATTTTATTTTGATGACACTGTGGCGTATTAGTGTCATTTATATTTTCCTTTATCAATTCCTGTTAATTATATGCCACCTGTATTAATATTACTCATACAATCTAAGTGCTTTTTGCATTAAAAAATGTTTAAAGCCTAACCATTACCACTGTAGAGATTGCTAAGATTCAATTCCGTCTTCCAAATGTATGACAATCTCGAGAGCAGTGTTTGCTACCTTGTATAAAAATGTCACCAACTTTAAGTGAACATAGCAGCAGGAACTACTTTAAATGATCGAGATACGTTAGTTTGTTGTATGAGGCTTGTATTTTGGTAATTGAATCGTATAGCCTTTCTGGTCTATACTTGATTTTATTTTGATGATATTGTGGCGTATTAGTGTCATTTATCTTTTCCTTTATTAGTTCCTGTTTATTATACGCCCCTATATTAATATTACTTATACAATTGACTTCTTTAGCCTAGGTGTGCTAGGCAGCGTACTGTCTTGCAGCCTTTTCAACCAACCAAGTGTGGTCTGCATTAGAAGATTCGACAGACCAATAATGTTACCCCTGTAAATTTCCGGAATCAACGGAAATGCTGAGATTCAAATCAGTCTTCCAAATGTATGGCTATCTAGACAGAAGTGTACGCTAGCTTGCATGTAACTGTCACAAACTTTAACTGAACATAGCCCTTTTGAAATCCTTTCATAAAACAAATATAAAATGTATATCCTCTTCTCATTGAAATGTGTTTTGTCCACCATCTACATCCGATTACAACGGACACTTAAGAAATACTTTCAGTTATGTAATGCTGTGCTGTGTTGTGTTTAGTCATATCTTATCCCACACAAGTATATTTTATGTGCGTAAACATGGATTCCGAATCTAACTAGCAAAGACACAAACCACTTCGCATTACAGATCTTTGTTACAGTGTTAGCAGAGCATTGTTAATGCAATTTAACCGAAGTCTTGGCGAGCGTAGTAATATATAAGAAAAAAATCACATGAGGTGTCAGGGGACACCCGGTTGGAACGAAGTTCCTTTCGCTATATATTATGTACTAGTTAGTTCCAACACGCCTAAGACTCCCGTTAAAAACAGGATAATTTAAAAGGATATTTAAGAAAAGATACTTTTTGTAAAATGATAAACTTTTTTTAAGAAAATTATTTTTTTATAGAATGTATTTTTTTTAAAGTATATTTTTAGGTCCTTTTTGTAGGAATATGTATTATATTTTCCCGAAATGGTCCTTTTTAAAGTGAGGTACATCTTCTTTTATTAAAAGCTAATGTTTTTTAAGAAAAGGTACTATTTTTAAGAAGAAGTACTGTCTGTAAGAAGAGTATGAATTTTTTTTACGAAGAAGTGCTTTTTTTAAGAACATGTACTTTTAAAAGAAGTGGTACTGTTTTTAGGAAAAGGTTATTTTTTTAAGAAAATGTACTTCGTTTCAGAAAGGCTACCTATATCAAGAAAAGAAAAGCTACTATTTTATTTGTAAGAGAGTATGAATTTTTTTACAAAGAAGTACTTTTTTTAAGAACATGTACTTTTTAAAAAAGTGGTACTGTTTTTAGGAAAAGGTTATTTTTTTAAGAAAATGTACTTCGTTTCAGAAAGGCTACCTATATCAAGAAAAGAAAAGCTACTATTTTATTTTTAAGAAGAGGTACCTTTAAGAAAAGGAATTTTTTTACGAAACGGTATGTTTTAAGAGAAGGAATTTTTTGAAGAAAAGTTTTGTTTAAGAAATTTGAACACTTTTTAGAATTGGTCCTTTTTTCATCAAAAGGTACAGGCTACTTATATCAAGAAAAGAAAAGGTACTATTTTATTTCTAAGAAAAGGTACCTTTAAGAACAGGAGTTTTTTTTAAGAAACGACATTTATTTAAGAGAAGGAATTTTTTGAAGAACGTTTTTTTAAACATGGGAATATTTTTTAGAATTGATCGTTTTTTCAAGAATATGTACATTTTTAAGAGTAGATACTTATCTCAAGAAAAATTATTTTGTTTCACAAAAAAGGTACTCTTTAAAGAAAATGTAGTTTTTTAAGAAAATGCAATTTGTTGTAAGAAAATTTACTTTTTTAAGAAAAGGTACTTCTTTAAAAAAAAGTAAATTTTTTTAAGAAAATTTTCCTTTTGTAAGAAAATTTACTTTTTTTAAGCAAATGTACTTCTTTAAGATATGGTATTTTTTTAAGAAAATGTACTTTGTTTAAGAATATAAATAGGTTTTTTTTTGGGAACATTTACTTTTTTTAAGATAAGGCACTTATTTAAGAAAATTTTCTTGTTTTAAACTCCTTTCACTTTGGCTTTTCTAAATTTACTTTTTATTGGGTTCAAAACTATAATAAATACTAAATAATGGTTACAGGCCCCACCTAGAAAACTTCCCATTAAACACGAAATTTTCCCACATATGTATGTTAGTCTAGACACAAACCAAACAAAAGTACCCAATATAGTTTATAATACTGGGCTGTAGCATAATAGTGTTAAAAAAAGCTGTTTTTTTTTCATTTAGCCCCATCCCGCAACGTGCGATAAGGAACTTCGTTCCAAAAATTTAAATTTCAGAAAAAATATCTGTATCACTTAAACACGAAATTTTCCCACATATGTATGTTAGTCTAGACACAAACCAAAGCAAAAGTACCAATATAGTTTATAATACTGGGCTGTAGCATAATAGTGTTAAAAAATCCGTTTATTTTTTTTTTTCATTTAGCCCCATCCCGAACCGTGCGATAAGGAACTTCGTTCCAAAAATTTAAATTTCAGAAAAAATATCTGTATTACTTAAAGAAGTTGATATATATATACTAGGGATGCTAAACGGGAAATCCCGAAATCCCGGGATTGATGAATCCCGAATCCCGTCATTTTAATAAGTAAATCCAGGGATTTTTCGGGATTATTATTAATTTGGAAAAACAAAACTAAAAACAATGACAAAAGTTCGGTGTGGTGTTATTTTTTGGAAGAGTCGAAAGGTGCACCTCAAGGAAAGTTCAAATTGTGCAAAAAGAGTTTAAAAGCCAATGGCGGCTCTACAAAAGGTGTAATAGCACATCGTAACGCAAGTTAATTTTTGGCATATTTAACTATTATACGGCTTACTCTCCAAAAATTACAAAATTTATTGCGTCTAGTAGAACATTTTATTTTAAGCAAAGAAAGTAAAATCGGTGCAAATGCATAGTTTCGGAGAAACTCAAAAAATAATGTAACATTTTTCGATAAGTCGCTTAGTTATCGAGTTATCGGATGTTTACGTTTCTCAAACAAAAATTTAAAAAAGTTTTTTAAATAATTTTTGTTTTTGATTGAAAAAAAATTTGAAAAATCGCACGACGTTTTAAAAATAATTTTTATTTTTGTTTGAGAAAAGTAAAAAATCGATAATTTTTCTACATGTCAACATCCGATAACTCGATAACTAAGCGACTTATTAAAGTCAACGCCTAACCCTCTCACATATCCGAAATTTCGGGGCCCATAACTCCGAAACTATGCATTTGCCCCGATTTTGTTATTTTACTTTTTTGCTTAGAATAACGTATTCTACCCCTCTTGTGATTGTTTTTTGGAGTGTAAGCCGTAAAATAGACCTGTTCCCAAAAAAATTTAAAAATAGAATTCCGAAAAATCCAAAAATCCCGGGATCCCAAAAAACCCCGAATCCCGGGATTTTTTAAAATCAATCCCGTTTAGCATCCCTATAATATACATTCCAGACTTTTCCGGGTTGCAAAACTTTTATTTCGTAGAAACATTTACCACTTCTATTTTTAAACGGGAGTAACTGCAACATAGCCACCAACATTTTTTAAAACTGCTCAGCACGTGCTTTTCACAAAAATAGATCAGAAGTTCCCGTCAAATTTCAGAAGAGAAAATAGATCAAAACTATATTTTCATATGAAAAGTGATTTTGCCCCACTGTGCCAAAACGGGAGTATGCTCAGCATGGAGTTTTCAAAAAGATAGGTCAGAAGTTCCCGTCGAATTTCAGAACAGAAAATAGATCAAAACTATCTTTTCATATGAAAAGTGATTTTGAACAACTACCAGCATGTGTTATGAAATCTATCCACAGTTCGAAGGATGACTTGATCAGATTGCAAATTATGTGCGCCCCAAAAAAAAAAAACGAAGTCGTCTATAAGTTGGGCTAATCGATGAGTGATTTTCAAAGTAAATTTGGATAATTTTGTAGCGTTTTTCAAGCGTGAATCTATTCATGATGTTTTGCCAGAGTATACTGCTCATAAATTTTAAAAATATGAGCGCAGTATGAAAGTTCTTTTGGTGGGTAACCCTTTCGTAAGTTCTATTTAAGCACAAAAATCACCCTTTGTAAGTAGATATCATTGGACGGACTGTGCGAGAAGTTACTGAAGTGTTTTCAAGAATCAAGAAAGATAAGTGAGGATGACGACGGTAAATGAGGACAAGACAAACTTATGTTTTCAATGAGCAGAACCATAGGTTCATTGAGCAGAACCAATGACCATCTGGAGCAGATGGTGAACGTTTACAATTGTTACATCTTCGAGGTAGTGGATGAATATATTTACCTCGAATCTACCGTGAACAAAAACAGTAACATCAGTCATAAGATCAAGCTGAGAATTGTGCTTGCTAATAGATGTTATTTTGGACTAAGGCTTTCGGATGTAAAGGCCTCTCGAGAGAAACACAGGTCCAACTATATCAGTCTCTCGTTCATCCTGTCTTGGTTTATGGAACAGAATCTTGGGTCATATCGCAAGCGGACGAAACAGCACTGAGAGTCTTCGAGAGAAAAGAGTGCACTGGAAAATTGGAACTTTAATAGGCAATGGCTATTTCAACTAACAGTTTTAGCTATTTTTGAAATACATTTCAGATTCTCCCGAGTACTTGGGGTTAAATCCCACCAGAACCAATTGTATGCGCTGAAAAGTCTGTCTTTTTTGTTGGTTGGTTGCAAGTATTTCGTAGTTGTATCTTGTCGCAAATATAGTATACTTGTGTCGAATCACCTTGTGTTTGCTATTCTATATTACATATTTGACACACAACGTTTAATAGTTTATTATATATGTTTTTGTGTCCAAATGTGGTTTTGTTTGTTGAAAACTACTGAAAACAGAAACGTGTCAGACAACAAGAAGTAAAAAGCGGTAGACCGTCAATTCATGTAAACAATCCTTGCAATCGTTTATATGGTTCCTGCAATACGTTGCTGTGGCCGAGTAACCTATCTTGGTTTATGGAACAGAATCCTGGGTCATATCGCAAGCGGACGAAACAGTACTGGGAGTATGCGATAGACAAATGCACCTGCAAATATAGACGCTGACAAATATGTCATTTTTGTTGTTAGGATGCAAATGTAGCGTGTTTGTAGCTTGTCGCCAATATAGTATACTTGTGTCCAAACACACTGTGTTTGCTATACAATGCTACATGTTGCAGACACAATGATTAATTGGTTATAATATATGTATTTGTGAACCAAATGTGGATTTGAATGTTGGAAACTACTGAAAGCAAAAACGTTACAGATAGCAAAGAAGAACAAAGCAGCAGATCTTCAATCAAGTGCTTGAAAATATATATATGGTTCCTGCAAGATGAGAAATGCGTTTGAGTGAATATCTGGCACTTTTGGGTTCTCTTTTACCAGGGTTGCCAAATTGCGCTCATCTTCTGGTTGTCTAATTCTAAATCGTCTTTGTTTTTATTTGTCAAAGACGATTTAGAATTAGACGACCAGAAGATGTGCGCAACTTAGCAACCATGGTAAAAGAGAACCAAAAAGTGCTAGGAGTTCACTCAAACGCATTTCTCTCCGCGTCATATTTCATACTTTTTGCATAGTTTATGTAATTTTACTTCAACATGGTTGGAATTTGTATAGTTATATACAATAGCACTATCAAAAAGCTGCTCGTGTATTGAAATATTCAATGAAGAGAGTAAGGGAGAGAGTAGAGAAGTACTAGGGTTTAACTCGTTTTGTTTGTTGGCATTTGAGTGAAGAGAAATGTTGACTGTCTACTTGAACAACGTTTTTGTATTTGTTTCGGAAGCGAATACAACGATCATTTGTCGTCTGTAATGAAAATTTTAATTCGTATGTTAAGAGACTGATACACACTTAAAAAAACTGCCTCAACAACATATTGCAGGAAACATGTATATGTTTGCAAGCATTGATTCCATGAATTGAAGATCTGGTGATTGTTTGTTTCTGTGTTGTCTGTCACGTTTTCATTTTCAGCAGCTGTCAACCAACAAAGCCACATTTGGGTTAATAATAACCTATTAATCATTATGTTCCAAACATATTGAATAGCAAACACAATGTGTTTGGACACAAGTATACTTTATTTGCGGCAAGCTACAAACACGTTATATTTTCATCCAAACAACGATAAACACAACTTTTTTAGTGTGTAAACATTTTCCATAATTCAATTAACATTTTTATTGATGTTAAATAAAAATAAACTAATCTTTTTATACCTTATTTAATGGCAGCTTAACCCTTTGGGGTTAATAAAATTAAAACTGACGTAATTTATTTCATTTCTTTTTACAACACATGTTTAAAATGAACTCGCTTGCCACTGGGAAAGCCAAAACTCCCAAAACAAGTCACGTTTCACGTCTAAAAGAAGAAATGCTTTTAACCAACAATTTTAACCAAAATGTTATGCAAAATTATAGCAACAACACAACGCGGCTATGCTTTTATACAATTAGCAATAAATGGTAAATTAAAAAGACACAAAATAGTGTTAAAACCCCCCATCACCCTCCACAAATCAACAATTGTTGGTTTGTTGTGTATGTGTTGCAGTTGTTATTGTAGTTTGGTGGTTTTTTGTTTTAAACGACAATTTATATTTTAATGAACCTCAATTTGGAGTCACACCACTGGCCTGCGGGGGTTCAATGACATGATGTCTGAAAATGAATGGTGGACTGAATGAATGGTGGTGGGACAGCAACTTATCCATCCAGCTCTTTGGTTTGGTTCCCTACTTGAAGTTTGTCACCCGTTGTAGTTCTTTTTTTTTTAGCCAACTCTACATGCTAATTCTAACTGTTTCCATTGTGTTTTATGGTGGTGACTTTTAAAGAACATGAATTCATAGCAAATCCGTTAATACATTTTTTATAACTTACCAGCTTTTTACATACACAATTCCATGTAATTGAGCAATAGTCCACCAAGTTCTATGACTGACAAATTGTTTTGTTTTTTTTTTTTTTTGCACCCTACATGAGGCAAATTTGAGACACTAGGCACAAGTTCAGAGTTACATGTTATACTTGCAACAAAAAGGGTACCCAGTATTGAGAATTTAAAAAAAAATAACGTCATAAAAATAATTGGTTTGTCCCCAAAACTATTTCTTTTGCCACAAAAATATTTCGTTTGTCCCAGAACTATTTATTTTACACCAAAAATATTTCCTTTGTCCCAAAAATATTTCAACCTGTTAATGTATTAGAAGTTCACTCCGCAAAGCAAGTAGTCAGAGACATTTTCCAAAGTGGACATCAGTAGATTTTTGTTGGAATTATACACAATTCAGGACAGCACTTTCACCAGCATGACTACACTCAAAGAAACCCCGACGTATTCTGAATCTGACATCTGAGTCATAATCAGATTTCTATCTTATGTGCAATGAAATTTTCCCGTTGATGCTTTGTAAATGTAGAATAAACCATATGACACTTAATGGTTAATGTAATGACAAATGTCTTTAATACAATGATAATTGTCATTGATAAAGACAACGAAAATTTACATCTTTTCTGTGACTTCAGTGTTATTGATTTCCCAAGAAAAAACTAGAATAGTATTTTCGTATATCAATGAAAAATAACATTGTAACAAGGTAACCTTTATGTGCCCAATAGAGTTTGACAACGTACAAACTATTAATTGAAGCCCCTGGTGGAAGAAGGTGTTAACTCAAATTTTTCAAAAACAATATTTTCTTTATTAAATGTTTCCATGGTATCTGATTTTGTTTTAGATAAGAAAAAAGTCAACATACGATATTTAAATTATTAAAATTCAATTTAAGGAAAGAAAATATTGTTTTTGGAAAAATGTGAGTTAACAGCTTCTTCCACCAGCGGCTTCAATTATAAAGTTAAAAGTCTCAACAACAGCCCTCAGTATCAGAAAACAGATTTATTATTTTCTTCTTATTTTGTGCAAAAATATAATATAAAATATGTCATTGCATTAATGACAACCTAGTCATAATATTTATGACACTGAAAATATGACAAATACCGGTTATGTCACTTGACATATGATATATGTCTGATTTTATTCCATTTATATCATTTATCAAAATATTAATGTCAACAATGTCATGTAAGTGTGCCATCATTACCATGACACACTTGTCTTTGAGTGTAGTTTCGAACTGCGTGCCAAGCTAAATGCAACCGATTTGCCTGAATTGGTACCATCGGTATGTCATCAAATAAGTATATAACTGGTGGTCCAAATACAGGTATCTTTTTAAATCATATGTTATTTTGACACTGGTAGATTTTTTTTGTTCGAAATATAGACCGTGAATCAGCATCACACCTCCGCGGACCACAACACTCGCTTTACGCTTGAACAATGTTGGGAAATATTGCAAACTTATTTCCAAAGTGAGTGCTGTGTTTCCCAAACTGTGCGTTTGTTGAAAATAAGTTTAGGTCCAAAATTAAGAATCCATCGCAGGTGCTGTACGCAAGTTTGTGCAAAAAGACTGTGAGACTGCCTTGCTAGTGGACAACACTAATGGTACCCGTCGTCGTACGGGGCATACCGACGATAATGTGGCTTCTGTGACCTAAAGTGTGCATGTCAATTCCAAGAACATCGACTCCCCATCGATTTCAACAACTCGGCATTTCACTCACCAGCATCTAGAGAAATTTGCACAAATATTTCAGATTAATCGCTTACAAGGTCCAATTGACTCAGCAATTGAAGGCAAACGACCATCCACTTCATTACGGCTTCTAAGTTTGGGCCTTAGCCTAATGGGACATGGATTTTTGACGAAAAAATCATCTTTTCCGACGGGGCGCATTTTCATCACGGCGGCTAGTTCACCAATCAAAATTGCCGTACCTGGAGATCAATAAACTCGCACGTCATTGCCGTCGGTGGTGCAACGGTAGTGTGCGCGGCTCTTGTGCATGAGAACGTGGGTTCGATCACTTTAAATTTCTTTCGACGGCGTTCACCTCGCTTAGCGACGTCGACACTATCGAGTACTTAGCCATGAAAAAGCTTATCAAAATACCATTCGAAACCGGTGTAAAATTGTAGGTCCCAATCAGTGAGTGTGAAACTAGAACGGGCACAGCTCACTGGTTTGTGTAACTGTTACTATAATTGTTTGACAATTTTCGGTTTCCTAAACATGATTTTAGAAAATCGGTGTCCTAAACATGATTTTAGAAAATTCTTGAAACGAAGTTCCTTATCGCACTATGCGGGATGAGGGCTAAATGAAAAAAAATTAAACAACTTTTGTTTTAACACTATCTATTATGCTACAACCCACTATTATTAACTATGTTGTTTACTTTTGCTTTGGTTTGTGTCTAGACTAAAGGCTTAGGTCATGTTTAATGAGAAGTTTTCTAGGTGGAGCCTGAACCCAATAAAAAGTAAATTTAGAAAAGCCAAAGTGAAAGAAGTTAAAAAAAGAACATTTTCTTAAATAAGTGCCTTTTCTTAAAAAAAGTTAATTTTCTCAAAAAAAGTACCTATTCATATTCTTAAAAAAAGTAAATTTTTTTTAAAAAAACCTAAATTTTCTTACAAAAAGTACCTTTTCTTTAAAAAGTAATTTTTTTAAACATTATTATTAAAAATGTACATTTTCTTACAAAAAATTGGCTTTTCTTAAAAAACTACCTTAAAGAGTACCTTTTTTGTGAAACAAACTAACTTTTCTTGAGATAAGTACCTAGTCTTAAAAATGCACCTACTCTTGAAAAACGGATCAATTCAAAAAAAAATCCATTTATTTAAAAAATAACCTTTTCTTCAAAACAGTACCTTCCTTCTCTGAGCAAGAATACAAAAATTCCTTTTCTTAAAAATAAAATAATACCATTTCTTTTCTTGAGATAAGTAGCATTTCGGAAAATAAGTACGTTTTCTTTAAAAAAGTAAATTTTCTTACAAAAAGTACCTTTGCTTAAAAACAGTACTTTTTTTTTTAAATAAGTACCTTTTCTTAAAAAATTTAATTTTCTTATAACAAATTGCCTTTTCTTAAATAACCACCTTTTCCTTAAAGAGTACATTTTTTGTGAAACAAAATAACTTTTCTTGAGTTAATTACCTCCTCTCAAAAATTTACCTATTCTTGAAAAAAAGACCAATTCTAAAAAAATTTCCATTTCTTAAAAAAAAACCTTTTCTTTAAAAAAATATCTTATCTTAAAAAAATACCTTTTCTTACAAAAAATCCTTATCTTAAAAGTACCTTTTCTTAAAACTACCAGTTCTTCAAAATAAAATAATACCTTTTCTTTTCCAGGTATAAGTAGCCTTTCTGAAAATAAGTACATTTTCTTAAACAAATAACCTTTTCCTAAACAGAGTACCTGTTCTTGAGAAAAGTACTTCTTTGAAAAAAAATTTTCAAAGAAAGTACTTCTTGCAGAAAGTACTTCTTGTTAAAAATATTACCTTTTCTTAAAAGAAAGCATTATTTACCTCTCTTTAAAAAAGGACCTTTTCGGGAAAATATAATACATATTCCTACAAAAAGGGCCTAAAAATATACGTTATTAAAAAAAATACTTATGGAATGTTCTTAAAGTTTATCATTTTACAAAAGTATCTTAACTTAAATATCCATTTAAATTATCGTATTTTCCAACGGGCACCTTAGGCGCGTTGGAACTAACTAGTATATAATATATAGCGAAAGGAACTTCGTTCCAACCGGGTATCCCCTCACCCCTCATGTGATTTTTTTTAATTTACATTTAGTTTTTGTCAATTTTCTCAAGAATAAAATGAAAGATCTTAACTAAAAACAAAAACAAACATACAAAATCTTAATAAAATTTTCTAAATTCTACACGGCCTTAGCAACATATTGCTGGAACCAATTATATGTTTCCAAGCATTGTTTTCATGAAATTAGGATGTGCTGTTGTTTTGTTTCTCAGCAGTTGTCAACAAACAAAGCCATATTTGGGTCACAAAAACATATAGTATAGTATCACATATTAATCGTTGTGTCTCGAACATGTAATATTGAATATCAAACACAATGTGTTTGGACACAAGTATACTATATTTCCGACAACCTGCAAGCACGTTATATTGGCATTCAAACAACAACAAAAAAGATCAGATTTGTTAACTTGTATTATTCAAGATTTTTCAAAAATTAAATTGTTCGAGCATTTGGTCGTATTTTTAATTAATTTTATTCTTTGATATTTCGCTACCCTTTAGGTAGCATCGTCAGGAAATAAACACAATTATTAACTAGAAACGAAAAGAATTGGTAAACAAAAATTTGTTCTTATGTCATTGGAAAAAAAACAACAACAACATAAAAAAGTTATTTTCGTTTCTAATCAATAAATGTGGGTATCTTTCTGACGATGCTACCCAAAGAGTAGCGAAATATCGAAAAATAAAATTAATTAAAACTAAGACCAAAGGCTCGAACAATTTAATTTTTGAATATAATACGAAAGGTCAGATAAATCATCACTTATTCAATTCAACATTTTTGTTATATTGATTTTTGTATGTTGATTTTTTGTTATATAGATTTTCTTATATTGACTTTTTATATACATTTTTTTATATTGATTTTTTGTTAGGGATCAAACAACATCAAAGAAGTATAGTAGCGTCATTGCATAGAAAACATGATCTGAAGATTGGCCTAGATTGCAAACCCTTTAGTCCGATTTATACCTTGAATAGGGTATATTTAAGTCGCCTTGACTTACCTCCTCTTAAATATGTATTTATACTAAACTTTTTCGTTTATGATTTGTTAAATGTCTATGTGTTAAAGTTGCAATTATTGTCTGATATTGTTGCTTTCATTTGTCAACAGTTGTCGTTTAATTAGAGGTAAAAAACCAGTCATCGCCATCGTCTCTTGAAGCACCTGGAAACAACTCCCTCCAAAGGGGGAGGCCAGACACTCACGACTTACCACGTTATGTTAAGCCAAACAACCAACCATGCTGGTGGTGTTGATGAAGACCAACCAACAACACCAGGCCAGATTTGTGGGCTATGACACTTTATGATGACATGGATGACTACATTTATATGTGTCGTGTCGTTTTATGGTTAACATGAAAGGGGAAGACAAAAAATAATTAAATTCAAATAGAATTTCCGTTAAAATACTGGAAAATATATTACGACCAACTTGTTGGCAACACAATTTCAATTGAAGTTAAAACTTAAGTTTAAACCCTGAAAAAACTTTTCAAAATCATTTGTTCGAAAACTTTGTAAGTGAACTACTGCTGTTGTATGTGATGAAGGGTCAATGCTATTGAATTCCTTGTGTTGGCTTCAAAATCAAGATCAATTAAAATTTCGTTGCACATTCATTTTGTTTTTTGTTTTTCAACTTCTTTAGAAAGTTTTCTTTGTTTTCCTTCACTTTAAATTATAAATTAAATTGTTTTCTTTTTTTTTTTTGGTTATGGCTTTCTTTTCGATTTGGCACTTGTCATAATTCTTGAGAGGTTGCACCAAACAAAACAACTTTTTCCAACCATTCAAAACTCTAGAGCTCCCAAAAACAACAAAATGCAATCCAAAGAAATGTTGGAAAACAAAGACCTGAATGACACCAGATGAAGAAATATGCATTTAATTTAATGTGATCCATATAGAAAACATTCACATTTTAACATGGACATGGTCATTATAAATGGAACTGCCTTCAAAAAAAAAACTTCAAAAAAGGTTGTGAGGTGACCAGTTTCTGGTGAACTGTTGAAAGAGTTGAGAAAAACGGAAAAGTTTGGAGTGGTTTGGAATATAAATGAAACTTTTTAAAGAAATATTTTTCATGCTCTTAAGTAAAAAAAAATTACATGAGGTGTCGGGGACACCCGGTTGGATCGAAGTTCCTTTCGCTATATACTATGTACTAGTTAGTCCAACACGCCTAAGCCACCCGTTGAAAAATACGATAACTTAAATGGATCTTTAAAAAATATACTTTTTTTTTAAAATGTTACTCTTTTGTTTTACAATTTTTTTTTTTATAGAATGTGTATTTTTTAAAAAAAAAAGCATATTTTTATGTCCTTTTTGTAAGAATATGTTTTAAATTTGTCCGAAAAGGTCCTTTGTTAAAGAGAGGTACTTTTTTTATTAAAACCTAATGTTTTTTTAAAGAAAAGGTAATATTTTTAAGAAAAAGTACTTTCTGGAAGAAAAAATATAAGAGTATGTATTTTTTCACAACAAAGTACAATTTTTAAGAACAGGTACTTTTTAACGAAGTGGTACTCTTTTAAGGGAAATGTTATTTTTTTTAAAGAAAATGTACTTATTTTTTATTATTTTTTTTAAGAAAAAGTATTTTTTACAAAGAAGTACTTTTTTTAAGGACGGGTACTTTTTGAAGAAATTGTACTCTTTTTATGAAAAGTTTATTTTTTTAAGAAAGTATATTTTTAGACCCTTTTTTGTAAGAACTTTTTAACGAAGTGGGACTCTTTTTAGGAAAAGATTATTTTTTTAAGAAAAGTATATTTTTATGCCCTTTTTGTAAGAATGTGTATTATATTTTCCCGAAAAGGTACTTTTTTAAAAAGAGATGTACTTGTTTTATTAAAAGCTAATGTGTTTTTAAAGAAATGTACTATTTTGAAGAAGAAGTACTTTCTGTAAGAAAAAGCCATAAGAGTATGTATTTTTTTACAACAAAGTACTTTTTTTAAGAACAGGTACTTTTTAACGAAGTGGTACTCTTTTTAGGAAAAGGTTATTTTTTTAAGAAAAGTATATTTGTAGGCCCTTTTTGTAAGAATGTGTATTATATTTTCCCGAAAAGGTACTTTTTTAAAGAGAGATACTTCTTTTATTAAAAGCTAATGTTTTTTTTAAGGAAAGATACTATTTTTAAGAAGAAGTACTTTCTGTAAGAAAAATTCAAAGAGAATGTATTTGTATGTATTTTCAAGAGAATGTACATTTTTTTTGAGAACAGGTACTTTTTAAAGAACTGGTACTCTTTTTAAAGAAAAGGGTATTTTTTAAGAAATTTTACTTATTTTCAGAAAGGCTACTTATCTCACGAAAAGAAAAGGAAAGGTATTATTTTATTTCTAAGAAAAGGTACTTTTAAGAAAAGGAATTTTTGTTAGAAAAGGGTTTTTTTTAAGAGAATATATTTTTTAAAGAACAGAAACTGGTCCTTTTTTCAAGAATAGGTACATTTTTAAGAGTAGGTACTTCTCTCAAGAAAAGTTATTTTGTTTCACAAAAAAGGTACTCTTTAAAGAAAATGTCGTTTTTTAAGAAAATGCAATTTGCTGTAAAAAAATTAACTTTTTTAAAAAAAATTTATTTATTAAAAAAAGTAAAGGTACTTTTTGTAAGAAAATTTACTTTTTTTAAGCAAATGTACTTCTTCTTTGAGATATGCAATTTTTTTTTTTGAGATTTTTTAAACTTCTTTCACTTTGGCTTTCCAAAATTTACTTTTTATTGTGTTCAAAACTACAATATATACTAAATATTGGTTACAGGCTCCACCTAGAAAACTTGCCATTAAACAATAAATTTCCCAACATATGTTGGTCTAGACACAAACCAAAGCAAAAGTACCCAATATAGTTGATAATACTGGGTTGTAGCATAATACGGTTGAATTTTATGTTTCGGGATTAGAGAACAAAAGCAAATATTAATCATCGAAAATCACTTTATTGTTTTTCAAAATATTCCCCATGAAGATTTATACACTTTTGAATGCGTTTAAACCAATTGTCGAAATACTTTTGCCACTCTGATTGAGGTATCTCCAAAACATGCATTCTGAATGCAGCAACCGCTTCTTCAGGTGTCCAAAAACGTTGACCTCTCAGTTTGTTTTTTACGTATGGGAATAAAAAGAAGTCATTCGGTGCCAAGTCAGGACTGACTATACGGCGGATGACCCAACAAATCGATGTTTTGGGTGCTCAAAAATGCAGTTGTTTCAGCCGATGTTTGAGATCTCCCATTGTCGTGGTGAAGAGTGATCCGTCTTCGGCGGTTGGTTTTCCTGATTTCTTGGAAGACAACTAGCAAACAACTGGTTGTATACCACTCAGAATTCACTGTTCTGCGTTGTTCTAGTGGTACGGTTGCGACATGTCCGGTTTTTCCGAGAAAACAGGCGACCATTTGCTTGGAAATGCTTCGGGCGCGAACAACTATTGTTGGATTTGGCTCATCTTAAAACACACTTACAGTTGACTGCAGTTTACTTTCGGACTCATACGCGTAAATCCAGGATTCATCACCTGTCACGATGTCATAGACATGTTTCGAAGCACCGCGATCGTATTTTTGGAGCATTTCTTTCGACCAATCGACACGAACCTTTTTTTGAGCGATTGACAAATTGTGTGGGATCCAACGGGAACAAATTTTTTTGACAGTCAAATGTTTATGCAATATTGAATGTATTCTGGTCCCACTAATGCCTAAGGTTGTCTCAATCTCACGATAGGTCACATGACGATCTTGCCAGATCAGTTCGCGCACAGCATTAATGGTTTTCGTAACAACAGCTGATTTTGGACCATACCATCGATAAACACTGATCCTTGATGGAGCTTCACCGCCAAAAATTGAATTAAGTTCATCCATGCGCTGTTGCTGAGTTAATCCACGTCGAAAGTTGTAAAAAAATAATCGCACGAAAATGTTCACGATTTAATCTTTTAATGAATGAATCTTTTAAGTTACTGTAAACAACACAAATAGCGCTCGTGTGTCAAAACATTCTGAGTACGCATAACCTCAAAAATGTCCAACTTTACGATAGAGCTGTCAGTTGCCAGATTGCAACACTAGGGTTGCCAGTGTTAAAAAAATTGTTTAATTTTTTTTTGCATTTAGCCCCCATCCCGGAACGTGCGATTCCAAAACAGATGGAAAAAGGAATTACTAACATTCCATGCAGAAACCACTGTAAGCAATCGCGGCTCCCATCTTGTAGTTAGCTTTTGTGAAACGAATTGAAGTTGAATTGGTACAGAGTTGATGGAGTTCCCTAAGTTTTCAATAAAGTGCATTTATTAATGTTCGAACTAATGGTTTTCTATGTCAAAATGCAACCAAATGTTTTCATAAGGAAGCTACTAACGCTACGTCTAAGTAGCTTGACTAAGACAACATCTTTGTTGAAGTAAGCTTGATTTTTTACAATAAAGAAGAATTTCAAAACTCACTAAAGAATTACACTGAAAATAATTCTAGTTATAACTTCTTGGGTTCTTCAGAATGTGGTTACTAACTTGAAAAGTCATCAGCACTTGTTCACAAATACAACGAAATCAGAAAATCCACATTATGAAATCCTAATTGCGAGACTAAACTATACAAACGACTAAGTAGCTAAACTTTTACAAAAAGCCGACAACCTAATGATGATACAGCGAGAATTATCAAGAAACAAAAAAACGCTTCTATACGCAACATTGACATGTTGAGCCGGACGCTTCTAATTTACTAAGTTAATAGCCAGTAATTATTAACCCGCTCATAATGAAGATGATAATCGCCGTCGTCATCACCATTAGTGTTGAAAAATCAAAGTTTAATCTGTCTTAAATGATAATGATTGAGTAGTTATTTTTCAAAAGGATTTTCCAAATATTTGTATCTGTTCAATGAAATTCTGTGTCATCATGATTTGTGTGTGTGTATATGCGTGTGTACACTTTTTTATTTTGGTCCAATAGTCATTCATACATTTGGCTTTTAAGTGTCTTTACAGATGTGGCGTAACACAGATGAAGCAAAAATGTTGCGCTAGAATCATTAAAATGAGAAGTAACCCCAACGTAAAGAGTTGGAGGCATAAGTCTTAAAATTTCCAATAAAAAATGTTAAAATTTGGCACACTTTTTTACAACATTTCGGACGGTATCTCAACAATGCCTTCCAAGCAGCAACCGTGGTTGATTTTCTTTTTCCTATACCCGAGAGATTTCACGTGGCCCCACAAAAACAGTCGAGTGGAATCAAATTGCACGAAAGAAGCTGCCAATTGACAGCACTACAACGTGACATTAATTGCTTACCAATCTCGCTCTCAATTGGTTCATGGTCTCCTGTCCTGTTGATACCAAATGTCAGCCAAGGCCAATTCTTCCATTTTGGGGAGAAAATGTCCTTGATCCTCGAACGGTACCTTGCTCCATTGACCGTAACGTTACGGTCATCATCGTCTTTAAAGACGTACGCTCCAATGAAGCCGCCGAACCATAAACCGCACGAAACCGTGCATTTTTCAGGGTGCATTGACACTTCTTGAATAGCCTCTGTTTATTGACGTAACCAGTACGACAAAAAGAATACACTTTTTCGATAAAAAAAGTGATCTTCCAGCTTCTCTAAGGACCATTTACCGAGTCGTCAACTTAATGTGGGAAATCAAAGAATAGACATCCAAAGCGATGTAAAATATCTCGGAGTAGTACTAGACAAAAAACTAAACTTTGCAAGGCACATCGCAGAAACTTGTAAAAAAGGATTAAAAATAATCAAAGCACTGTGGCCAATAATAGGCAAGCGCTCCCCTCTTGATTTGAAAAATAAAAACCTTATCTTCAAAAATGTAGTAAGACCAACATTGACATACGCGTGCCCAATATGGTACAAGGCGGCAAAATCGCACATTATGAAACTACAAATTATTCAAAACAAATGCCTTAAAATCATAAATAAAAAACATTGGAGATACTCAACGCACATTCTTCACACTGAAACTGGCTACGAAAATCTCGCTGACTTCATATGCAGATTAAAAACCAAATACTTCGAAAATATTGAAAATTCTACTTATCAACTGATAAGAGAATGTAAAGAATTATCATGAAATAACATGTAATTATAAATTACCAACCTGAAAATTGTATACTTATATTGTATTGCAAATAGTAATACAAATGTAAGCATATATATTTTCAAACTGTAGTTGAATTTCTTTTTCATATAACGGGTTTACCTAATTTCCCTTTAAAAATTTCAAAATGAATTAAATACACAAAATCTATGATGAAAAATTTTACTTGCTGTAATATCTATGGATAATATCTCAAAACCTTGTAAATATAGTAAATAAAGATGAATTTTAAAAAAAAAAAAAGGACCATTTACCGAAAAGACGACGTGGTAGGTCGTCTGGCTACAGCTCATGTACCAGCTGTATTTTGAATGGCTTTAGACCCAACAGCTGCAATCGGCGACGGATGGCCGCCTTACGATCTTCATTAACACTGGCGGTACAACAGCAATATTCTCCTCTGTATGCACTAGACACTTGCACAAGACGTCTTGACAAGACATTTGTTTTTTTTTTCAAGCCAGTTACTGTAGCGAAGTTGCGACAACCAAGTACTTTGGGGTACTGTCGACAAAGCATTCGTGAAAGTGTGTATGAGCACAAACCCTTCCACAAATAAGGCATGCGAAATGGTTCTTTTGCAATGCCTTCCTAAAATATGGCCTGCGGAATGCATGCATGTTTTCATCAAATATAAGATTCTTTTTAACCGCAATTTAATTGGAAAATTTCATACAAATTTTAAAATTAGGCTAGGCGGGGCAAAACTTTCAAAGATAGATACCTACATAGTTATAAATAAATATGTATGTAGAAGTGGATAGTGATTTTGTGATAAAATAAATTATTTTAATTTTATTTTTGTTTAACAAAAATAAATTAAAGTAAATGCCTTCTAAGGCCTTCCTCTTTGCATACCCTCTAAGGCCTTCTTTAAAATAAGGAAGGCCTTGCCCTCCCAATCTCACGCAATGTTAAAAATAGAGGAGGAGGTAATGTGTAGGGAAGGCCTTCCGTATTTTAAATGCCTTCCGTATTTGATATTTGGCCTAGTGTGATATGAAAGTTAGATGTTGGAAAAAATTACTTCAATAATACCAGATAGAGGCAATCGTTCAAACCATCCAACAAGAAAACAACCACGGCATTGCGTTTTGGGAGTTAAATGTATTGTGTGAAATACAACACAAACGTCACGACAGTACCCCCGAAGAACTTGGTTGTCGCAACTTCGCTACAGTAAATGTATTGAGAAAAAAAGCAAATGTCTCGTCAAGACGTCTTTTGCAAATGTCTAGTACGCACTCTACGGGCAGATACGGGTTGATAGAGTGATGACCAGTAAAGTGAAACTTGCGGAACACATTTTTCACAGAGCACGAATTTTGATAATACAACTCAATAATTTGTAAGCGTTGTTCGTTTGTAACTCTATTCATGATGAAATGGCAAGGCAACCTGAACATTTTCGACATTGACACTTGTCACGAATCACGCGTCAACTGGACTTAAACTTAAAACTGAAAACCCAAATAGCAAACAAAATTACCCGATGAATATACCGCGTCAGCTGTTTGTGATGACTTAGGGAAATTTATATAAACTTTCGGTCTAAAATTTGTACAGGCGTATATTATTTAATAAGGTAAATGGGCGAAATAGCCGCCCTCGTCTGTGTCTCCAAACCACAATTTAGCGGGTAAAATTGGCAAACATCAACTTTGTATGTAACGGATTTAAAATTATGCAACAGCTAATTATACATTCACATACAAAATAGGTTAAGTCAACCGAAATAGCCCTAACCTCATTTAGACCTTGCCACAAATGAATTTAAAGTCTGTCACGACTAAACTAGAGGTCATCGCGACCAAATTAAAGGTTGTCACTACCGATTTAGTGGTTGTCACAACCAAATTCGAGGTTGTTTCAACCAAATTGGAGGTTGTTTCAACCGCATTAGAGGTTGTTACAACCGCATTAGAGGTTGTTACAACCGCATTAGTGGTTGTCTCAACCGGATAAGAGGTTGTAAGAACCGGTTTCGAGGTTGTCAACCGCATTAGAGGTTGTCTCAACCGGATAAGGGGTTGTCTCAACCGGATAAGAGGTTGTCACAACCGCATTAGAGGTTGTCACAACCGCATTAGAGGTTGTCACAACCGCATTAGAGGTTGTCACAACCGCATTAGAGGTTGTCACAACCGCATTAGAGGTTGTCACAACCGAATTCGAGGTTGTCACAGTAGTTTGCTGTCAATTTCATATCCACATATTTTTGCATAATTCCAAAAAGAAATACTCAGAAATACTGAATTTTGTTGAGTAAGGACAGTGTTTAGGAGGATGGACTCTTTCTCATTGTGCCTAAAGCTCTTTGTAGCAATCCCTTTTAAGAAATTCTAATGGCATTATCAGAGGATACTTAACATAATTTCGGAAGTACTCAAGCATCCCCCGGTAATGCCACCAAATCCTCGTCTGATGGTGGCTAAATTGAGAAGTGCTTAAGGAGCAACCTTGACCGACTATCATGCTAACACCGATACGTATAAGGCTATAAATGCCCTACTGTCATACAAGGCTGTATCTGATCTCATGATTCTGAGGTTCAATTCAAAATTCGACAAAGGTTTCTGTGGTGCAGGCGTATGCACCTACTGAGCCTGATGAGGGCAGTGCTAGGGACAACAACTGGACTTTGCTATAAGCTCCTACTCAGTTGGTGACACTAAAATATTTCTGGGAGATTTCAATTCCAAAGTGGGCAACGATAACAACAACTTACAAGAAGTGATCGGAAGATATGGGCTTGTAAATGTGAGGAATGACAATAGAGACAGGCTCGTGGATCTCTGTACTCTCCCATTGACTTTTTATCGGCGGCACAAAAATATACACAAGTAGACATGGCTAGTGTGCGCGGCTCTTGTTCTTGAGAACGTGGGTTCGATACCTGCTCTGACTAGCTTAAATTTCCTTCGACGGCGGCTACCTCGCTTAGTGATGGCGGCGCTATCGACTACTTAGCCATGAAAAAGCTTCTCAAAATACCGTTCGGAACCGGTGTAAAACGGTGTGTTAAAAAACTTACAATGCGCACAGCTCACTGGTTGTGAGAAGCTCTCCGCAATCCCTTCATGGGATGTAATGGGAAATGATTTTTTTTTGATATGGGAATCATCTTCATTCTAATTGACCATATACTTGTCGGCAAGATTTTTCTGGGTTCCCTGCTGGACGTCAAAATTAGGTGTGATGCCGATATTGATAGCGGCCACCAACTTTTAGGAAAACTTGCTGTCAACGGCATTAGAGGCAAAATCGTACAAACAATATAGAACGTCTGCAGGACCCATCCATATCAATGATGTACGATCAAACTCTGCGCTACAAGTTGGCAGAGGACAGTCAAATTGTGTGGTCAGCCATTGTTTGAACGCTGAAGAGACGTAAAACGATGGCTGTTTGCAAGTAAACATGCTTATGTTTGAATTTAAATACACGTGCGTTTGGGACTTGCAAATATACGCATGTTTGGAGGGTATTCCAAACAAATACATATCAGCGATATCAGCGTTAAATCAACAGTTGATATTGGTAGAGCCGCAGTTGAATAGTACCCTCAGGGATATCGAAGCCCAGGAAGACCACGAAAAACTTGGAAACGGTGCCTGGTAAAGGAATATCTACACGCTGAAAACCCCCGGTCTCTGTAACATATTCTCCTAAACACATTCTGCAGGAACCATGTACATATTTGGAACACACTCAAATATTCACATATTTGCAAGTTCTAAACTCAGTTATATTTAAATGCAAATATTAGCATGTTTACTTGCAAATTTACACTCTTTTACGTGGAACCCGCCATCCATATTCTTATATTCTCACTCATCCAAAAGGTCCAAAACGAACAATTAGCGACTGAATGTATGAAACTGAAACGCAACAGATCAGTCAACATGAGAAACACTCAATTCAATTATACACGCAATCAGGAATATTTACGAATCACGGACTGAAAGAATAATGCAAAAATTTAGTCATTCGCTGGCAATAACTTTCAGTTGGCCTGAGAATAATACCTCTTTCTCCCTCTTTTATTATATTGCTCTTGACATAGCATAGCGACAAAAAAATGAAGTAAGCAGTGCACTAACTACTGCTGTATTTGTATCACAAACAAAGCTGTATTTGCATCACAAACATATTAACCATTGTGTCTCGAAAATGTAATGTTGAATAAAATAAATGGTTTCCCGTTACATCCCATGAATGGATTACGGAGAGCTTTTAAACCAGTGAGCCGTGAGCGCTCTAGTTTTACGCTCACTGATTGGGACCTACAATTTTACACCGATTCCGAACGGTATTTAGAGAAGTTTGTTCGTGGCTAAGTACTCGCACCACCGACGGGTAATATTGAATAACAAACAGAATATGTTTGGACACAAGTATACTATATTTACGACAAGTACCAAACACACGTTATATTTGCATCCACACACAAAAAAAATACAGATTTTTCAGCGTGTACAAACTCGTTTATTATGGAGCCAAATTCTATCGCTTGTCACAAGCAAAAAACGACAGAGAAGATTCGCTGACGCCCTATGTACTTCGTGAACTGTATATTTAAAATTTGTATTGTAATATTTTTTTATACTATTATATTTTGTTTATACACGCTGAAAAATCTTTTTTTTTTGTTTTGTTTGCAACTATAACGTGTTTGTAACTTGTCTCAAATATAGTATACTTGTGTCCAAACACATTGTGTTTGCTATTCAATATAAAATTTATGGGACACAATGAGTGATAGGTTAATATAATATGTTTTTGTGACCCAACTGTGGCTTTTTTTGTTGAAAATTGCTGACAACAAAAACTTGATAGGCAACAACGAAACAAAAGAGCAGCAGAACTTCAATTCAGGGAAACAATGCTTGCAAACATGTACATGGTTGCTGCAATATGTTGCTGGGGCCATTTTACTTTTTCAACTTGAATAAATAAAGGAAATGTAAGAACAGTGTTGGTTACGACAATTTCAAAAAACCGGATTAAGCGCCAATACGACTGATTTGCTGCAGTAAGTTCTTTGTTTCGCCGGTCTTAAATTTGAGACAGAAATGTTGTCCCAAAAAAAGAATGGACTTATGATTGGTCAAGAAGAGTATATTTGCTTTACTTAAAATTATCGACACATATGACACTGGAACAATCCAAGCCCCGTTGAATTCCTTCCATAGAAAGACAAACAATTACTTGAGTCTTTTTAAATTTCTTAAATTGATCGACATTTTAAATAATGTATTTAAAAATATATGTACTAATATTCAAATATATCAATTAGATTTCCCTTGTCCATTTATTTTCTATTATTTCACAAAGTATTTGTCTTAGGATACCTTCCCCTTTGTGGCTATCTCTTTATGTGTGTGTACAGTGTAATATAATTGCTTTACATTTGTCAAATCGTTTTATTGTTACAGCAAAAGCAGAACAAACAAACGATTCTTTGTTACTGAATAAGCGTTTCAACAGATACGCAGTCACAGCATCAATAGCAGCAGCAGCAACTGAGACACATGCCAAACTGTTTTCGACGATTTTATTGGCTTTTATGTACTGTTTTCGAGAATATTGTATCTGTTCCAAGCAGTGTAATCTATTTGAGATTTTCTATCGTATAGCTAAATATCTCTTCCATGATATCTATGCTGCAATCTTCTTCCCCAGCTCCATTTGATGGGATACACTCAAACAATATATTAGCAAACATAACAGAAAAGGGGACGTACGTTGTCTGGCATTTTATTAACATTGCAAACAGTTTGTTGTTATTTCAGTACATTTTCTTGAGGAGCAGACAAATTGCCTGTTGATAAGTAGCAACCATTGTTTTCCGATAATGGATAACTTTATTTTTTGAGTGTATAATGTCTGTGAAGCATGTATTTGCTGAGTTGTTAGTTTCCCTATTGTCTGCGAAATGACAATAACTTTAACAGAATGAATCTTGGTTAGAATATATGGTGAGTGAATGTATGGAAAGTATGCTTCTTGTATCGCTTGTCATTAATGGTTTTCATGGGTTGGTTTGAGATGATAAATCGGAATAATTTCCAGGACACAGAAATCGTATTGACATCGAACATCGCTTGGATTACACAGTGCAACACGGAAAAATATAACCATATACGAACACCACTACGTGATAAAAGACGTAGTGTGTCTCCCAGTTTTTCCCAAAGTCATGCACTGTTTTTTATGGGCCCCCAAAGATTTGGGGCATCGGTGTAATTTTTGCAAAAAAAAGTGATCATTTTCTCAGGCTCATATCTTGCAAACCGTTACGAATTTTGATTTACTCTCTGAGGAAAAGTTGTAGCTCTTGTCATAAAGAACAAAAATTTTGAACATATAAAATCAAAAAAACTTCATCTTCAAGGTCAAAAAAAATCGATGTTTTTTACCTTTTGCCCCCTGTTCAGGTCCATAGGTAGCAAACCGTTCAAAATTCAAGGAAACTATCAACTACAGAAATGTACCTAAGATCTCAATAAACAACTTTCTAGAGCATATGAACTTCCTAGGAATGAGGCTTAACACTGTTTAGGTAGGTAGCATTTAGGTAGCTATGAAAATTATGAAAATTATGACAAGAGCTACAACTTTCCCTCAGAGAGTAAATCAAAATTCCGAACGGTTTGCAACATATGAGCCTGACAAAATGATCACTTTTTTTGCAAAAATGACACCGAGGTCCCAAATCTTTAGGGGCCCATAAAAAAAGTGCATGACTTTGGGCAAAACTGAGAGGCACGGCTCTTTTTCTCTTGTCTTTTATCAGTGGTGTCCGTATATGGTTATATTTCCATGATTTAAGAAATTACACACAGTGAAATTAGAAAGTTTTCGGGAAATTGTTCACTTTTGCGGCTACCTAAACTCTACCTAAACGGTGTTAAGAGTCATTCCTAGAAAGATCTTGTTGATAGTTGTTTATTGAGATCGTATGTACATTCTTGCAGTTGATTGTTTCCTTGAATTTTGAACGGTTTGCTACCTATGGACCTGAACAGGGGAAAAAAGTAAAAAAAAAAACTTTTGACCTTGAAGATGAAGTGTTTTTGGTTTTATACGTTCACAATATTTGTTCTTCGTGACAAGGGCTACAACTTTGCCTCAGGGATTAAATCAAAATTCCGAACTATTTGCAAGATATGAGCCTGACAAAATTATCACTTTTTTTGCAAAAATGATAACGAGGCCCCAAATCTTTGGGGCCCATAAAAAAGTGCATGACTTTGGGCAAAACTGGGAGGCACGGGTCTTTTTTTGTCTTTTATCACGTAGTAGTGTCCGTATATGGTTATATTTCCATGACTAAATGATCACTTTTTTTGTAAAAATGACAACGAGGCCCCAAATCTTTGGGGGCCCATAAAAAAAAGTGCATGACTTTGGGCAAAACTGGGAGACACTGGTCATTTTTTTTTTTGTCTTTTATCACATAGAGGTGTCCGTATATGGTTATATTTCCATGACTTAAGAAATTGCACACACTGTTATAGCCGGAAACTGATGAAGTAGCCATGAAAGGTTCAAATGGAAATGCGGATAGACGAAACGTGACTGAAAGCCCTCTAAGGTTAGTGGGTAACGTGATTGATTAATATTTATTATAATATGGTAATTCAGATTAATTAAAAACACAAAACTATTTATTCTGAATCGAATCAGCGAAAGCGGATATTTACCGGGTACCATTCGGATCAGCGAAAGTAGAATACAACATGTCGCACTCCACCTATCGCAATCAAACTGGAATCAAATCGGTTTATCGAAAGCGAAATCCGACGTTAAGTACTCAAACCGTATCCCAACCGGATCAGATAAAGCGAAATCCGATATGTCGGGTCCGAATCTAATCAGCGAAAGGGTAATCCTATGGCTATGCGAATAATCGCTCAAGTGAAATTCGCCCAAAACCCAAAAATGAACAATCGCCCAAAAAATATGGGAAAAAATGGGGCGATTGTTCGTTTTGGTATTTTTGATTTTTTGGGTGTTTGTTCATGATGAATGATCGCCCAAATTTTTAAAAATGTAAATTCGCCCTTTTACTTAATTGAGCGGTTGTTCGCTACAGTCTTGGGCGATTTATTATTATGAACAATCACCACAAAATAGTGGGCGTTTGTTCATAAATTGAATTTATATTTTTGGGCGAATGTTCTTAAATTTTTGGGCGATTTAACCTCTTTTTTTTGTCTTTTTTCTTAATGAAAAAACACCCAACAATTTTGGGTCATTGTTCATTTTTCGTTTTGGGCGATTTTCACTTGGGCGATTATTCGCATAGCCGTAATCCTATGTGTCGGATTGAAATCGGATCCGAGCCCGACTTTGTGCTTATTGGGGTTTTGTAAACATATTTTATTGAGTGTGTATGCAATAAAAAAAACAAGTTTAGTTGTGAACATTTCGTGTCCAAAGAAAGAAACTGTTGGCTAAATTGGATGGTAATCAAGAAAAAGTTTCTTCCGCGCTTTTACTTTCTTTTTCTCACTATTCTTGATAAAATCTGAAAGATTATTTTTTATTTTAAAATTTTTAAAATTCTTATGTCCATTGCTTTGTGCACAGTTGGGGAAAAGGTACTACGTGCTTATAGCGGAATGCGAATTTCATAAAAAAAAAATCAGTTTCTTCGCATAAATGACTGCATCGTGGCAGCAACGGTTTTGTGTCACCAACTGTAAGTTTTAAACAAAATCAAAAAACATAAAAAGATTGAACCCAATCAAATTGGTTTGCAATATTGTTTATGATTACACATTTGTGTTTAACAAATCCCCAATAAACACTAACCCATCGACGAATCTTGTGTGACATATACCTTTCTTTCGGTCCAACGTAAACTCACTGACTGAACTAACTGAAACTTGAGACTAAGCGTTTTTTTTTTTCAGTGTATATTGATTAATTTTAATTCAGTATTATGTAGCCCTCTATTATATAAACTGTTCTTGAAATATTTTCTAACCTTAGTTTTTTTTTCAATTTCTTTTCAGGTATGTAATTATTTCTAAATAATCCCTTAATTTCTGTAAGTGCATTAAACACCATAAATATTGAATTATGTTATTTCCAATGTCCACCCCCGATTTTGTGTATTTTCAATTGTTGTCAATAGACTCTATGTGTCCATAATTATTATCAACAACAACAAGAAAACACCATCAATTAATAAATCAAATATGTTTCGCTGTTGTTTATCGTTGTCTGTTCTCCCTCTGGGGTTTTAGAACAACGAAAAATCGCCATAATCTCATTGAAATTGAAATCGATTCGTTTTCGTTTTCATATCTAGACTTTGCAGGTTAAGAAAAAAACAAGTTTTTTCTTCGTTTCATTTTGAAGTCGAATGCTAAAATTCATAATTTTTTTTTTCGTTTCTGTTTTCAATCCGACAATATTGATATTTGAGTTTTTACACTTTTTGCATTTTGTTTATATTAAACAGATTTATGCAAAATTATTGCAATAAATTATAAAATAATTTAATATAACAAATAAAATATAAATATTAAATAAGCGCAAAATTATATGGATTGAATGAGGTTGTTTGTGTCTTTGTTGGTATTTAGGGGGCGTCTAGTGTTGATTTTTTGACATTTGATTTTGTGATAATTTGCGTTTCAAAGAAGTATCTATTTAGGGGAAAAAATCAAAATGATGAATGGCATATTTATATTAAAAAAAATCTCCTTTTGCCTAAAAACTAACCCGCTAGAGATGAAGTTTATCAAACTTCGCAACCATCGTCCGGCAATGTGATCTCAAATCCTAATTGTGACTGTTACAAGTTTGTCACTAACCATAAACTGATTATAGATTATAGGAAATACTGGGTGGCGCACCAATTGTGCTACAATAAGAAATTCACACAACTTGTTTTTTTTATCTATGTATTTCATATATTTTTTTGTTATTGTATAGAAAATTCAATATTTATTATTTTGTTTTGTAGATGCTAGACCGTATGCTCCTCCATGCTCATCCGCGCATATGCGACTCCTGATCAGAAAATTATTCATTGCGTACTGAAGGGTTGAAGTCGGGATTTCCTCTGTTTTAATGGACTGCTTCAATTCAAAGTCCTTGGTTTCGTTTCGTACACCACTTGTTTGACATAAAAAATAAAAAAAACCGTTTCCCATTATATCCCATGAAGGGACTGGGGAGAGCTGCTCACAAACAGTGTGCTGTGCGCTTTCTACTTTAGTTTTACATTCATTGATTGGGATCTACAGTTTTTCTCCGGTTTCGAACGGTATCATATCGGAGCAGGGATCGAACGCACGTTCTCATGCACAAGAGCTGCGCGTACCACCGACGGCCACTATAGCTTGACATAATCCCATAAAAAAAGTCTGGTGCAGTCCGGTCAGGTGACCTTGGGGGGCCAGCGGAAAGTGGAAATTCCCGATATTAATTTAATTGTGAATTTTCGTTGGACGTCCGCCATAACCCGTCTGGCTACGGGTGCTCCATCTTGCTAGATCCAAATGCTGTTGAAACGAATACGTCTTGGCGCAGTTCTGGGTAAAAAAAGCTTTTCCAACATATTTAAATAACAGTCCCCATTGACAGTTACTGTTACTTCAAAGAAGTATTGCCCCACAACGCACCTTGATGAAACTGCGCACCACACAGAGTGACTCCTTCTGGGTACAGTTCCGTCTCATAGAGTATTTCTAAATTAGATTCACTCCATATACGGCAATGTTGCATGTTTGCATTGCCGTTTAGATCAAAATCAGCCTCATCAGACATAAACAAGCAATTTACCAAGTTGATGTCTTCTTCGGCCAATTCAACAATTTTTTGGCAACATTCCAGAGGGTTTAACTTGTTTGTAATTTGGACTTTGTACGGAAACAAGTTTAAGTCATCATGAATTATCCGATGTAATGACCGTCTGCTAACTCCAATTTGCGCCGACAACTTTCTAATCGAAACGCTTGAATTTGCCTGAATTGCGAATGCCACAGCCGCTATTGTGTCAGACTCACCAAATATGTTTACCCACCTCAGAAAAGTCCATCTACTTGAGGGAGTGCCGTCAAACTTCCACCTAAATTCCCTTTGGAGGGAAATGAACGACTGCAAAGCATAGTATCGCTGCACTATCCAAATTCTCTTTTCGGTATCCCAAGCATTCATTTTAATAAATCTAAATGGTAACCTGCAAAAATACGATGATTGTTCACACAGAAAAAAAGTTATTACGTTTTGTTTTTGTAGCACGATTTGCGCCCCACCCTGTAAAAATAAATAAATGGTTTTCCATTACATCCCATGAAGGAATCGGAGAGAGCTTCTTACAACCAGTGAACTGTGCGCTTTGTAGTTTTATACTCACTCATTGGGTTACACGAAGAAAAAAGGCCCCAGCAACATATTACAGGAAGCATACATATGTTTGCAAGCAATCATATATATGGTTGCTGCAATATGTTGCCGGGCCATTTTTTGCTACGTGTAATTCATTGTCGTTACTAAGCGCATGTAGATTTTTTCAATAATACAATGTTTAAAGAAATTCCGATAAAAGAAGACAAAGAGTTTATAATATTATTAGGTTCATATAATGGGTAAAGAGTTTTAAAATGGCATAACTCTGGAACAGTAACTGCAAATTCATATTTTTTTTTTACAAAATTGATTGGAATTTACCTATCTTTTAAAGTGCATCATTAGTATTTTAAATTTTCATAGAAATTTAAAGCAAATCCGATGCAAAAATAGCAAACCGATTTTAATATTATTAGTTTTATACAATGGGTAAAAGGCTTTAAAATGGTATAACTCTGGAACAGAAAATTCAAAATGTTTTTTATAAAAATGATTGGAATTTATACGTCTTTAAAAGTGCATAATTAGTTTTTTAAATTTTGATAGGAATTTTAAACGATATAAAGCGTTATTTACAAAATGTACCCAAAATTTACGAAAAAATTTAAAACGTGGTACCTTATTGAGGAAAATCATTGCCAAAACTGGTGGTTTATGCATATAGCTTCTAACAAACTAAGAAAATCGTGGTTATTGACCGAGTTTTAAGTAAAATTCAAAAAACGTCCGGAATACCCGATTTTTGGGGGAAATTCGACTTGTGCGACCTCTAAACCTCTTCCGAAAAATCTAAAACAAATCTCAAAAATACTTTATCCTATAAGCTCTCCCATCAAACTTGAGCAAAAATGAAAATCGAAAAAGATAAATTTTTTGGGACACCTTAATGGTGCTACACGCTAAGAAAATAAACATTATGTTTGCCACGAAATTATTTATTTTTTCCCAAAAATATTTCGTTTGATACATAGTCTCATGGTTAACCGCAACAATGTATGATGGGTGATTAATTTAGAGGTATTATTTCCAGTAAGGATTTTATGACAGCTCAAACTTTTATGTTATCAAACTGCCATGGTATTTTTGTTCAAAATGTTTTGACATTTCGTCGTAGAAATACCGAATCGTCACCATTTCAGTCTTAGGAAACTTCAAAAGCTAGAAGAAGATTCAATGTTGTTTAACCAAAATGCTGTTCTGCGATCAGGTCGATTTCTGGCTTAATGGCTACGGAAATTAGCAAAAATTGTACTATTTAGGCTAAAGAGCAATCCGAAGATGTGCAAAGGATGTTATTATATTCAAACAAAACAATTGTTTGGTGTGCTTTACGGGTTCGTGGAGTCATCGGTCTATAATTCTTCAAAAAATTAGGACGGCCTCCATGATAACGGTCTATTTGATGCTTGCAATTGAAGCCTGTATTGTCGACGACATTTGGGTAAAATAAAACCACGCTACTACGCACACAAATATTTTAATATAAAAACCTTGAACAGTTTTCCACACGTCGGGCTGATAATTTGGCCCATACGCCGAAATAACGGACTCTTAACATTTCCTCCCAAAACACATTTTGCAGAAACCCTGGAAATATTTGGAATACACTTCAAACATTCATATATTTAAAAGTCTCAGAATGCCTCATATGTAAATGCAAACATTAGCACATTTCCTTGCAAACACGTATGTTTTTACGTGGAAATATATGCGTGTTTCATCCCAACTATCCAAACTTTTTCATTGTAGCAGGGGCGTGTTTCCTGCCAAGCTAACGATTGACGACTGAATCCATGAAACTAAAACGCAACAGATCAGTCAACATGAGAAACACTCAAATCATTTACACACGCCTTCAGGAATATTTATGAATCACTGACTGAAAGAATAATGTAAAAATATAATTACAGACTTACAATAACATTAACATAGGATGGGAACCATCTTTCTTTGTCCCTGTTTTATTATTCTGCTCTCGACAGAGCATTGCGGCAAAAAAAAAGAATGAAATAGACAGGGCACCAAACACATCTGTATTTGTAACACAAACAAAGCTGTATTTCGATCACAAACACATATTACGGGTGGTCAAAATACAGGTATCATTTTAAATCATATGTTATTTTGACACTGATAGTTTTTTTCTGTTCGAAATATTGACTATCAGTTAGTATCATACCTTCGCCGACCAAAATGAGTCGCTTTACACATGAACAACGTTGGGAAATATTCAAAATATTGCAAACTCCCAGCGGACATCGAATTTGGCCAAAATACAAGATTTTCTATTGAGGCGCATTTTTATCACGGCGTTTCTGTCAACAAACACAATTGCCGCATCTGAGGATCGGCAAACCCGCACGTCATTGACGATAACCCAATGCTCCACAGAGAGTGTTAGTTTGGTGCGGATTTTGAAGTGGCGGCATGCTGCATACTACAAACACTATATATTTGCATCCAAACACAAATAGACAGCTTGTTGACAAGTGTAAAGAACAAAAAATTACATGAGGTGTCAGGGGACACCCTGTTGTACTAGTTAGTTCCAACACACCTAAGGCGCCCGTTGAAAAATACGATAGTTTAAATGGATCTTTAAGAAAATATACTTTTTGTAAAATGATGAACTTTTTCTAAGAAATTTTTTATTTGTTGAATGTATTTTTTTAAAAAGAGTATGTTGCATCTGTTTATAAAAATTGAATTAAAACTTTGTTTGTAGCTAAAATTTTATGTATTTTATTACATTTTTTCCTTCTCCTGTCAAGTAAAAAACAATCGAGTTACGGCCTTTTTATATTGAGCCATCGATATATACGTAGAAGTATTTTACTGTAACCGAATTGAAAAATGTATTCGGTTGCGCCAACAGAAATCATGAGAAATTCGGTTACAACAACCGAATTGACGCACAATTCGGTCGTTGCAACCGTCTTAAGGCTAAACTCGGTTATTGGGAACGAATTGAAACCAAATTCAATAGCTGCAATCGAATTGATGCAACTGAATTTATAGTAAATTTAGTTGACGGAACGAATATTATTGTAGATTCAGTTGTCACCACCGAATCAATTATGGAACGAGTTTGCTTCAACCGATTTCTAGTTGTGGGGACTAAATTCAGACGTGACAACCTCAATTCGGTTATAGCAACTGTCATTCGGTGGCAAGCAGCATTTGGTGGCAACCGCCATTCTGTGGCAACAGCCGAATCTACGGTTGCTACAGCCTTTTTTCAAACGATTTGTTACCTGAGCGCCTGTCGAAATTCGATTTCGATCACTTCGTGATAACTGACAACTATTTAAATCAAAAATCGACTAATTACCATATGCAACAAAATTTGGGTTTTTGCTTTGGGGGTGGACGATTCTTGCGTCAAATGATCACAATAGGTGAGTATAGTCAAACCCCAAAAATGTAGACCTCTATGTGGCTACACTTTTTTTATGGGCATAGCAAGTTTGTATATTCTTATCCAATACTGTCCGAGGTAAATATTGAATTGAGCGAATTTTTGTGATAACATGTCTTCAGTGAAATTTGACGTGGATTATTTTCGTAGAATATTCAAATGCTCTATTTCAAAGTTTAAAGGGTCCTTTTGGTCCGTTGTTCAAAAAGTACCAAAAATTTACATTAAAATGGCCAGTTACGGATTCAGAATGTTTTACGAATATATTCCTGATTATATTTCACTATGTGTCGTCAGAGATTCTAAATTCTAATTCTCTATCTTTATTTCCAGACGTCCTTTGTGTCCTTTTTTGAAAGAAGGTCAAGAAAACTGCACCACAATAACTGGCAAATTATCCAAATGTTCTACTAATTTATTGTGGAATAGATTTTACTAGAGGATTTCGCAGATTACAATCCGTCATCTTGAAATTGCGTATGTCCTTTTTTAAAAATTTAAATCTTGAAATCTTAAAATTTAGGTCTGAAGTGGTTTATTTTGAACACACTATGTTCTGGAGATATATTTTCAAACAAATATGTATGTATATATTGCCAAGAAGTTTATCTTTATTGGTTATATGTCCTTTAGTCCTTTTTCAAGAAATTGCCACAAAATTCCACCAAATTAATAACAAAAATGGCATAAAACCCTTGATGTCCTTGTATTTATGTATTTTGAAATGTGGAACATAATAAACAAACATCTCGTTCGAAAAGAAAAATTATTGATGCCAACACTTCATAATCCTTGTCAAAATTTCACTGAAGACATGTTATCACCAGAATTCGCTCAATTCAATATTTATAGTCGATTTAATTCAAATAAATCGATTTTTAAATTTAGGTCGGACAGTATCGGATAAGAAAATGCGTAAAATGCGGACAGTATCGGATAAGAAAATGCGTACTTTCCCTTGAAAAGAAAGTGTAGCCTCACTGCCGTCTAGATTTTTGGGGTTTGACTTTACTCACCAAGGGTGATCATTTGCCGCAGGAATAGTCGACCTCCAAAATTTGTGTAGCACAGTGTTATACAATAACTATTATAACCTGAATGAGAATTGCTAAGGTAACCGAAAAAATGGAGCACATCGAAACTCGCATTTTTTCGCAAATCAGTAATTTGTCTTCTGTCATTAAAAGAAGATGGTATGAGACGGGCGAGTATATTTTTTGTGGGCAGGATAGACAAGTGTCGTTACGAATGTATGATTATTGGGTGTCGTACGAAACGACGAATACTTCAAACAAGAGCCGACTACTTATTGAATAACTACTATAACCTGAATGAGAATTGCCAATGTATCGGAAAAAAATGGACCACATCGACACTCTGTCATTACAAGGAGATGGTAAGAGGCGGGCGAGTATACTATTTGTGCGCAGGGTAGACAAGAGCCTGTACGAATGTACGATTATTGGGTATCATAGGAAACGACGAATACTTCAATCAAGAGTCGACTACTCATTGAATAACTACTACTAACCTCAATGAGAATTGCTAAGGTAACCGAAAAAATGGGCCACATCGAAACTCGCTTTTTTTTCGCAAACCGGTAATTTGTCTTCTGACATTAAGAGGAGATGGTAAGAGGTGGGCGAGTATACTATTTGTGGGCAGGGTAGTCAAGTGTCTCGGTACGAATGTACGATTATTGAGTCTCGTAGGAAACGACGAACACTTCAATCACGAGCCGAATACTCATTGAATAACTACTATAACCTGAATGAGAATTGCTCAGGTAACCGAAAAAATGGTCCACATCGAAACTAGAATTTTGTCGCAAACCGGTAATTTGTCTTCAGTCATTAAGAGGAGATGGTAAGAGGCGGGCGAGCATACTATTTGTGGGCATGGTAGACAAGTGCCTGTACGAATATACGATTATTGGATGTCGTAGGAAACGACGAATATTTCAAACGAGAGCCGACTACTCATTGAATAACTACTATAACCTGAATGAGAATTGCTAATGTATCCAAAAAAATGGACCTCATCGGAACCCCGTAATTTGTCTTCTGTCGTTAATAGGAGATTGTAAGAGGCGGGCGAGTATACTATTTGTGGGCAGGGTAGACAGGTATCTCGATTATTGGGTGTCGAATGTACGATTATTGGGTGTCGTAGGAAACGACGAATACTTCAAACAAGACCGGAATACTCATTGAATAACTACTATAACCTGAATGAGAATTGCTAAGGTAACCGAAAAAATGGACCACATCGAAACTTGAATTTTGTCGCATACTTGAAAGTAATCGCAACCATTGAGTAGAGATGGCATGAGTCGGGCGAGTGTACTATTTGTAGACAGGGTTGACAAATGCCTGTAGGCATGTACCATTATTAGTTGTCGTAAGAATAGTTCATTTGTGAATTATCTGGTTCATTATTATATTTTACATTATCAATTATACTGTACTATTCAATGTATAAGTCAGTAGTTTCGTCACGGTATAGGTTTTCTATACAAAAGTCTAGACTCAATCAATTACTAATTTGGGGTTTTTTTTTTCTCGTAAATCAATTAAATTTTATTTCGTCTGAGAATTTTTCGTTACAATTCTTTTTTTTTTTGTTGTTTTCTTTAATATTTCATTTTCTGAAATTTTGCAATATCTGTTTAATTGAATCATTAAAGTGTTTATGCGTTGGTTTTTCCTGCAAATACACAAATTTATTCACATCGAGTGTTGTCTTGAGACACACAAAATCGGTGTTTTTTACTATTTCACTTGGCTTGCGATGTGTTGTGTGGTCGGTCGCTCAGTGTAGCAAAATGTGCCGGAATGGAAGAAACCTTTAATTAAATTATAATGATGTCTGTCACAAATTGTAAAATTTATGGATTTTTTCTATTTGAGAGATTTATTTGCACCCCCTTGGCTAAAGCCAAATGTAGACAGAGCAACTAACACGAAAATGCTCAGCAGCCGCCAGCAGCCATACAGTCTCCCGCCATTGCAACAGTCTGGCGATGTTGTACAATCGCTACAGTTGGTTTTCAGATAGTGTTCTTTTTTTTTTGGATTTTTTTTTGCTGGGGTTTGTTAAAATGTTCATGACCAAAATTGAAACCATTTACCACACGTTTTCCATATTTTTATTTCTTCAACAGTTCGGTGCGAGTGCAGAAGGAGGTTTAGCTAGATGATGATGATGATGATGATGAGGAAGGTGATAAAGGAAGGAGGGGAGGAGAACTTTGAGGAGGCTGTGTCTGTCGAAAGAGTTGTAAGCATTTGGGAGTTGATACTTGACAGCTGACACCTGTTATTATGCGAAATGACGACTGTGCTACGGTTACGATTACAGTTGCTGGCATGTACTTAATCTCGAAAAAAATTAACCTGTTGGCTTTCGTGTGAAAAATATGGCAATACGATAACATCAGTGTGTATTTGTGTTAATACTTGGAAAATTTTTAATATTTTTCCCTCTTTATTTCGAGGCAATTCAATTCGTTTTACTGCTGGTGTAAGGTAAAAGTGTAGGTGTCAGTTTACATGTAATTTACTACGATTTTGAATTCTCTACCGTTCGGTTTGTTGTTGTTGTCTATTCGTCGACACCGACCGACATCGATTATTACTCTACATATTTGACTAATGACATGTGTCATAATATCTCCATCCACCCACTTTCGAAATCGTGTAATGCAGTTCCAAAGTGTTTGTTGGATGCAGGTTTCATTAATGAAATTTAAAAATGTCTAATATGTGCTGTTGCAAGATTGAAGAAAAAAAATTGTTCACTGATTCCCCAGTCAGGTTGAGCAATTAATAAATATCACAGGTTGTTGTTGCTGTTGAATGTTCAATCACACGAAAAACATGAAAAATTATGTTTATTAATTAATGCAATTAATATTGAGAAAATGTTGCCTGAAATGTTGGTTGTTGGTTTGCGTGGTTTTCTTGGACATTAAATGCCAAAATACGTTTAATGAATGGCTAAATTTTAAATTGATGGTAGCAAATTTGATTTAAACAAAAAATAACGAAAATTTCGTAATAATTAAGCTAAGTTATACCAGTCAGAAAACGACCTGTCTTTTTGTTGTTGTTTGGGTGCAAATATATCATTTTTGTAGCTTGTTGCAAATATAGTATCCTTGTGTCCAAACACACTGTGTTTGCTATGCAATATTACACGTTTGAGATACAATGATTAATAGGTTAAACATATGTTTCTGTGACCCAAATGTAGCTTTGTTTGCTGAAAACTGCTGGACACAAAAAAGTGATAGACAGCAAAAATGCAGCAGATCTTCAGTTAATGAAAAAAGGCTTGCAAACATATACAAGTTTCCTGCAATATGTTGTCAGCATGAAAAGTTTTAGTAGTGCGTTTTCTATGTACATTAAACCGACTCGCAAAAAGAAGTTCATTTTGTCTACCACTCACAATGTACCTTAGTTTGTTTTATGATGATTCCCAAAATATTTCGTGTCTAGCATTAAGTTTCTGTGAGGTGGACCAATTTTTAAAAAATTGTTTTTTTTTTAGTTTTTTTTTTTCAATAATTCTACCTTAACTATGGACAATGTGTACGATATTGGTATTATATGAAAGGCTTATAAAGTGTGTCCTACTGTATATAAAACATGCCAGAGTGTGTCCTTCGGTATATAAAACATGTTTTTTTTCAGAGATGTTCCGCAAAAAAATCGAATTTTTAAGTTTTTACTACGGAAATTTTTCTGACATAAATGTCAGATTGACATATTTTAATCTTTAGTAGATTTTAGTAAATACGTGTTTCAGTTTTTTTTTTGAAATTCGCCCAAGTTCGCGTTTTACCATAAATGCAATATGGTGGGAAAATTACGTACTAAACATGGCAAAATGGGTAACAAATCTCTTCTTTTGACAAGGACATCATTGTTGTCTAGATATACTATTTTTATTTTGTAATGCATTTTCCGAGGCGATCTGGACCAAATCTTGAATATTTAGAATTAGTCCAATCTGAAATTTAATTCAGAAAAGCCTCCGTACAATAAAATTAAAAATGCGTTTCTTTTTTCAGAGTATCCCTGAAAAAAGGGTGTGTCAGTACGTGTGATGATATGTTTTAAATGCCATTAGACGCGCCATTTCATATGATACTGACAGTGTCTTTAGCTAATGTAAAAAATTTCGTTAAAAAACTAAAAAAATTCAATTTTTAAAAACTGTACAGCTCACGGGATCTTAATGCTAGACACGAAATATTTTGGAAATCATTATAAAATAAGCCTAGGTACATTTAGGGACCTGGAAAACACTTTTTTCCAATGTGAGTTTTAAGCAGTTGTCAACAAAGAAAGCCACTTTTGGGTCACAGAAATATGTACTATTACGTCCTAATTATTGTGTCTCCAACACGTACTATTGAAAAGTAACCACAATGTTTTTGGACACTAGTTATTCTATATTTGCTACAAACACGTTATATTTGCATCCAAACAATAAAACCAACAAGACAATTCTGGTTTACATTACTAAAAATGCAACGATATATTCCGTTTGGATGGGCACTCCAAAACAATGTTTTGGAAATCGTTAGCCGTAAACATATTTAATTTGCCGTAAACATATTTAGTTTACTACGTATAATCAACGTTACCAGCAAAAGCTTAAATCGTTCCCTCAAATAAAAGTACACGCTGAAAAATCTATCTTTTTTTGTTGTTTGGAAGCAAATATAACGTGTTTGTGGCTTGTCGCAAATATACTATACTTGTGCTCAAACACATTGTGTTTCCTATTCAATATATATGTTTGAGGCACAACGATTAATAAGCTATAATTTATGTTTTTGAGACCCAAATGTGGCTTTTTTTCTTGAAACCCGCTGAAAACAAAAATGAGGCAGATAACAAAGAGACAACAAGGCAGCAGATATTCAATTCACGAAAACAAATCTTACCAACATGTACATGTTTCCTGCAGTATGTTGATAGGGCCATTATTTTCAGCGTGTATCTATCGTAAAAGTCATGTGTATAGTTGTAAACAAACAATATTTTTATAATTAATTTTACGGCAAAGATATAAAATGTTTGTGATCTGGTGAAAAACAAACAACACGCTTGAATTTTTTGTCACTTATTTCAACAGTTGCTTTGCCCTTCTTTCAAACAGAAACGAAAACGAACAAGGAAATCCTAATATTAAAAAAACCGTTTCCTATTTCTAATTTTTCACTCACTGATTGGGATCTACAGTTTTACACCGGTTCCCAACGGTATTTTGAAAAGCTTTTTCATGGCTAAGTATTCGATATTGTCGGCGTCACTATGCGAGGTGACCGCCTTTGAAAGAAATTTAAGGTGGTCTGAGCAGGGATCGAACCCACGTTCTCATGCACAAGAGCCGCGCACACGTCATCGAAAATTTTAACTTTATATTGGATCATGTTAGCCGCAGTTAGTGTTCGTGGTAACTTCCTTTTTCCGGTTGCCACTTGGTAACTCCCGATTTCTGGTCGAATATGTTACCGCCATAACGCTATACATCATACTTTTGTTTGTTTGCCGCAAAAAATTTCCTCAAAATAAATTTAGTTATCTAAAATTTTTTTTGTGCGAAATCTTCACATCAAATAGGTGATAAATGTTGATCAATTGTTCTTCATTGAATGTATGACAAATTTCATTAATTCAATTTGAAGATTGTGCGTTTCTTTACCTTTTTCAGCTTCATTCAATTGATGATCTTTTTTACATCAATCTTTATTATTCTAATTTAGAATATATATTAACGTAGTATTGAAAAAATAAGGGCAAAGAGAAAACAAGTAGTAGAAAATTTTAAATAAATAAATAATAGAAAATAGTGCAATGTATATAGGAATAGTGCATGGGAAATAGTGCAAGAATATTCACGTTGTGAACATTTTTTATATGGCCTTATACCCTGTTCTTGGGAATTTTTTACGAAGAAAAATGGGCCAAAGAGTTTGGCTACTCATTAACAAACAACGTACGTATAACGAATTTATCACCAATTTACATCAAATTGATGACAAACTTACATCAAATTGATGACAACCTTACATCTATTTGACGAAAAATGTAAAGCAAATTAATGAACAATTTACATCAAAATAATGACACATTTGCTTCAACATGATAACGAACTTACATCAAATTGACGTAAAATTTACATAACCTTGATGTAACATTGTCGTTAAATCAAAGTAAACTATGGATGAAAGATGCTGAAATGTTCTTCATCGATGCAATGAAATGTGTCGTAGGTTGGAAAATAAGGAAATGTTTCATCAAATTGATTATGGATGTCATAAATTGGACGAAGCTTTTCCTTTCAACGTATCTAGTATTTTCATAAGTTCTGGTACACGGCGTATATTCGTGATAAAATCAAAACGACAAATTTGTTTTTAACAACTTTCTTGCAATTTTAATTATTGAATATTTGAGAACATTATAAAAAAAGATTATTCAAAATGGCCTTTCGGCACAAACCACATTCATGGGAAAATTGCTCACTGACCGACTCATGGAAATTTTTTAATTAGCTAATGGAGTCTATCCGCTTCACAGTGGTTCAGATTCGATTTTGATTGGCCAAAATGCAATATCTTTTGATCAAGTAAACATTTTTAAGTACCGTAAAAACATTATTGTAGGCAATGAATCATGGATTCTTTATACATACTAAATTTAAAAATCGTATTATCGGGTATATTTTAGAAAATATTCCAAAGTGCTATTCTTATTTTTCGAGTTTCAAAAAATAAAAAATCTGTTTCTTTTGTTGTTTCTATGATTTTTGTAAACAAAAAATTTAACGTATTTGTTCATAATGCGTACAAAAAATTACATGGGGTTTCAAGGGACATCCGGTTGGAATGCAGTTCATTTCGCTATATATTATGTACTAGTTAGTTCCAACATAATATACGCCTAATGTCCCCGTTGAAAAATACGATAATTTAAATGGATCTTTTAGAAAAGATACTTTTTTCGTAAAATGTTAAACTGTTTTAAGAAAAAATTTGAAAATATTGAATATATTTAAAAAAAAAAAAGGTTTATTTTTAACTCCTTTTTGAAGAAATGTACTTCTTTTATGTTTAAAAATGTGTTTTTTTTTAAGAAAAGGTACTATTTTTAAGAAGAAGAACTTTCTGTAAGAAAAAGCCGTAAGAGTATAAGTTTTTTTTTGCAAAGAAGTACTTTTTTTAAGACCAGGTACTTTTTAAAGAATTGGTACTCTTTTTAAGAAAATGTACTTAGCTCAAGAAAAAAAAAGGTATTATTTTATTTTTAAGAAAATTAATTTTTGTAAGAAAATGTTTTTTTTTTTAAGGAACGTATTTTTTGAAGAAAAGGTTTTTTTAAGAAATGGGAATTTTTTTTAGAATTGGTTCTTTTTCAAGAATAGGTACATTTGTAAGAGTAGGTACTTATCTCAAGAAAAGTTATTTTGTTTCACAAAATGGTACTCTTCAAAGAAAATATAGTTTTTTAAGAAAAGGCAATTATTTGTTAGAAATGGTACCTTTTTAAGACAAAGTACTTATTTAAAAAAAAAATAACTTTTATTAAGAAAAGGTACTTTTTATAAGAAAATTGACTTTTTTAAGCAAAGGTACTTCTTTGAGATAAGATATTTTGTTTAAGAAAATGTACGTTGGTTAAGAATATGAATAGGTATTTTTTTTTTTTGAGAAAATTATTTTTTTTTTAAGAAAGGCACTTATTTAAGAAAATTTTCTTTTTTTATACTTCTTACTTTCTTCTTTTCTAAATATACTTTTTATTGGGTTAAAAAATACAATACATACTAAATATTGGTTACAGGCTCCACCTAGAAAACTTCCCATTAAACAAGAAATTTCCTAACATATGTATGTGAGACATCTAGTTAAATTCTTACACTATGATCCAAGCCGTTAGTCTAGACACAAACCAAAGCAAAAGTAAACGATATAGTTAATAATAGTAGGTTGTAGCATAATAGTGTTAAAACAAAAGTTGTTCAATTTTTTTTCATTTAGCCCCCATCCCGCAACGTGCGATAAGAAACTTCGTTCAAAAAATTTTTTTCTTTTCCTTAGGCAGATTTTTCCTTTTTTCAGATATTGAAAATCGAAAATAATTTATTTGTTTTTTCGAATTTATTTAACTGTATCACATACAATTTTGGATATATTATACTAAACTTTCCTTCAAGAAGAATATTACTTTCTTGACTTTAACACGACGACTAACTTTGTTTATAGCTAATAAAATTTGGTTGTACTCTATATTTCAAAAAATTAGACTTTGGATCAAAATAAGATTTGTGGGTGAGAAGGCTGCAATGAATATGATACACAGTTGGAAAGGTTGATGTCTTCCCGAATATCCAAGGGTAACTTTTGCCTGCACCAAATTAAACCCTCAGAAGATAGCGTAAATTTCACGAAAACTTTGTCCCAAAACGTGAATAACTATTTTTTTCTCACCAACTTTAAAAAGTAAGTATACAGCCAAAAGAAGATAAACTTCATATTCTCATTTTTATATTTTTTATACTCGGAGTTCATTGGCCAGAGTTATGCCCCAAACAGCCCTTACAACACACCATTTAGTATATAAATTAATCGAATTATATTTAATATTTCGAACCAGGATCATCTTCAGGAATGAATAATTGTGCAAAAAAAAAATTAATTACTAGAGTAATACAATACAAGCTGAATGAGTATGATAATAATCCTTTTGTTAACCTTTTGTTGTTGCTCACTTATTCATTCCTGAAGATGATCCTGTATGGGATCGATAAATTGAATAAATAAATTGAAAATATGACTGACCTCGAACTTAAGTTTTGAACAAGAACAACAATATTACACTAAACGTGGTTTATTTTGGGGAAAATTATCAACTTTTGCGTTCAACCAAAACTATGAGTAGCAAAGGAAATATTTTTGGGAGCAAAATAAAATATTTTTGGGACGAACGTCGTTTTCTTTCATTATAACCTTAAGCTCAATTAAAGTCTATGTTAAGTATTTAAATTCAAGAAGATGTGTATTGTGTGTGAGCGTTGGTATAAAATTGTTTTCTGACACAGAAGAGAAAAGCAATTCATGAGAGTGTCTTCATGTGAGTATACACCTTTTCGTTTGTGATAAACGGTTTAATGTATTTGTCGCAAAGGTTAATTGTGACTATTTTGGGGTTACATGAAAGTTCGTTTAGTATAAAAGGAACGACTATTACAATAAAAGGTGTTTATTTGCTAGAAAATTATCAACCGTTTCGCTCAACCGTAGTGCTAAGTACCAAAGTAACTATTGCTGGGTGGAAAAATAAAAACTTTTGCTCCAAACGAAATCTTATCGTATTTTTATATTTTCTTTGCTTTAAGCTGAATTGAAATTTAAGTTTATTCTTTAAACTAAGTTTAAACTCTGCTTAACATTTACATTTCCATCTTTATTGTCTTTTAACTTATTAAATAACAATTTATGTCATTTTGTTCCACTCAACTCATAAACTTCTCCTTAAACTTTTTGTCGGATGATGTCAAAGTTGAAAGCCATTACCGGGCCTGATGAGATACTGATTGGCTGAGTGACTAACTGACTGATGTATTGGTACATTCATTGTTGCTCTGTTGCAGAATTTAATGATGCTGCTGCAGTTCATGTTGTTGCGTTGGTAGTTGTTGTAGTGGATGGTGTTGTTGTAGTTGTTGTTGTTGCTGTAGTTTGTTGTGTCTGTAGTTGTTGTTGTTGCAGTAGTTGTTGTCTCGTTGTTGTTGGTGTAATTTAAGATCGATTAAAAAGTTCTATGGCAACAACAACGTATGGAGTTTAGACGATACGAGTACCAAGCAACATTAGAGCGCGGACGTGTTTCATTATAGACATCAAAACGTAAATTACCATGAAAAACTATGATTAAATACAAATTTAGATGCAATTAGACTTTTATAGGAAAAATGTCATTAATTTCGTGAAGAAAAGAGCGAGCGGGGTCCGGGGTCCTATACTTGGACAGCAGATGAAAAGAACCGGCCGCCTGCCATTACATAAATCAAAGTGTCGATATGTTGTTGTTACTTTGGCAGCTGCTGATGAGCGAAACATGAAAATCATATTAAGTGCAAATTTTCCTGTTTACAAAACTGAGAGATTTTCTTGTAAAAATAATAAACAATTTGTTTAACATTTCAATTAAAAATAATTTTCGCACTTGTGATGAAGCGACTGTGGGTCGGTCTTTTAAGCCGTGACTAGAAGACAGATGAGTGACTTATATCCATGCGAGTGAATGGATCCGTTCACTTATTGAGGGGTAATGTAGCCGATCAACCAGCCAGCGAACCGGCCAACTAACTGACCAAACAAAGGCAAGCAACTGGAACTGCGAACGATGCGTGTGGGCGCCACTTGGTGGCCACCAACTGCTGGCCCTGTTATTGCTGTCATTCCAGATTGCTATCGCTGGGGCTGTTGATACTGGCTGGTAACCTTAAGAGATTTGTGCGAATGGCCCGAGGTAGAAGACATGAATGGCTTAAAGTAATTCACAAAATGATTTAGAGAACGCGCGGCGGCGGTCGCCTTAAAAGTCACTTTCAATGCAACATTAAATCTTGACCAACTCTTTAACTTGGGCAGATTAAAGTATTGACAAGTCGGTCATTGGAGTAAAATATCTTCGTTGGCAACAACAACAAAACAAAACTATAAATTATCAGTTTCTGAAGTTGCAGTAATTTTTCCCCTTCTACCATTTTTGTATACTGTAGTCTGAAAGGCGTTTTTATTTTTAAATTTTTTTTCAAAATGTAAGCCAAGATTTTGTTCGTCCGTCTGAACAATTTTGTGTTTACATAATGTGCCATGATAATTGAATTAATTTCTTGGCTCCAGTACTAATGTGGGCTGTTTTGGCATCAAATTACACAAAATTATGCGATAAGTAGCTAATAAGGGCGATTAAAGTGTAACCAGAGATCTGACTGACAGTCCCTGAAAGCGCAAAATGACTTCAAAGAGATTTGAAACGTAAACTTCGGCAAATTGTAAAATGTAGCTAGATATCGGAGTTGTTAAGCTGTAATATAAAAAAAAACTCCAATGAGTGTTCGAACTCACGGGCGATGTGTTAACACCTTTTTGTTACACGGTACCTGTTCGTTTTCTCTGAACACATTAGTAAATATTACATTGGAAAATAAACAAAAGAATAGTTTTTGTGCTGAAGGCTCTTGTGCTATTGCACTTTCTTTTTTCTTACTTACATCTGCTTTAGCATTAGATTCAATATTGTTAAAATAAGTAAAACAATATTTAGCTCACTGAAATAATTGTTTTTGTTTTGTCATAAACAGAGCGACGACAAAAAGTAATGAATAGTATAGAGAACTTATTGCACTCTTTCATGTAGAGAGTTTGAGTAAAAGAGCATAAACGAGTCTTATTCTCTTTATAGAATATTTCAATATAAATGCATCATTCCGACAATGTTATTACATAAACCAATACAAAAAGCATAAATGTTTCAAAAGGCACCAATGATTCACATCAAACTTATGAATGAACCAAGTTATGACAAAAAGAGAGTAATACGTTTTGAATCATTCGCCAGATGTCACCAGTGCTTTTGAGTCATATAATTCGTTCCATGAGTTCTCTATACTATTCAATACTCTTTGGCGACGATGACCAGCTTGTTTGTTCGCTGCCGCGACATCAATACCATCAAACTTATTTTCAGGCAGAGACTATTGTTGTACAACAATCACGTATGTGATGCTAACGCTGTGTGTTGTTTGTATGTGTTCACTTTGATAGATTACCCTACCCGTGCCTATAGATGTTAATACATCAAAAATATTTCATCTCTTTTTAATGCCCAAATGTACTGCTGCCCATTACTTACTCTTAAGGGATTGCGAAGAACTTCTGAGCAGGGGGAAATTTGTACGGAGTCAGAGAATCAATCCACTGAAAGAGAAAGCTGCACCAAATTTATGAATCCCTTAAAACATTTCCTCATTTTCCAACTTACGACACATTTCATTGAATTGATGAAGAATTTTACGCCCATCTTTCATCCATATTTCATCAGTAGTTTATATTGATTCAACGACAACGTTACATCAAATTGATGTAAATTTTGCATTAATTTGATATAAGTTTGTCTCATTAAGTTGAAGTAAATTTTCACCGTTTTGATGTAAAGCATTCATCAATTGCTGTCCATTTTTCGTCAATTAGCTGTAAGATTGTCATCAATTTGATGTCAGTTTGTAAGCAATTTAATGTAAATTTGTCATCATTTTGATGTAAATTGGTAGTCAATTTGTAGCCAAACCATTTGGGACTATTTTTCATTGTAAAAAATTCATAACAGGGTATAAGACATCAAAAAACTGCCCATAGCGTGGATATTCTTTTATTTCCATTGCACTATTTGCTAGTACGTATTTATTTTAAATTTTCTACTACGAGGGCGAATCAATAAGTCCGTGACTTTTTGAATGAAACACGGGTTGTTTTGGAAAAAAAAAATTTTCAAAGTAATCTCCTTTTAGCTCAATACACTTAGTCCAACGTTTCTCCAATTTTTGTATCCCTTCCAAAAAAATAGGATTTTTCGAGGTCCATAAAATAGGCATTTGTTTGATCAATAATTTCATTGTTGGAGCTAAATCTCTTTCCACCGAGCCATTTCTTTAGATTTGGAAATATGAAATAGTCACTGGGGGATAAATCCGGAGAATATGGCGAATGAGGTGCAAATTCGTAGCCCAATTAAGGAACTCCACACAATCCTTTGAAGTTGTCACACGATTAGGTTTATGGACAATTGGGAGCAAGCGCGGCACCCATCTTGCAGACAGCTTTCTTAAACCCAACTGATCATTTAAAATCGAAACCACACTGCCGTATGAAATGCCTATGGCATCAACAATCTCACGCACTTTTACTCCTCGATCGGCCAACACCATATCGTGGATTTTTTCGGCATTTTCGGGTGCATTGACCTCAATTGGCCGTCCAGAACGTTCAGCGTCATTTATACTTGTGCGACCACAACGAAACTCAGTAAACCACTTTTTGACCATTGAAATCCCCATTATATTTATCCAACATTTCCTTGTTTTGATTGAAAAGTCACGGACTTATTGATCCGCCCTCGTTGTTTTATAAAGAAGTTCCTTATCGCACGTTGTGGGATGGGGGCTAAATGAAAAAAATTAAACAACTTTGTTTTAACACTATTGTGCTACACCCCAATATTATCAACTATATTGGGTACTTTTGCTTTGGTTTGTGTCTAGACTAATGGCATATGTTGGGAAATTTCTTGTTTAATAAGAAATTTTCTTTGTGGAGCCTGTAACCAATATTTAGTATAATTATATTTTGTAGGTTTGAACCCAATAAAAAGTAAATTTAAAAAAGCCAAAGGGGAAGAAATTTTAAAAAAGAAAATTTTCATAAATAAGTGCCTTTTCTTAGAAAAAGTAAATTTTCTGAAAAACAAATGTACCTATTCGTATTCTTAAACAAAGTACCTTTTCTTAAAAACAACAAACAATAGCTTAAAAACAAAAGAACCTTTGATGAAATTTGTCATCAATTCAATGAATATTTATCGATGAACTTTTATCATCGATTTGATGTAAAGATTTTCTTTCAGTGAAGGACTCGGAGTTCAGGAAATTTGCGCAAGGATGGAGTATTCAGCCTGAATCCGACTCCGATTAATACAAATTTGAGAACAGTATCAGTTATTTCAGGCCATTTTTTGACCATGTTTTTTTTGTACGAAAAAGGACGGGATTTCGTTTTACTTAAAAGAAAATTACAGGCCTTAATTATGATTTACAAAGTTATATTTAATAGTCTAGTAGATTATCAATAATTTTTATAAAAAAAATTATATATGCCTAATTTCCTCGAACGCCTAATTTCGAAAAATTATGATTATGACTGACCTCCGGGATCGCCCGATCAACTCCTTTCTGTGGGATTATTTGAAGTCCAAAGTTTATGTCAACAAACCAGAGACCTCGGAAGCCTTTAAGACATTAGTCGACATGAGTTGCCCGCTATTCAGAACAAAACTCTACGAAAAGTGAAGGAAAACACGGCAAAACGGGCACGTTGCGTCATTCGCTCTGGCTGATATTATTTACGCGATATTATATATTGCAAGTGGATCAATGCAAATTTCCTCCGTTTAAAATAAACGAAAAATCATTTCACAGAAACTAATTTGTGTTTGATTTTTTATTATTGCCATTAGGATGGTTTAAATGGTCCACCCTGTACAATTAATTTTTGAAAAATTCTTGAGCACTCGGAAACTTTTGTTTTCTTCTCGGATGTGCTCCCATCATTACACGTTTTTCGTTTCCCATAAATATAAATGTTTGTTTGCCGCAAATAAATACTTCTAGCAATCTTTACTTGCCTAAAATTTCGTTTCTGGAGAACGAAATTTTTCTTTGCGTGTATCTATTCTATGTTTATTGTTTAACATTTTCTTTGTTTTGGTTTCAGGGAGTGTCTCCATCGGTGACTAATGTTATTTTTGTTGATCTGATCTTATTATTAGTTTTGTTTTGCTTTCAATTATTGGAAAAAAATTGCTGTCCTACATTTAAAAAAGTTAACATGCATTTAAACTTATTTGAATTTTTAAATTTATCCCAAATCATTTTATGCTGCACCATAACAGAAATCCAACATAAATATATCAATGCAGCAGAAAATGCCCATATTAAAGTTTGGGTGGATAGAAGTCCAGCGTATTGGGAAGGAGGACTATAGTGTTTAGTGGTTTTATGCACAGAAGCTGTTCAGTAGCGGGAATAGTTTCAAAATTGTTTAACATTGCAGTGGCGTTGTAATTATTGTGGTCATGTCTCAAGAGTGATCGCTGGTCAGTTTGATGAGGGGTGGGTGTGTTGAGTGTGGGAAAATTGTTGAGTTTGTTCAAGGGGATTTTTTTTATTTATTTTTTATTTTTTTGATACGGAGAATAGTATCGTTTTTTAAAGGTTAATATTATTTCTCGTCAATAGAACAAGGTTGTTTTTAAATTACGATAACAACAAGAGATTTCTGCAATTTACTTGTACAGTACAAATGAATCATTTTACACCTTATTTATAAAATTATAAAAGAAGTTTGAGAGACGATTTAACATACAAAAATCGTCTCTCAAATGTCTCACGACTTTTTATGAATAAAGAGCTACGTCATTATTCAAGAACACTATTGCCGAGGAGGAATACAGTTATTCGTTTGAAATGAGACCGAGCTCAGTTTTGCAACAATTATGATAGTCATACCTTTTTAGCCGGTTCCAGAACCATATCGTTTGATATGGGATTGGGCTCAGTTTTGCTGCAAATCGGATAGCTCTTACTACCTCTTCAGTCATTTCCACAACCATATCATAGCAACACTGTCCGTTCTCGAAATTCGTCATCGACTCAATCATTAGTGGTGAGATACCATCTGTTCTCGATTGTTACAGACTGTTCTTGCGATATCATCAAACATTCGTGGTGGGTTGGTATGAGTTAGCTATTCAACTTGCAACGACGGCATATTTTTAACATTAAGCTATCACTCTGCAACATACAACACACATGTAGACATTCTAATGTAATTTTGACATTCATAAATGTTAGTTAAGTCAAACATGTAAAGCAGTTATCGTAACAATATTTTTTCTTTTTAATTTTTTGTGATTCGATCTGCCTTTGTTTTTTATAAGAAGATTTTTAGATTTTTCTACGAGCTGACAGATCTCTGTCCTAGAACGCTAAGGCACTGATGAGAGGACTCACAATCTTCGGAACGATCGTCCGTAAACATGAGTTCAAATCCCAGTTCCGACAGGTTAAATTTTTTGACTATTATATAAGGTTATAGGGAAATGAAATTTATTAAAATTAATTTAAAACTGTTAAGTTATACAACTAAGTTAGTTACTAAGTTAGACAAAAAATAAACATTTCTTCTGCTATCACCAAATCACTTCTTATTTGGAAGCAACGAATATTCTCGTTTCTGGTGGCAGTATCAAGAGATTCTAACTGGGAATTTGGTACGAAAAACATGTGCTTCTATCAGTGCTTTCGCTAGTGCTTCCCAGCATTTTTGCAATACTGTATTTTTTTTTTGCAAGCAGAATTTTTTGCTGGGTGGTGGAAGTTTCAAAATATATGAAATGGGTTGCTTTACCCTTTCAGAAAATTGGGAAATATTAAAATTATTCTTCGAAAATTACGAGTCTTCAAACCAAACTGAAAGAAATGTACGAAATAAAATCGATAGAAATCAATTTGTGAAGCGAAAAAAATTTCACGTGTCCGTGGTTGTCCAGTGCGTTCAGTGGAAAATAATTGAATTGAATTGAACCGAACTGAACTGAACTGAACTGAACTGAACTGAACTGAACTGAACTGAACTGAACTGAACTGAACTGAACTGAACTGAACTGAACTGAACTGAACTGAACTGAACTGAACTGAACTGAACTGAACTGAACTGAACTGAACTGAACTGAACTGAATTGAACTGAACTGAACTGATCTGAATTGAATTGAATTGAATTGAATTGAATTGAATTGAATTGAATTGAATTGAAGTGAACTGAACTGAACTAAACGGAATTGAAGTGAATTGAATTGAATTGAATTGAATTGAATTGAATTGAATTGAACTGAACTGAACTGAACTGAACTGAACTGAACTGAACTGAACTGAACTGAACTGAACTGAACTGAACTGAACTGAACTGAACTGAACTGAACTGAACTGAACTGAACTGAACTGAACTGAACTGAACTGAACTGAACTGAACTGAACTGAACTGAACTGAACTGAATTGAATTGAATTGAATTGAAGTGAACTGAACTAAACGGAATTGAATTGAATTGAATTGAATTGAATTGAATTGAATTGAATTGAATTGAATTGAATTGAATTGAATTGAATTGAATTGAATTGAATTGAATTGAATTGAATTGAATTGAATTGAATTGAATTGAATTGAATTGAATTGAGTTGAATTGAATTACTCTGAATTGAATTGAATTGAATTGAATTGAATTGAATTGAATTGAATTGAATGGAATGGAATTGAATTGAATTTAATTGATTTGTATTGAATTGAATTGAGTTGAATTTAATTAAGTTTAATTTAATTGGATTGAATTCAACTGAATTGAATTGAAATTAATTGAATTGTAGTGCATTGAATTGAATTGATCTGAATGGATTTGAGTTGAATTGAAGTGAATTGGTTTAAATTAAATTGAATTGAACTGATTTGGATTCACCTGAATTGTATTAAATTGAATTGAAGTGAATTCCAGTCCAGTGGAAAATATTGCCGCTGTAGCTGTAGGTGTGCTCGAACAGCCATCAACATTGTCTCGCCACCATTCGCAGTAATTGAACATGTATCGCACTTCTCTGCGCAGAATTTTGCATTAGGGTCTCGGTACGAAAATTAATTGGACTTTTAGTTCAAGAACTGATGCCTCGTGATCTTTCGATGCGTTTTTGCATCACTGAATGTGCGGATGGACGTTGGCGGAAGATAAACACTTTACCATAGAATCATATTTTGCGATGAAGCTCATTTTCCCGTTAATAAACCAAATTGTCGCATTTGGGGCTCGGAAAATTCACACCTCAATGAGGTGAAGCCCGAATACCCGAAAATATTCGTGCGTAGAACGGTACAAAGCCGTACCGGTCACTGCGGTACAAACAGGTACTAAACTATACATCAACAGTACACTGAAGTATTTGTATTCATACGCATACTAATGTTCGGTAGTCTTCTATTGTCAGAGAATAACTTTCTAGCACGTTTAATTATTAGGGTGAATATGGGGAAACAATATATTTTTAATTTGGACCGTTAAGTTTGAAATAATATATTTTAAATTAATTCATTTCCATTTTCGCCTTAATATTGTTATTGATTCTTAATAGAGTGCAAAAACGTATTTTTATTCATTGCTTAGATACAACACACTGAGCATTCTACAAACAATTACGATGTTTCCGATATATTCGGTGTAGGTGCCCTATGTTCGATTACTTTATCAAATTCTCTCTAATCGAATACGAACTAATCTCTGTTTATGCGGGAAGTCCATTGCCCGCCTCGAAGTTGCGATTTGACCCCGTTATACTATTATTTCCAGAGTCCATTTAAAATACGAAATCGACCTTGCCGTTTACGAGACAGAGGCCCAAAGAATTGAAAATGTAGTGAAAAATTGGGTAAATTGAATGAGGTACTGTAAAACAAGTCGTGGAAGCCATTTGATCGATGTTGTCTTGCATTCATAAATGTCAATGATGGATCTTACAAATAAATTCATAATATAAAAAAAAAATTTGTATTATATTTTTTTTAAACAGAAATTAAAGTCCAAATTTTATATGGCCCACCCTTTAACCACAACAATTATTTATTTCATACACCTTGAAAATCAGTTTTTTGTTGTTGTTTGGATGCAAAATCCACGTGTTTGTAGCTTGTCGTAAATATAGTATATTTGTGTCCAAACACATTGTGTTTGCTATTCAATGTTACATATTTGTGACACAGTTATTAAAGGTTATAACAGAAGTTTTTGTGACCCAAATATGGCTTTGTTTGCTGAATACTGCTGAAAACAAAAACGTGAAAGACAGCAAAGAAACAACAAAGCAGCGGATCTTTAATTCATGAAACAAAATTCTTGCAAACATGTACATGGTTTCCGCAATATGTTGCTGGGCCGTTTTTTCCAGCGTGTAACATGGAACTAATGTAAAGACGCGTAACTTTTTTTATGTATAGGTAATATTTTTGCGATTTCCTTTGTTTTAAAATTGTCACACCTCCCTCTTTGCTAGCTTTTTAAAAACGTTATAAAAATTCACATCAAATAATTTATTAGTTGCAATAATATGTTTTTTTAAATATTTCGAAATCCTAGAGAAAAAACACAGAAACTCAAACTTAGATAAAAGCTCAATAATAAATCATTGGTTAGAAATCAAAAAAAAAAAAAAAATAAATTACACCGCATCTAAATTTGTATTATAGCGACTTTGGGAGAGAGGCAAGGTAGTCCCATTAAACTGAATTCTCTGGTCGATGATATCAAGAGACACAGATCTAAAGACAATTTTCATTGCGGTCGAATTAATTATTTGTCGGTTTGGTCGTTTTTCCTCTTTGGAGTTTTAAATGTTGCACGATTTTACCACAAATAATTGTTTGACTGATCATTTTTAACCCTCCTTCCTTGCTCTCCCCCATACATGTGCCATTGAAAAGACAACAACGACGACGACAACGTGCATGTCGCAATATCGCTAGTCCATTTATATTTATCATATCGCTCGAGTCCAAAACAAAATAAAAATAAAATAATTAAAATTTAAATAAAAAAGCCCGCAACTATAGCACGACAATTACAATGGATCACTACATTTACCTCCTATTATTTTTCAAGCCAATCTGGCCAGATATGAAATTGCGGCTGGAAGTTTAGAGCCGCCAGCAGCCAGCATCGTCAAGTTTGTATTGTTTCTTTGACTTGCAAGTGGAAAATGTGGGTGTCGGTCGGTCGGTTTTCCATATGAATTCTCGTTGTGGTTGTGAAAAATGCGATTAACACAATATCAGACAATCGCAACAAAGTGAGACAATGGGAAGAAAAATCGTTGAAATAAATTATCGAAATGTTGTGGCTGAAATGAAAAATGTTAACAACAACAGTCAAATGACTAAATAAAGTCATGCAAATAAATCGCAGGATTATTTTTTTCTTTAAGTTTTTTTATATATAAAATATGCAATCTGCAATTTGTTATTATTTTACTTTATATAGTTAACATTTAACGAATGTGGTGTAAAACTCAGGCACAATGGGAAGAAAGTATTACTTTTGTAGAAATATACAAGATCATTGAAAACTGTAATACCACAGATGTAGGTGTTGGAATGACAAAATATTTGCTGTAGAAAATATAATTTTGACGCAAAAACATTTTGTTTAAAAGTCAACGTTGACCGCAAAATTGAGACGCTTAGCTAAAATTAAATACATAAAAAAGAGTTGATGTTAATGTGCATGCAACATTCACATATCTGTGCCGAAAAGGAAATACGACTTCAGAGTCTCGGCCGACTCCCTCATGTCCGATATTCTCTTTGAGAGCTTCCAGGCTTGTTCGCATAGAACAGTGACTTCTTAAACCATCAACATGAACTATGTGCACCATGTCTAGAATCGAATCGAATCGAATTTCTTCTGATCTAGTAAACATTTTTAAGCTCTGTAGAAACCGATTGTAGACAAGGAGTCAAGCATTATTGCGATATATCAACATTGAAAATCGCATAGTGGGGTATATTTCAGGAAAAATTTCCAAACTTGACTATATTGTGATTTTTTCGATTTTCAAGAAAACAAAATTTTTTAAACATATTTTGACATATTTTTTCATTATATGCACAAATATTAAAAAAAATTCGTATTACAGATATTTTCCTCTTCGAATTTTGAAAATCGAAAACTTTTGTTCTCTTTTTTGAAATTTCTTGAACTATATCTCGTTCAGTTTTAGAGATATTGCACTTATTGTTTCTTTATTCACAAGAGTGATTTCGTGGCTTTAATATGGCAGCAAAGTTTTTTTATACCAAATACAGTCTGGTTGAACTAAATACTTCAACAAATATCGTTTTTGAAAACAAATTTGACTTTGGACCAACATAACTTTTTTGCATCAACAGCCTTCAATGACAATTATACACAGTTGGAGAGGCTGATCAGCTAAATGAAAGAACATATGAACTTCCTCGAATGATCTGCAACCGAATGATTTGTTGCATTCAATGAAAGACTCAGTTAGACTTTTTCTTCCATTGTCTGTGTAACAGGCTTAAGCTAACCCCAACAGAGACTAAATGATTTTCCGGGTAGGTTAGCAACAAGCTCAAGATCCTAGCTGAGATAATTCTGACTACCCTGATTGAATTGAATTCAATTGACTTGAATTGAATTGAATTGAAATGAATTGAATTGAAATGAATAGAATTGAAATGTGTTGAATTGAATTGAATCGAATCGAATTGAATTGAATTGAATTGAATTGGATTGGATTGAATTGAATTGTATTGAATTGAATTGAATTGAATTGAATTGAATTGAATTGAATTGAATTGAATTGAATTGAATTGAATTGAATTGAATTGAATTGAATTGAATTGAATTGAATTGAATTGAATTGAATTGAATTGAATTGAATTGAATTGAATTGAATTGAATTGAATTGAATTGAATTGAATTGAATTGAATTGAATTGAATTGAATTGAATTGAATTGAATTGAATTGAATTGAATTGAATTGAATTGAATTGAATTGAATTGAATTGAATTGAATTGAATTGAATTGAATTGAATTGAATTGAATTGAATTGAATTGAATTGAATTGAATTGAATTGAATTGAATTGAATTGAATTGAATTGAATTGAATTGAAATGAATTGAATAGAATTTAATTGAGTTGAATTGAATTGAATTGAATTGAATTGAATTGAATTGAATTGAATTGAATTGAATGGAATTGAATTGAACTGAATTGAATTGAATTGAATTGAATTGAATTGAATTGAATTGAATTGAATTGGATTGAGTTGAATTGAATTGAATTGAATTGAACTGAATTGGATTGCAGTGAATTGACTTGAATTCAATTGAATTGAACTGAACTGGATTGAATCGATCTGAAATGAATTGATCTGAATTGAATTGAAAAGAATTGAATTGAGTTGATATGATCAGAATTGAGTTTAATTGAATTAAATTAAATTGAGTTGAATTGAATTGAATTGTATTGAATTAACTTGAATTGGATTGAATTGAATTGAATTGAATTGAATTGAATTGAATTGAATTGAATTGAATTGAATTGCATTGAATTGAATGGAATTGAATTGAATTGAATTGAATTGAATTGAATTGAATTGAATTGAACTGAATTGGATTGCAGTGAATTGACTTGAATTCAATTGAATTGAATTGAATTTTTTTTTGTAAATATAACCCCATTATTTAGATTTTTAATATATTAAATATTTTTAAAAACACTGTCAATATTTTTCGTATGAACAGAATTGAATTGAATTCAAATTTAAAAAATATCAATTTAATTTTGAAAAAACTCAGTCGAAATTTGAAACTGAATTTGAAATACATTAATTGAATTTTAAAAATTCTTTTGGAAATTTGAAATACATCAATTGAAATTTAAATTCAATTCAATTGAATTGAATTGAATTGAATTGAATTGAATTTAATTGAATTGAATTGAATTGAATTGAATTGAATTGAATTGAATTGAATTGAATTGAATTGAATTGAATTGAATTGAATTGAACTGAACTGGATTGAATCGATCTGAATTGAATTTATCTGAATTGAATTGAATTGAATTGAAAAGAATTGAATTGAGTTGATATGATCAGAATTGAATTTAATTGAATTAAATTAAATTGAGTTGAATTGAATTGTATTGAATTAACTTGAATTGGATTGAATTGAATTGACTTTAATGGAATTGAATTGAACTGAGTTGAATTGAATTGAATGGAATTGGTTTGAACTGAATTGAATTGAATTGAATTAAATAGGATTGAATTGATGTGATTTGACATATTAAATTAAAATGAACTGGATTGAAGTGAATTGAATCGACTTGAATGCAATTGGATTGCATTTACCTGAATTGAATTGAATTAAATTGAAATGAATTGAGTTGAATTGAATTGGATTGAATTAAATTTAATTGAACTGAACTGAACTGAATTGAATTGTATAGAATTGAATTGAATTGAATTGAATTGAATTGAATTGAATTGAATTGAATTGAATTGAATTGAATTGAATTGAATTGAATTGAATTGAGTTGTAATTGAATTGAATTGGATTGAATTAAATTAAATTTAGTTAAATTAAACTAAAGTAAATTAAATTAAATTAAATTGAACTGGGTTGAAGTGAATTGAATTGAATTGAATTGAATTGATCTGAATTGAATTGAATTGAATTGAATTTAATTATATTGAAATGAAATGAAATGAAATGAAATGAATTGAATTGAATTGAATTGAATTGAATTGAATTGGATTGAATTAAATTTAATTGAACTGAACTGAACTGAACTGAATTGAATTGAATTGAATTGAATTGAATTGAATTGAATTGAATTGAATTGAATTGAATTGAATTGAATTGAATTGAGTTGAAATTGAGTTGAATTGAATTGGATTGGATTGAATTAAATTAAATTTAGTTAAATTAAACTTGAGTTTAAGAATTGAGTTGAATTGAATTGAATTTTGAATTGAATTGAATTGAATTGAATTGAATGGAATTGAATTGAATTGAATTGAATTGAATTGAATTGAATTGAATTGAATTGAATTGAACTGAACTGAATTGGATTGCAGTGAATTGACTTGAATTCAATTGAATTTTTTTTTTCAAGATTTTGAGCTTTATTGAACAAAAAATATTTTCTCACATTTCATCTTAATTCATATTCCCGCGAAGCCATTTCGGCTTGTCTGCAGGATAACAAATAGTTGTGTAAAACAATGTTCATACTATTATGCTTATTTCAGCTCAGCTGTATACATATGTATTTCATAAAAAATATTTCAATATAAAATCTAATTAATTCAATTTTTGATTTCTTAATTTTAATTTGAAAGATTTAATTTAATTTAGGAAGTGTTTTTAGATTAATTTCTTTCTACTTATCTTATTATGTATGCTTAATAGGTTTGTTGGCATATTATTAAGAGTTGTTGGTAGAGTTACGGCTAATGACTTCATTCCATAATCATTTCGGAAGCTCGGTACTTTATATCGTCCTTGTGCCCTTCTTCTTGTGTTCTGCTGGTGATCAATGCATTCAAGCAAGTTTGGATCGTTGTAAAATTCGTTTACTATTGAGGTTTTGTATATTCCCTCAATATTCAGAATTTGAAGATACTTGTATAAATTGGTATCATTGTGCGATGTTTGGTAGCGATTTTGGTGTGCGTTATTATTTTGGTTGGCTGTGTTGATCGTTTCGGTATTTTTAGTTGTGTGGATGTTTATGTTTTGGTATATGTAGTTTGTTTTATGTTGTTGGTTTTTATATAATAATTTAAGGAGTCTATTTTGCGTTAATTGCAGTGTCCTGCAGTATGTCGCTATTCCCCATGCCGTTATCCCGTGCCGTAAATAGGATTCCGCCAGCGAGAAGTAAGCTTGCATCAGAACGTTGTACGGAGAGCATTTACTTAAGTGATATAATGCAAACGTTGATTGACGTAGCTTTTTCTGAAATTTCTCGATGTGAGTTTTCCACTTGAAGTGTTCATCTATATGTATTAAGGTGGATCGAAAATTTTTTTTTTTTGTCCAAACGGGACTAAAAAGTTTGGTTTTGAGGTAAAAAAGAATATGCTTCAAGATGGGGCCCAAACGATGACTTTAACCCGGAGCGCAAGGGCAAAAGAAAATTTTGGCCGATTTCCTTGAATGTTACCCTATATATCACAGCGAAGTAAACCGAACTCCTGTATATGAGGTTCTAACGAAAGTTCATACTGACCTGAAAGTTTACCAGCGATAATGCGCCCAACAATGGGCATACTCCACTTGTGGGAGTCATCTGAAGCCATTTTGTATCATATTTTATACTGCAGCGATGTGTTTTTTCGAGCTTTCTTTTGCCCTTGCGCTCCGGGTTAAAGTCATCGTTTGGGCCCCATCTTGAAGCATATTCTTTTTTACCTCAAAACCAAACTTTTTAGTCCCGTTTGGACAAAAAAAAATTTTTCGATCCACCTTAATATGTATACCTAGGTATTTATATGTACCAACCACTTCTATTTTCGTAGAGCAGGCATCATTATTAGGAGAGTTGTGAAAGGTCACTGTAATATCTGTCGGATGGGTATGTCGTGGTCTTATGTGCATTATTTTAGTTTTGTTTGCATTTATTATCAGTCCGCTGTCATGGCACCATCTGGATATATTGTTTAGTTCGTTTTGCATAATTCTTATAGCAGTATGAATACATCCGTGAGATACTATTGCAGTATCGTCTGCATATGCAAATACTTTACTTTCTTTAACTTGTTTTATCATTGCGTTTGCATATATTAAGTAAAGCAGCGGCCCAAGCTTGGAACCTTGTGGAACTCCGTGCGTTATATTGGTATTTTCGCTTTGATAGTTTTCAATCTTGACTCGAAATGTTCTACACTGTAGGTAGTCTTTGAACCATTCTAGGCACGTGCCTCGTATTCCATTCCTTTCCTGTGTTTCAATTAGCTTTTCATGTGGTAGGGTGTCGAAAGCTTTACTAAAGTCTATATACAAGACAAGACAGTGGAGTTTATTGCTTAGACTTTGATTTACGTAGTTCGAGAACGATCCTAGAAGTTGGTTTATATTCTTTCCTTTTTGGAACCCGTACTGATTTTGACTTATTACCTAATATTCAGACAGAAACTCGTTCAATCTCCTCACCAATATTTCTTCTAGCACTTTTTCCACAACTGGAAGAATTGAAATTGGCCTGTAGTTATTGAAATCCGATTTGCTTCCATTGTTATAAATTGGCCGGATAATAGAAGTTTTTAATAACTGTGGTATTTTTGACTCGCTTAGGCTGGTGTTAATTAGCTTTGTTATTATTTTAGTTAGACAATTCGCATTGTTTTTTAAGTCTACAGCTCTAATCCCATCAGCTCCATGACTTTTTCTAGCATTTAGATTTTTGAGTATTGTATATATTTCCCCTTCATTAGCATAAGTCAGGTACATTGTATTTTGTGTATTAGTTTGTGGATTTGCATTTGTTTTTATAATGCATGTGTGTATTATGTTTTGAACATTTTCTTTGAATTTTTCGGCGAAACTTTCGGTTAGATTCGGAGTATTTTCATGTGGAAAGTTCCTTTTGATTGTTTTATCTATATTACTGGACTTTCTACCAGTTATATCGTTTATTAGTTGCCACGTTCCTATTATGTTGTTTCTGTTTATTTGAAATTGCAGAATTTTTTGCATTTATAATTTTTTTATTTAATTTATTGTTATATGTTTTGTATATTTTTCCATTAATTACATTGCTTTTATTATTTTGCCACTTTTTATGAAGTTTATCCCGGATATCGCAATACCTTAATAAATCCATGCTAAGCCACGGATATGGTTTTCTTTTTTTAAATTTCACCTTCGGTGTTTCCTTTGATTTCTCATAAATTTCTGTAAAAATTATATGTATATTATCAAAAAGTTCATTTGTGTTGCCTGAATTGAATTGAATTGAATTGAATTGAATTGAATTGAATTGAATTGAATTGAATTTAATTGAATTGAATTGAATTGAATTGAATTGAATTGAATTGAATTGAATTGAATTGAATTGAATTGAATTGAATTGAATTGAATTGAATTGAATTGAATTGAATTGAATTGAATTGAATTGAATTGAATTGAATTGAATTGAACTGAACTGGATTGAATCGATCTGAATTGAATTGATCTGAATTGAATTGAATTGAGTTGATATGATCAGAATTGAATTTCATTGAATTGAATTGAATTGTACTGAATTAACTTGAAGTGGATTGAATTGAATTGAATTGACTTGAATTGAATTGAATTGAATTGAATTGAATTGAATTGAATTGAATTGAATTGAATTGAATTGAATTGAATTGAATTGAATTGAATTGAATTGAATTGAATTGAATTGAATTGAATTGAATTGAATTGAATTGAATTGGATTGAATTGAATTGAATTGAATTGACTTGAATGGAATTGAATTGAATTGAACTGAGTTGAATTGAATTGAATTGAATTGAATTGAATTGAATTGAATTGAATTGAATTGAATTGAATTGAATTGAATTGAATTGAATTGAATTGAATTGAATTGAATTGAATTGAATTGAATTGAATTGAATTGAATTGAATTGAATTGAATTGAATTGAACTGAATTGAACTGAATTGAACTGAATTGAATTAAAGAGGATTGAATTGAATTGATTTGACATATTAAATACAATTGATCTGGATTGAAGTGAATTGAATCGACTTGAATGGAATTGGATTGAATGGAATTGAATTGAATTGAATTGATCTGAATTTAATTGAATTAAATTGAAATGAATTGAGTTGAAATGAATGGGATTGAATTAAATTTAATTGAACTGAACTGAATTGAATTGAATTGAGTTGAAATTGAATTGAATTGAATTGAATTGAATTGGATTGGATTGACTTAAATTAAATTTAGTTAAATTAAACTAAAGTAAATTAAATTAAATTTAATTTCACTGGATTGAAGTGAATTGAATTGAACTGAATTCAATTCAATTCAATTGAACTGAATAGAATAGAATAGAATTGAATTGAATATTGAATTGAATTGAATTGAATTGAATTGAATTGAATTGAATTTAATTGAATTGAATTGAATTGAATTGAATTGAATTGAATTGAATTGAATTGAATTGAATTGAATTGAATTGAATTGAATTGAATTGAATTGAATTGAATTGAATTGAATTGAATTGAATTGAATTGAATTGAATTGAATTGAATTGAATTGAATTGAATTGAATTGATCTGAATTTAATTGAATTAAATTGAAATGAATTGAGTTGAAATGAATTGGATTGAATTAAATTTAATTAAACTGAACTGAACTGAATTGAATTGAATTGAGTTGAAATTGAATTGAATTGAATTGAATTGAATTGAATTGAATTGGATTGGATTGGATTGACTTAAATTAAATTTAGTTAAATTAAACTAAAGTAAATTAAAAATTCAATTCAATTCAATTGAACTGAATAGAATTGAATTGAATATTGAATTGAATTGAATTGAATTGAACTGAATTGAATTTAACCGAATTGAATGGAGTTAAACTGAATTGAAGTGATTTGGAACGGATATTATTGGAAATGCAGTTGTCACAAACGAATCAATTACGATACGAGGTTGTTTCAACCGAATTTCAGTTATAGGCACAAAGTTCAGTCGTGACAACCTTAATTCGGTGGTGGCAACTGCAATTCGTTGGAATTTACTGTTGCCAAAACTTATTTTTAAACAAAATCAATTATTTCTGTGAGTGAAGATGGTCTTGCATTGATCCTGCTAAAATTACAGCATTTTTCTCTCCCAACAACAATTGTCACTATCCATAACATTTTGTCAACCACATTTGTTACACGTTGTTGCCCCAAGTGTGGCACCAACAAGTTGCTGTTTCCAGCAATTTTGCATTAACTAGCCAAACTTTAATATCAAATACTTGGAGGTGGTTGGAAACAAAACAAAATCGGATTGGAAGGAAAAACTTTTTCAACTGAAACATAAAGAAAAAAGATAATCAATCTGTGGCAACAACAGAAGATAGATTGCTGTAAATTTTGTACGCATCTTGTCCCTCTGCAGTTGTTGTCGGTGGTGGTACAAACGACATAATAATCTGTTGTGGAGTCGAGTGGTAAATGGTCCCTGACATCCATACAATTCAGAGGCTGCTGAAGAAAACGAAAGCAAATCCAAAATGAACTGAATAGGTTAACTATGGTGTCTATCTAAGAGAGCGAACGCGAGGGATAGCGTACAAGTTGGAGAATGTTGGCTAGTCAACAAGGTAGCTTGTTGCTACCAATTTTGGTTAAAAATGCATTAATCTTTTTGACAAATACAATCAGTTGACGTCGGACGAAGTCAATCTTGCAATGCAAGAAACACTGTGTTTCTGTCTTAGGTCTTCAAGTCGTAGCAACAGTCGGTAGCATTAAAGTGCCGGCGTTGCTTTATATTTTGCATTCATATAAAGAAGAATTGGTTGGAGGAGGAGGAGGAGAGCTATGTTTAGCTGTCGTTGCTGATGCTGTCTCTAAGTATATGGATACTTTTGTTTTAGTTTTCCATTCATATCACCACATTCTCCATTGGACTGAATTGTGTTTTTTTCCCTCTCTCGTGTATTCAATGAAAATAAGAAAACTTTGTTTGAAGAAATATCATTTTTCTTTCCATTTTGAATGGGCGAAAGTTTTTAAGTCATTTGATAATGATACAAGATATCGTCATCTGAAATCAAGTGTGATTATTTGAACAACTTTATGGGAATTTGTTGCTGGAGATGCGATGAATTCATTTCAATTATTTAGCAATCAAGTCAATGTGAGTTGACGTAGAGGCTGGCATTTTTCGTAGTTGATATCACCTCAGCAAATACTTTAATGAAGACGAACGAACCGACAATCAGACAATCGTAGAGCTCTTTGTCTGTTGCTTTGTTAAGAGTTTTCATTCAATTCAATTCTTTTTCTCTCTCTCTTTATTTGAATATTCAAATTTGTGTTGAGATTTACAGACATTTGTCATTGACATAATTGTTTCGCCAAGTTTTACAAATTGTTTTTAACTCGAATGTCTCTGTCATTAATTTTGTGTTAACAAAAGAGACTCAAATGAGCGTCGAACTAAAGACTAATTGCCAGCATTTACTCAGAAGATAAAGAAGTGAATGCGTTTAAAAAAGAACCCCAAGTAATCTCTGTGTAATTTGAAGAAAGATGCATGTTAAAATACTCAAGTAAACTCTGAGTAATTTAAATTATACTCCTACATTTCAAGAAATTCTGGGTAATGTGAAACATACAATTTTGATATTGAGTAGTGGATTCCATCAATCCGAAGTCAATTTGAACTCGATTCCGCTGTAAGCTCAGGTTATTTTTTTCATAAAAAAGTTATGCATTTAATGTTTATAACGTACGAAGTTATTTCTTTACGCCCAAACAAAATCTCAGATAAATTAACTTCATTTTTCAATTGAAATTGAAAAAAATTAAATTCAATCCAATTGAATTTGATTGAATTGAAGCGAATTGAATCGACTTTAATTGAATTGACTTATATTGAACTGAACTGAATTGAATTGAAATGAATTCAATAGATCAGAATTGAATTGAGCTAAATTGAATTGAAGGGAAGTGAATTGAATTGAACTGAATTGAGTCGAATTTAATTGCATTGAATTGAATTTGACTTGAATTGAATTGAATTGAATTGACTTGACTTGACTTGACTTGACTTGACTTGAATTGAATTGAATTGAATTGAATTGAATTGAATTGAATTGAATTGAATTGAATTGAATTGAATTGAATTGAATTGAATTGAATTGAATTGAATTGAATTGAATTGAATTGAATTGAATTGAATTGAATTGAATTGAATTGAATTGAATTGAATTGAATTGAATTGAATTGAATTGAATTGAATTGAATTGAATTGAATTGAATTGAATTGAATTGAATTGAATTGAATTGAATTGAATTGAATTGAATTGAATTGAATTGAATTGAATTGAATTGAATTGAACTGAATTGAATTGAATTGAATTGAATTGAATTGAATTGAATTGAATTGAATTCAATTGAATTGAATTGAATTGAATTGAAATGAATTGTTTTGAATTGAATTGAATTGAATTGAATTGAATTGAATTGAATTGAATTGAATTGAATTGAATTGAATTGAATTGAATTGAATTGAATTGCATTGCATTGAATTGAACGGAATTGGATCGAATCGAATTTAATTTAAGTTAATTGAATTTATTTTAATTTAATTGAATTAAATATCTTGAACTGTATCTCATTCAAACTGTATCAAAACAAAATTTTTCGTTTTTCAAACTTTGAAAAAAGCGAATGTCTGTGAGACGAAAAATATTTTAATATTTTCCGCGCATTATAAACAATTAGATATGTCAAAATATGTTTAAAAAATATAAAAAACTAAAATTTCTGTTTTCTTAGAAATCGAAAAAATACCGAATCAAATTTCTGAAATTTTTCTAAAACACATTGCGATTTTAAATTTAAGACCTGTGCGGCGGCGCAAAAATTAAAAAAAATTGAAGGCGGCTCCACGCCACTACGGGTTAACTATCTGCCAGCGGCATTGAGCGCTGTTTTTACCAAAGGGGTCCGTTAACCGGACATTAGCCGCAGTGCGGTTAGACGATATGTTGGCGCCAACTGTTTATAATGAGCCTTTACTGCGAGAGCCAACATACAACATAGCCAAAGGCAAAACTGTTAATATCTCTGCCCTCATTCCATTTGGGGCGACCTTTGTTTGGCATGATGCGAATCCTGGATCCCTATCCGCCGCATATCACACGTAGTTTATATTTACATAAATACATATATTTCATAAGGGGTAGGGAATTCACCATGTGATCTCCAACCCGTATTCTTATTACTCTGATAATCAAAGCCTCTTCCGTCATGTGCCTCGCCAGCTCCAGTTTCCCTTCGTCTAAACACGTCTTCACTTATGCGTCCACTACAATGGCTATGCAATGTGGATTCCCATTACATCCCAGGAAGGGATTGGGGAAAGCTTATCACAACCAGTCAGCTGTGCGCTTTCAAGTTTCACGCTCACTGATCGGGTCCTACAGTTTTACAGCTGTTCCGGACAATATCTTTTCGTGGGAGAATTCTTGATAGTGTCGCCGTCACTAAGCGAGGCGGCCGCCGTCGAAATAAATGTAAAGTGATCAGAGCAGGTGTCGAACCCATGTTTCTATCGTTGTACCACCGACGGCCACCGCCTACAATGGCTATATCATCGGCAAACCCGACAATCGTAGCACTCCCGGAATTCGCAGCCTTGGGATGCTATCGTACATAATGTTCAAAAGAAGAGAGCCATGGACCAATATCCCTGTTACCTCACTATTACAGTTAAATTTACAGTTAGAGAAGTATGTAGCTTTAAATAAAATCCAGAATGTAAATATATGCATTCTTACCAGGGTCCATTTCGTTTGCAATCGAGCTGCCGAATTGAAGGCATTCTTTACATCGAGTGCGATATCTGCGCAGTATTCCTTGAAGCCACTCCTCCCACACGTCACCGATATGACCTTTGATATTTACCACGTGTCAAATTGTTGAAACGTGACCGTCGATGGTGCAACGGGCAGTGTGCGCGGCTGTTGTGCGAGAGAACGTGGGATCGATCCCTGCTCTGACCACCTCGCTTAGTGACGGCGACACTATCGAGTAATAAGCCATGAAAAAACCGTTCAGAAACGGTGTAAAACTGTAGGTCCCAATCTATGATTTAAAAACTGGAAAGTGCACGGCTCAGTGATTGTGAGAAGCTCTTCCCTGTCCCTGGGGTGTAATGGGAAAATATTTCTTTATTTATTTATGAATTGGATCAGTCTTAGAGTGTGACTTTCTGAACGTGTACTATCGACCAGATAGGGCACCTTTGTCCTCTGCCCCTTTTCAGCATATGATCTTAAATGATTCCCTTCGGTATCTTGCCCACGGTGTCCAGTAGGGAAATGGGACGGTACGAAGGCGGCTCGTCAGGTGGTTTAGGACGTGTACCAACCGCATTAGGACGTGTACCAACCGCTACCGCTTCCATTTGTCCGTAAAAACTCTTTCATCGAGGCAGGTTTCAATGTGACAGAGTGTGAAAGCATGTAAACTCTTTGTGTCGAGTGTCCAAACACAGTGTTTCTCCGTTTTCTAACTCTCACAATGATTACACTTAAGACGATCTCCATTTATGTGTTATAGGTATGAGATCAAAATACCCTTAGAATCATTTCTAACCAGGGCTCATATTTCGAGGGTAACCCATTATTATTGCCGTGGGGATGGGTAGCAATCGTTAGCCATGCGGGTAAAGGCCGCTTACCCATTCCCCATGTGTAATGGGTAATCGTGATGGGTAATTCCCCATCGTCATGGGTAACTACTAGGATTGCCAAACGGGAAATCCCGAAATCCCGGGATTTTTCGGGATTGATGAATCCCGAATCCCGGGATTTTAATAAGTAAATCCCGAAATTTTTCGGGATTATTATTAATTTTGAAAAACATAAAACTAAAAACAATGACAAAAGTTCAGTGTGGTGTTATTTTTTGGAAGAGTCGAAAGGTGCACCTCAAGCAAAATGCAAATTGTGCAAAAAGGGTTTAAAACCCAATGGCGGCTCCACAAAAGGTTTAATAACACATCTTAACTTAATCTAATTTTGGCATTGGTATGTCTATTATACGGCTTACTCTCCAAAAATTACAAAATTTATTGTGTTGGGTAAAACATTAAGCAAAGAAAGTAAAATAACAAAATTGGGGCAAATGCGTAATTTCGGAGTTATGGATCACAACATTTCGGACACTAACGTACGGTGTAAAGCCATTGATTTCACCTTTTTTGTATAAAACAAGTCATAACTAACTCAAAAAATAATGTAGCATTTTTCGATAAGTCGCTTAGTTATCGAGTTATCGGATGTTTACGTTTCTCAAACAAAAATTTAAAAATTTTTTTAAAATAATTTTTGTTTTTGTTTGAAAAAAAAATATTCAAAAAATTGCGCGATGTTTTTAAAATAATTTTTGTTTGAGAGACGTAAAAATCCGATAACTCGATAACTAAGCGACTTATCGATAAATGCTATGTTATTTTTTGACTTAGTTATGACTTGTTTTATACAAAAAAATGATATCAAAATCGATAATTTTTCTAAATGTCAACATCCGATAACTCGATAACTAAGCGAATCATCGAAAAGTGGTACATTACTTTATGAGTTTGTTTTGAATAGTTTTATACAAAAAACTGATATCAATGGCTTTACACGGTACGTTAACGCCATAACCCTCTCACATATCCGAAAGTTCGGGGTCCATAACTCCGAAACTACGCATTTGTCCCGATTTTGTTATTTTACATTTTTTGCTTAGAATAACGTATTCTACCCCCTTGTTGTTGTTTATTGGAGTGTAAGCCGTAAAATAGACCAGTTCCCAAAAAAATTTAAAAATAGAATCCCGAAAAATCCGGGGATTTTTTAAAATCAGTCCCGTTTATCATCCCTAGTAACTACCCACTATTTTTCCCATTCCGTGTGGGTAATGGGAAACGTTCATTACCCATTCCCAAAGGCGATGGGTATGGGTTACACATAAATACGATCTCTGTTTCTAACTGATGTTTCTAACTGAATTAAACATAATTAAATTTATTATTATTTATTCTATTTAACAAAAATTTACTCATTAATTATAAAGGGTGAGTTTTTAACAGCTTTCGGATTAAAAAAAACACATACAATTTAGAGAAATGTATGAAATCTTTATTTGAATCGATAGAACGGTCTATATAATTCATTGTTTAATGATGATTTCATGTGAATGTTGAACGCGACTGCGCCTTAAATGGTTCATACGCAGGTTCCAATTGTGGCATAGTCTCTCCAACGTATCGGCCGGTATCTCACGAATAAATTTTTCAATATTGGTTTCCAGTGCGTCAACTGTTGTGGGATTGTTCCTATAGACGTGAGCCTTAATATAGCCATACAAAAAATAATCTAAAGGCGTTAAATTGCACGATCGCACTAGATTCCCAAACTGACCATAACTGAAAGACGTGCACGATGCACTTTCTTAACTAGGCATGAATTTTGATAACAAAATGCAATAATCTGCAAGCGTTGTTCGTTCACGCTGAAAAATTTGAATTTTTTAATGTTTGGATGCAAATATAACGTGTTTGTAGCTTGCTACAAATATAGTATACTTGTGTCCAAACACATTGTGTTTGCTAGTCAATATAACATGTTTGGGACTTGACGAGTAATTGGTTATAATATACATATGAATTTGTAACCCAAATGTGGATTTGTTTGTTGAAAACTCCTGAAAACTCTGATGTCTGTCACAATGACGAACCAAAAAGCAGCAGCTCTTCAATTCACGAAAACAATGCTTTCAAACATTTACATGCTTCCGGCAATATGTTGCTGGGCCATTATTTTTCAGCGTGTTTGTAAGTCGATTCATGGTTAAATTATAGACCAAACTGAACATATTTGACAGTAACATGTTACACGAAAACAGCTAAAACACGGTGTACAGTATGTCTTCGTTTACCTAACTCTTGTGTTCTGTGTTCATCGCAACTCTTGATCGTCACATGAAAAGTGTTGAGTCGAGAGTTTGGAAAACTCTCCGGCCCCTGCAATTTATATTACTTATAAATAGAAAGTTCAAAAATGTTTTCGATATTTTCAATTGCCAATATCCGATAGCTCAAAAATTAACCGAGATACCAAAAATTATTATTAATCTTGTGTCTTATCAGAAAAATCAATCACAGCACTTCGAGTATCTTACTCTCATCTTGAAGCCGATAAGTCAGCTCCTGAGTTCCCCTGAGTGCAACTTATCCGTCTGCTTGGTCGTCAAATTTAGGGCCATCCTATTGTTTCATGTGGTATTGTGTTATGGTGTCATTTGTCTTGAAACGTTTAGATTTGAATTCAAATTTGAATTCACATCACTACACCTGGCACTAAACACCACCATTAGTCCGGGCTGGGTGAAGAGGGAGAGAGAGGAACATTCTTCATTCATTTAACTTGAAGTCTTAAAGTTGAATCACCATCACGCACCGCTGGGAAAACAAGTTAAACTCTAATCACGATGATGATGATGATAATGATGGTCAAGATGACGAACAAATGAAGATGAATAAGAATACGAAACTCAAGATCATGACGTTTCAATGACCAAGAAGGCAAAGTGAAAGAATAACATGAAAACTCAAATAAAAGTTAAAAAGAAAGAAATTGAATAAACACACAACGCATCGCATCAGACGCATAACAAACAAGAAATGTCGTGACTCCAACGACAAAGACGACGATGACGATGATGGTTGTATCCAAGAGCGGTCCCCAAAGAGAAACGCGGTAGTAACATACAACAACAAGACTACCAACAGCGAAGCCAACGACCAACACTTTAAACAACAATCAACACACACCCTCAACCTTATGTATGAGGAGAAGATTACCACAGCAAAAACAACAACAGCTACAACTAAATTCATCGCTACTCTCACACAACAAATTTAAAACGTCAACAGGTTTTAGAACACAAAAACAAACAACAAATAAATGAGAATAATAAACAAAACGTCACGATGGTGGCGGGTTGGAGGTGAGGTGAAGGAAAAAATCTTAAGTATCTGAGTTTATCGTGGTAGATATGAAATAGTCTGAATAAAATTAACCACTACAGAGAATACTAATAACCCACTACCGAAAGAGAGAGCAAACTTAGGCAAAAGATCGATATCTCTTCTACAGAGAAGACGAATAGAAAGAGTTGACTGTTTTTTTTTTAGATTTACAGCAACAACAGATGACTTAAACCAACAAATGTTTGTTCGTCATACAATCCAAACAAAAAAAAAGAGCACACGCACATTCTCATTAGTACACTTATTCTCGCGTATTAACTTGTTATGGAGGTTATGAGAGTAGCTATTACCATTAAATACGAGCGATTGTACGAAGAACCCATGGAGCAAAGGGTATGATTGTGTTGTGCGGCGTGTAGTGGCGATGCAGGAATTGAATAAACACTCGAAGACTTTGGTTTGAATGGTTAGAGCTCAAATCTTGAGGTACGTACAGTGGAACAAGTGTAGAACAATTTGAGGAACACATTAGTATTAAGTGTACCTGCTTCGATGTACAAAAAAGTACCGTCAGTTTACTGAAAACTGCCGACAGTTTACTGCAAACTACCGACAGTTTATTGAAAAGTACCGACAGTTTACTGAAAAGTACCGACAGTTTACTGGAAAGTACCTGCAGTTTACTGAAAAACACCGACAGTTTACTGAAAAGTTCCGACAGTTTACTGAAAAGTTCCGACAATTTACTGAAAAGTACCGACAGTTTACTGAAAAGTACCGACAGTTTACTGAAAAACACCGACAGTTTACTGAAAAGTACCGACAGTATACTGAAAAGCTCCGACAATTTACTGAAAAGTACCAGCAGTTTACTGAAAAGTACTGACAGTTTACTGAAAAACACCGACAGTTTACTAAAAAGTACCGACAGTTCACTGAAAAGTTCCGACAATTTACTGAAAAACACCGACAGTTTACTGAAAAGTACCGACAGTTTACTGAAAAGTTCCGACAATTTACTGAAAAGTACCGACAGTTTACTGAAAAGTACTGACAGTTTACTGAAAAACACCGACAGTTTACTGAAAAGTACCGACAGTTTACTGAAAAACACCGACAGTTTACTGAAAAGTACCGACAGTTTACTGAAAAGTACAGACAGTTTACTGAAAAAAACCGACAGTTTACTGAAAAGTACCGACAGTTTACTGAAAAGTTCCGACAATTTACTGAAAAGTACCGACAGTTTACTGAAAAGTACCGACAGTTTACTGAAAAACACCGACAGTTTACAGAAAAGTACCGACAGTTTACTGAAAAGTACCGACAGTTTACTGAAAAGTACCGGCAGTTCATTGAAAACTGCCGACAGTTTACTGAAAAGTACCGACAGTTTACTGAAAAGTACCGACAGTTTGCTGAAAAACACCGACAGTTTACTGAAAAGTACCGACAGTTTACTGAAAAGTTCCAACAATTTACTGAAAAGTACCGACAGTTCACTGTAAAGCACCCACAGTATTGTGAAAAGTTCTATAAGTGTAACAGAGAAAATTAGCTTGGTAGGCTAGCAAGTGAGCACAGAAAACTAATACGGGGGGGCAACAAAAGTTCGCTTAGTTTCTGTCATATTATAAGTTTTTAATAAATCAAAAATTACATACTGTTTGTTATAATCTTACGATATATCACTCTAATTTTCGGAAAGGTCGGTCAAAATGGAGACAAGAAAACGTAAAATTAGTGCAGCAGTGTCAGTTGATATCACTGTTCCAACGCATCAAGAAATTCGGTTTGCTATTCTTTTTGGATTTCGGCGTAAGCTCAAGCCTGGGAACATATTTAGTGAATGCCAAACAGCGTTTGGAGTGTATGCACCATCCCTTGTGACTATTTCAAAGTGGTTCCGGAGATTCCACACTGGTCATTTTTCTGTGGAGCATGAACCTCGAGAAGGCCGTCAAAAAACATGCGACTAACGATGTAAGTGTAGCGCTGGTGAAGTCTAAAATTGACGAAGATCCAAGATTGACCCAGCAAATGATTGCTGAAGAACTGGGCTGGAATGCCATAGCTGTATCGCGAATTTTAAAAAATAATGTTGGATACACGAAAAAATCTGTACGATGGGTTCCTAGAATTTTAACTTAAGCTCAAAAAGAGACACTTGTGCGTTTTGCTCAATATTTTCTTGTCAAAAACGGAATGAAACAAGTGATGAAGCACGGTTTTACAAGTACGATCCTGAAACCAAACAACAAAGCATGGTATGGAGCACCCAGAACCTGCAAATTTGAAGATTTTGAACACTGTTTTTCAAGGTGAATTTATCGACTTCAAAAATGTATCGAAATAAATGACGATTACGTTGAAAAAATACAAAGAGATGAAGAATAAAGATATAAAATTAAAACATTTTTTGTTTAGTTTTTTCTACTCTATTAAGCGAACTTTTGTTAGCCCCCTCGCATGTAGTTCTTTCCGGGTGCTGCTCAAGTACGTAATGAACGTAAAATGACTTATGGTACAACAAATTACACTTCTAAACATGGTATCACCTAGAGTGTTCAAAAAACCGGCATTTTCGAATAACTGGTTTTCGGGTTATTCGAAAAATCACTTTTTCGAAAAACCGGTTTTTGCTTTCACTGAATGGGGAAATCCGGTGAAACAGGTTAATTTTCGGCTTTAATTATGGTTATTTTTCTGTTTTGTCGTTTTGTATGCAAAACAATACGTTAAAATTTTTGTAAAAAATATTAATGCAAAATCAACACAAAATAAAATTTTTTGTCTTATTTTGTTTGCAGTCATTATTATTCTGAAAATATACCAGCATTTGTCAGATTTTTAAATTTTCCGTTAAAGAACACATCAGTTATCCAACTCAGTTCAATTCAATTCTATTCAATTCAATTTAGTTCAATTCATTTCTATTCAATTCAGTTCAATTCAATTCTATCCAATTCAATTCAATGCAATGCAATGCATTTCAATTCCATCAATTTAGTCCAAGTCATTTCAATCCAATCTAATCTAAGTCTAATCTAGTCTAATTCAGTTCAATTCTTTTTATCTTCTTAATAGAATTGAACTGAATTGAGTTGGTGTTTATTGAAATGAATTGATAATTGTTATTGGTGTTTCAGTCTCAAACTTTCACAGCTGTATATAAATTTCACAATAACGTTTTATTTTTGATGTGTTAACATCCATAGGCACGGGTAGGGCAATCTATCAAAGTGAACACATGCAAACAACACACAGCGTTAGCATCACATACGTCGTTGTTGTAGAACAATAGTCTCTGCCTGAAAATAAGTATGATGGTATTTATGTAGCGTCAGCGAACAAACAAGCAGGTCGTCGTCGCCAAAGAGTATTGAATAGTATAGAGAACTCATGGAACGAATTGTATGACGCAAAAGCACTGGCGAACGATACAAAACGTATTACGCTCTTGGTCCATTCATTATTTTCACATTGATGCCTTTTGAAACATTTATGCTTTTTATATTGTTTTATGTAGTTACATTGTCGAAATAGTGCATTTATATTGAAATATTCTATAAACAGAATAAGACTCGTTTATGCTCTTTTACTCAGACTCTCTACATGAGAGCGGAAGAAGAGTGCAATAAGTTCTCTATACTATTCAATACTTTTTGTCGTCGCTCTGTTTATGACAAAACAAAAACAATTATTTCAGTGAGCAAAATATTGCTTCATTCATTTTAACAATATTACATCTAATGTTAAAGCAGATGTAAGAAAAAAGAAAATGCAATAGCAAAAGAGCCTTCAGTACAAAAACTATGCTTTTTTTATTTCGTGTAACCAAAAGGTGTTAACACGTCGCCCGTGAGTTGGAACACTCATTCATGTTTTAAATTAAAATGTAAATCATATTAAAATTTTCAATGACTTTTTAATGTAAAATTGAAAAGTTTAATTCATATTCACATTTAACTTATTTAAATTTGAATATCACGTTCGATTTTTTCGCAATTTTCACAAATGATAATCTTATAAAGTGTAAAAAATTAATTGATACACTAATTTAAATTACTTAATTGTTATTCGAATGATCAAATCATCTCGAAATTATTTAACAGTTTTAAATCTTATTATCATTAAATTTCAAAATAGACGTCGTGTTACTTAACTCAAAAAAAATTAATATATGAACTTATATCTTTTTTTATTTAATTATTAAAAGTTTGTAAGAACTTTTAACACAAATTCAGTATAAACCAGTTAACCAACATCTAGTAACCGGTTTTCGGTTTATTCGAAAATTAAGTTTTTTTAAAAAGCCGGCACACGGTTAATCGCACGAAAACCGGTTATCCGGTGTTTGGTTTCGGTTTTGAACACTCTAGTATCAAAACCAGGTCACGTTTCGCACGTTCACCACGATCTACCACGCACTAAAAATAGCGTGGTGAGATGTAAATAATAACAACACCAAAATATTCGAATCGAGCAGTGTTGCCAGAAGCTCCCAAAAAACATTTGCTAAATGGCCAATAAAAAGGTAAAAATTTCATAAAATTTTTGCTAAAATTATGTTAACTTCAAAACGCCTTTAAAAAATCTATATTTTACAAAAGTGTTTATGTTTTTGTTATCTATTGTAACACTTTAACAGAGAATTTTTATTTTTCTGGTTTTTTATTGAATTGGTTCAAGTTACAACCAAATTATTTTTCCAATAAAATTACGACGAAAAGAACCAACAAATTAATTTTTATTTTAAATATGTCTATTCTATTCTTTTACCCTGGGCCATCTGTAAATTTATACATGAAGAAGAACATGGAAGAAAAATTACATGAGGTGTTAGGGGACAGCCGGTTGGAACGAAGTTCCTTTTATTATATATTATGTACTAATTAGTTCCAACACGTCTAAGGCGCCCGTTGAAAAATACGATAATTTAAATGGATCTTTAAGAAAATATACTTTTTGTAAAATGATAAACTTTTTTAAGAACAATTTTTTTTATAGAATGTATTTTTTTTTTAAATATATGTTTAGGTCCTTTTTGTACGAATATGTATTATATTTTCCCGAAAAGGTCCTTTTTGATGTGTTAACATCTACAGGCGCGGCTAGGGACTAACTCACAAAGTGAACACATCCAAACACAGTTTGTCCGACTGCGATCACAAAGATTGTTTGGCGTTAAACTCCTCTGAAACGGCTGGACCGATTTGTATGAAATTTTGTGTGCATATCGGGTAGGTCTCAGAATCGGCCAACATCTATTTTTCATACCCCTAAATGATAAGGGTGACCCACCCCTTTATAGAACACAGATTTGTCCGACTGCGAAACACAGATTGTCAGACTGCGAAAAAAACACACACTGATGTAGCGGCAGCGAATAGTTGCTATGTGGGTGCGGAGTAGCGATGGGCACGTGAGTAAGTTTTGACTCTCGCTCCCGCACGCTCAAGAAAGGAAGACAGTCAGTCAAGACAGACAAAAGACAGACAAAATGATCACTTTTTTTTGGAAAAATGACACCGAGGCCCCAAATCTTTGGGGCCCATAAAAAAAGTGCATGACTTTGGGCAAAACCGGGAGACACGGGTCTTATTTTTTTTTTGGTCTTTTATCACGTAGTGGTGTCCGTATATGGTTATATTTTTTCGTGTTGCACTGTGTTATCAGTCACCAGATTCCCAATCTCTCCCTTGCAGGAGGGCAGCCCACATTATGCGATATTCGATCTTCTTACCTTCTGGAAAAATTTTCGGGATTCATCCTGCACATTTCGGTCTTTGCACTCTCTCTCTCTGGTCCCACTGTCATTTTTTACTCCTAAATAATTGGGTTTCCTCGCTTCTGACTGTTGTAACTGACTGTTTCATTGCCATACTTGCATCGTCTTTTTCATCAGTTGCAATGCGACATTCTTCGTCGTGTCATGGCTTATCCTTCTGCGGTTTTTGGATAACTAATTTTAGTCCTTGCAGCGGTTTCCACAGAATGGGAGATGTGCTACGACTGCGCTGCTGGATCCTGAGAGGGGGAGTATTCTACTCTAGCAGTAGAGCAAGCTTTTGTTGATAGGGCTTGTATTGTTTTGATAGGACCGGTATTTGATAGGACCGGTATTTGCAGCTTGTCAATATCTACCTTTTGCCGTGTTCGTACGTTTCTCCCCTACCGCAGTCTCGTGTACGTAAATCGAAAGCAGAATGATAAAACGATTTCTGTCAAATCGAAGCGAGTTTCATTCCATTTATCTCTCTCTCTCTGCAAATCGTTACATTTGCTGTAATACTCTAACTCTGCCTTAAGTGGGTAAGGTGTTTAAGACTTCAGTATAACAACCGAAACCGGTGTAAACCCGTTATTACCTTTAAAAACCCCGGGTAATCGATTTTTCAAAAATGTAATTTTTCGAAGCAACAGAAAACCTGGTTTCTTGAATTGGCCGACTTTTTTAATACTTACTCTAGTTACCCATCACCGTGGGTAATGTGTAAAGACCTCTTACCTGTTCTGAGTAATAGGTAATCGTGATGGGTAATTCTCCATCGTCGTGGGTAACGTACCCAATATTTTTCCCATACCCTGTGGGTAATGGGTAATCGTGACGGGTAATTCCCCACCGCTGTGGGTAACCATACATTAAATTCCCTCATACCCTGTGGGTAAACGATCGTTACCCATTCCCCTCGGCGATGTGAATGGATTACACATGGGTGAGTACATACAAACTCTGATTATCTTCATTATAATTTGCCTACTTAGATTGTATTACACTTTTGTCCCACTGTACCACGCGTTGTGTTGGTAGGTGGGGTGGTGGTGGTTGGTTTTTTTCTTTTTGTTATGTCGTCGTGTATACGACGTATCGGGTATGAATGTCTTTTTGTGCCGCATGTGAGTTGTGAGTGTGGTTTTGGTGTTAGAGCATGAGTTTTTTTTTTTTTGTTGGCTGGAATTTATATATTCTCGTGGTTGTTGGTTAGTTGTTGGTGTGATTGTTGGTGGCTGATGTTGAGGTTGTTTTCAGTTGTCGATGTTGCTGTTGTTGTTGTTGTTGTTGGTGGTGGTGTTTGCGTTTGCTCCCCAGCTTAACATACTGAGAATGTTAAGACAATCAGTTTGATTTGAGCCGTGTTAATAAACGTATCTTTAAGATGCGACTCTGTAGTAGTCGTACTAATAATAATAATAAACGTAACAACAATAACGACAATCACAGCAGCAGCAACAACTACAACAACAACAACAATAGTAGCAGCAGCAGCAACAACATTAAGAATAAATAAAACGACAACTAGAATTACAAATACGACAAAAACTACAACGAAATGATATTCTTAGTAATTAAAATTGAAATTTTTTTAGAAATTTAAATAAGAAATTATTTTTGAACGAATGGAAGTTTTTAATTATAATTTGAGTAATATATTATAATGTTAGAAATGGCTCTAAGTAACAAGAAAATTTAAAAAAATCTAAAAATTAAAAAATAAATTAATTGAATTGTGAAAAAAATATTGAGTGAATTCAAAAGAAAAGTACTAGTAAATCAAGACAAATCTTAAGTGTTACGTAAAATTCCGTAATAAAATTTTTTAGTTCCTTTTCCGTGTCGAAAATTGTTTAGGAAAAATTGCCTGCCCTGTGCAAAATTTATATGTATTTATTCAAAATTTTTTCATTTTTTCGAATATCGAAAATTATCGAAATAAAAGACTTCGGTTAGGGAGTAGTGTGAATAATTTTTTCGAGTATCGAAAATTATCGAAATAAAAGACTTCGGTTAGGGAGTAGTTTTTTCACTAACCAGGGAATAACATGATCTGTTAGCTTAAAAAGAATTACAACTTTCTAAAGATATCTCGGATCATGGACAACTAAAATCGAGAAAATTGTTTAAGAAAAGTTGCCTGCCCGGTTCCTCGATCTCGAACGAAAGTCAGTCTCTCGAATTCCACTAAAATGTCGTTCCTCTAAGACAAAAGGTTGCGTTCGTTGATCGCGAATGACGACAACACTAGACTTGTGTCAAACTCGCTCAGTAGTTCTCGAACTCGTTCATTTCAGGTGCACAGACATAACAATCACGAACATACTCGCCACATCGAACATGTGTATTTTGTTCGTGAGCGCAGACACGAACTATATGAACTATATAGTTCATGAACTACCCAGATCTAGACAACACATTCCAAATAGATACATTCTACGTATTCGATCGACTTTATATGACAAGTTTGCTCAACCTGGATCCAATTTCATTCGACTAGAATGCGATTGAGAGGTTTCGTGCGACATCGAGGAACAGACACTCAATGTCTTGGGATTTTTTCTAATATACAGGGTGGTTCAGTCACGACTGGACAAATTTCACCAGCGAATTCCTTGGCTCATTTCATGAAAATATGTCCATATCTCCATTTCTCTTGAAAAGTAGCTCTACCTCTTACCGTTTCAAAATTACCTAAACGAAGCCCAGAGGTCTTACCGTCCTAAAGTTAGTACTAACTTGGAAATTTTTTTTGAAATGGAAATTTGACTGAAATGGAAATTTTTTTTTTTTGAAGGCGAAATAAAGATTTGCATTTCAGTCAAATAGTCTAACTTTGGGACGGTAAGACCTCTGGGCTTCGTTTAGGTAATTTTAGAACGGTAAGAGATAGGGCTATGTTTTAGGGGGGGGGGGGGAAAACAAGCTATCTGCCATCTGGATGAGAAAATTGAGGTTATGTGCACGTTCTTATGTCTTTTTTCCAATTATTTTTTTGAAAGCTCCATATCTCGGCGATTTCACTGTTTTTTTAAATTTTTTTAATGATTCTGAAAGGTCTTACAAAGACCTTTCCAACAAGCAAAAACAAAAAATCCGACCACTTGTCAGTCAAATAGTCATAACTTTGGGACGGTAAGACCTCTGGGCTTCGTTTAGGTAATTTTAGAAAGGTAAGAGGTAGGGTATGTTTTAGGAGACAAAAAACACAAGTTATCTGCCATCTGGTGAGGCACGGTTATGTGCACGTTCTTATGTCTTTTTTCATTTTTTTTTTAAAGCTCCATATCTCGGCGATTTCAGTTTTTTTTAAATTTTTTTAATGATTCTGAAAGGGGTCACAAAGACCTTTCCAACAAGCAAAAAATCCAATTTTACCATACTACCCTCCGACCGCCAATCTGAAAATTTTCAAACCGCTACCATTTCGCCCCCTTGCATTTTCGGGCATGGTCGTAGATGGACATATTTCATGAAATGAGCCAAGGAATACGCTGGTGAAGTTTGTCCTGTCGTGACTGAACCTCCCTGAACCACCCTCTCTTGACCCATAAGAAGTAAATTATTGTAATATCATTTTATTTATTTTTCCAATTTTGCCTTATAACAGAAAATATTGACTCAATACCTCATCTTAAATCTAGCGTTATAACCAATAAGTTTCGAAAACAAAAAATTTCGACCTAAAGAAAAAGAATAGGAAATGAAAAGACACTCAAAACGACCCGGTTTCGAATGAATCATATAACCGAAACGAGTAATTAAACATAAAGATAATTTTAAAAGGGATCTAAAGAAGATAACGAAATTATATGTTAAAACAAGTGCCAATTTGAAATAAGAGAACCCCTAAAAAGAAAGAATAGATAGTTCACCATAAGCCGAAAGAAACAACAACAACAAAAACAAAACAACAAGCAAACAAAGTTCTACAAAAATAAAGTATTTAAATAAAATATAGTATTTAAAACAAAAAATAAAAATTTGTTAACCAAAAGCTGCTTAAGATATTAAAGCCAGCCACGACGAGGGTAACCAAGCCAATTCAAACTACCACGCGCGAAAGCACCAGCATTTTGTGTTGTTGTTTACTGAGTTTGTACAAGTATCTTCAAGATACACACAACAAACACCAGCGACGGACGACCTTGAGTTAAAGACAAGCAAAAAAATAATATCCAAATGTAAAAAAAATCACAAAAAAGTCTTTAATTATTTTTGAAAAATAAAAACACAAAGTAACAGAAAAGGAAATTGAAAGCCAAAATTAAAATTACTCAAAACTCAAAGTCATCATTATGTGAAATTTGCCAAATAACTATCACAAAGTTTCTTCACGCCAAACTAAGTCAACCCTATATTGTTTGTTATAACCACAAGTAAATTATAAAAAACATTAAACAAAAGATTTCAAATAAAAAAAAATACAAAATCAAACTCTCGCGAAACCGCAATAAATACTCAATCTCAATATAGAAGGCGTTTTATTTCCTTCAAACCAAAAATAAAAAAAATCTCTAAAACACCTAATTCAAAAGCTCCAACAACGCGACGCGACGCGGTGACTGCCAATCGCGCTTATATTCTTCTACAAAAGTGCCATTGTTGTTTGAATCATAACAACATTCGAATTAGAAACAAGAATAATTATAATTAATAATGTAATTATATTTAAATTAAACATTATTTAAACAAAAAACACAATACCTGCAATTTGTTTAAATTTTTAACTTATTATTTTGTACAAAACCTGTGTCCGTGTTTCTTAGACTCTGGAAATTTTTACCGTGTCACCACTCCACCATCAGCATCATCATCACCCGCCACATCGCAATTGTCATGCAACCAACATCTCGTAATTTGACGTCATGACATTTGTCTAATTTTTAAAAACAAAATTCATTTTGTATTTCTTGAAATTTTTTGTAAAATCAAAAAATTTAAACAAAAAATCAAAAGCAACCAACAACACATAAGAAATTATCTGGAAGCAAAATGTTTGCTCCACGAAATTCATCACCAGTTGCCATTTATGGCAAAGAGGATGTTGCTGCCTATGAGGTAAATAAACAAAGAAATCATATGACAGGACATACTAGTATTTCTACTCAAAGACACACGCTAAGAAAAAATATCGTTACGCCCAAACGAACTCTGAGATAAGAGAACACGGTTTGAAAATATAATTGCGGCAAACGAACATTTGGTGCCTCAAATATACCATGCCCTTGTGATAAATAAATAAAATCGTTTACGGGACCCGAAGCACATGATTTCTAACAATTGTAAGATTAGAATACGTTTACGAGAAACGAAATTGTAAATTTTATATAAGTAATTGTATATATACAGTAAATGATCTACCAATATACAGTGGGGGACTTGTCAATAAAATTTGAAATAAAACAGCTATTTTAAACAGGAACATTTGTTGCAGCAAACAAATCATTTCCTTTGCGATAAATAAATAAATTTGTTCACGAGAACCGAAACACGTGATGTATAATAATTCTAAATTAAAAAAAACATTTACGAGAAACGGAATTCACATATGTAAATTTAATACAATAATTGTAGATAATTGTAGAAATTGTAGACAATTGTAGATATAAATATATATTGTAGATATATATTGATATTGTAGATATTAGATTTTTGTTGCAATTTGGTTTTTGAAAATTGCAGAAAACACAGAAAATTTGTACAAGTGAATGGAAAATTTATTTGGAACGAAAAACTAATGCCCGCCATTTACTTTTTAACGATTATTTCATGCAAATATTGCCCACGTGGTTGGGTTGTCCCTATAGATCAGAACAAAACAAAAAACAATTCAATTCAATGCAATTCAATACAATCAATTCAATTCAATTAAATTAAACTCAATTAAATAAAATCAATTAAATTCAGCTCATTTCAATTCAATTAAATCTAATTTAGTTCAGTTCAATTAAATTCAACTCAATTCAATTCAGTTCAATTGAATTCAATTCATTTCAATTCAATCCAATTCAATTCAGCTCAATCCAATTCAAATCAATTCAGTTCAATTCAACTCAATTAAATCCAATTCGTCTCAATTCCATTCAATTCAATTTAAGTCAATTCACTTTAATTCAATTAAATTAAATTCAATTCAATTTAATTCCCTTCAATTCAATTCAATTCAGTTCAATCCAATTCAATTCTGGTCAATTCACTTCAATTCCATTCAATTCAATTTAATTCAATTCAATTCAATTCAATTCAATTCAATTCAATTTAATTCAATTTAATTCAATTCAATTTAATTTAATTTAATTTAATTTAATTTAATTTAATTTAATTTAATTTAATTCAATTCAATTCAATTCAATTCAATTCAATTTAATTTAATTTAATTCAATTTAATTCAATTCAATTCAATTCAATTTAGTTCTATTCAATTCAATTAAACTGACTTCAATTCAAATTTTTTCCTCTTTATTGATTTACAATAAAGTTTCATTTACATTTCGTTATTTCCCCCGCGAAGCTAAAGGCTTGTATGCAGGGATATACAGGGTGATTCAGGAAGTTCCGGACAAATTTCACCAGCGTATTCTTTGGCTTATTTCGGGTTCCAAATTGGTGGTAGGAGGGTAGTAGGGTAAAGTTGCTAACTTCTGAGCCAGTGGTCGGGCTTGTTGGAAAGGTCTTTAAGAGGACTTTCAGAATCAATAACTTTGGAACGGTAAGACCTCTGGGCTTCGTTTAGGCCATTTTAGAAAGGTCAGAGGTATGGCTATCTTTCAACAGAAGTTACCTGCCATCTGGCTGAGCAAATTGGGATTATGTGATTTTTTTTTCATTGTTTTCCGAAAGCTCTGTATCTCGGCGATTTGACTTTTTTCTTTTTTTTATTGATTATGAAAGGCCTCTTAAAGACCTTTCCAACAAGCCCAAAAACAAAAAAAATCCGACCACTGGCTCAGAAGTTAGCAACTTTACCCTACTATCCTCCGACCGCCAATCCGAAAATTTTGAACCCGCTGCCATTTCGCAGCCTTGCATTTTCGGATATGGTCCTAGTGGACTTTTCTTCATGAAATGAGCCAAGGAATACGCTGGAGAAATTTGTCCGGAACTTCCTGGATCAACCTGTATATCTAATAATGTGTAATAGTAATATATTTCATAAAAAGACAATTATTCTAGATATTCAATTAAATTAAATTCAGCAATTCAATTAAATTAAATTCAATTCAGTTTAATTCAATTCATGCCAATTCAATTCAATCCAATTAAATTAAATTCAATTCAATTTAGTTCCATACAATTCAATTCATTTCAATAGAATTCAGGTCAATTCAATTCAACTCAATATAACTCACATCAATTCAATTCAATTTAATTAAGTTCAATTAAATTAAATTAAATTAACGATGGAAACAAATGTAATTTAAATCAAAAAGCTGGAAAATTCCAGTTACACCGGGTTTTGCCTAAATTGAAAACCGAAAATCGGTTTCTTGAAAAACTGATTTTTTCAACTCATTTTAATTCAATTCATTTCAATTCAATTAAATTAAATTAAATTCAACTCAGCTCAATTAAGTTCAATTCAATTCAATCCAATTCAGTTCAATTCATTTAAATTCAATTGAATTTATTTCAATACAATTCAATTCAGTGCAATGCAATTCAACTCAATTCAATTCACATCAATTCAATTCAATTCAGTACAATTCAATTAAGTTCAATTCAATTGAATTCAATTCACTTCAATTAAATTAAGTTCAATTAAATTCAATCCAATTCATTTCAATTCAATTCATTTCACTTCAATTCAATTATAAAAAATAAATGGTTTCCTGTTACATCCCATGAAGGGATTAGGGAGAGCTTCGCACAAACCAGTGAGTTGTGCGCGTTCGAGTTTTACACTCACTTCAATTCAATGCAATCCAATTAGATTCAATTCAATTCAGTTAAATTAATTTCAATTAATTTCAATTCAATTCAGTTCAATTTAATTCAATTCCGGTTTTTAAATAAAATCCGCTTTTTGGGCACTCTAGTGTTGTGTTACCAAAATTGTGCGTTTGTTGAAAAGAAGTTTTGGCCTAAAATGAAGAACCCATCGCTGGTGCTGTACTCAAGTTTGTTCAGAAAGATCGTGTGACTATCTGGCTAGTGGACAACACTCATGGTTCCCGTCGTCGTAAGGCAACTCAATCCAAGAACATCAACTGGCCAACGATTTCAACAACTCGGGATTTCACCCACCAGCATGATAAGAATTTTGCACAAAGATGTCGGATTATTCTCTTACAAGGTCCAAATGGCTCAGCAAGTGAAGGCAGACGACCAACCACTTCGTTACGGATTCTCGATTTGGGTCTTACAGAAGCTCCACTGGGACATCGAATTTGGCTGATAAACAAAAACAAAATTGTCAAATCTGGCGATCGTAAAACTCTCAAGGTATTGTCGAGAAACTAATGCATCCACGGAGAGCGACAGTTTGGTTGTGGATTTTGAAATTGACTCATTTTTGTACGAAAATGCTGCTGGAAACGTAACAGAGCCATGATTACAGACTTTTTATCGATTTGTACTAGGATAATCTTCGGTTTCCGCGGAAAGGCGCGCACCATATCATACATCTCCTCAAACATTCGATCTTTTGCGCACTAAGTTCGGTAATCGTGTTATCAGCCGTTTTGGCGATGTCAGTTGGCCGCCTCTGAGCTGCGATTTTACCCCTTTAGTCTGTTTCTTGTGGGGTAACTTTAAATAGCGATGCTATGCGAATAATCCAGAAACGATCCACACCTTAACGCTAATATCGTCCGACACATTCGTGAGATTGAACCACCAATCTTCAACGAGTGAAGTCGTTTTCCATAAATAATGGGAATATTTGTTATTTCTAATAAAGCCATAATATACAAGAAGTCATGAAGTTTAGTTAAAAATATACTTCTATTTGGACAAACCTTTACAATAAATGATCTACAAATGTATAGTGGGGGATTTCTCAAGAAAAATTTTAATAATTCAGCCGTTTTCAAACGGTTTGTCCGACTAAGATGAAATTCCAGATGAAAGCACTGAACACTGGAGCATTTGACAAGGACATACCTAAATTTTTAACTTTGTTTTTGGAATTATACAGAGTAGGCCTCCTGACAGGCCTCCATTCGGAAGGAAAACAATCATGGCTATCGTATCTTTTTGTACCCTTAGATGAGGCGGACATTTGGTGTACATTTTGGTGAAATTATACTAAGAAATTGATATCATGTTAGGAATAATTTTTGCTAGAATTAGAAAACGGAACATCATCGTTTTCGTGCACTCGACACAAGAAGTTTACATGCTAACTCAACTCCATCACATAGGGTGCGTGCAGCATTAGTTGTTCGAACTCTACGATGAACAGAGTTTTTTTTATACTTTTTGTGCATTCAAACGCTGATTTCAACAAACCTCTCAACAAACCTCAATACTTGTATAAATACTGCAATAAATTTATATCAAATTGTGATTAACTTCCTAATTTGTAATCAGTAAATCTTAATTACAGTTTTAAGTGGAAATATGTACAAGTTTTGGCCATAAAATACTAGACGAAACGACAACTTTTTCATTTTACAAATTAACCCGCTCTCTCTCTCTCTACGAAACTTTGTTGAATTGCACTTCGTTGGATCTGATAGCATTTTAATACACAGTCAAAGATTAATCTTTAGCGCATAGTTTCCACACTAGACCCAAATGCAGGAAGCGCTTCAAGTGAATAAAACTTTTGTCCAAACTAGCAAAAATCCTTTTTTAACACATTTTGTAGTGCAAAGAAATGTAAATGTTACTACAGGAAGAAACACATAAACTAGTGTTTAAATTTAAATTAGAGTTGCAAACTAAATCCAAACGCATCTATGTATCTGCATATGGGAAAGGGATGACATGTTAGGGGTGACAGTTACCATTAAAGCCAAGGTCAAGCTCGATCAAAGTGGGTTTTTACGTGGGAAATGTATAGTGGACCAGATAAACACATTATTTCTGCACGCTGAAAAAACGGACTCTGTTACATATTCTCTCAAACACATTCTTCAGTAACAATGTATATGTTTGGAACACACTCCAAACATTCTTATATTTTTAAGCCCTAAATTCTCTTATATTTAAATGCAATCTTTACCACATTTACTTGCAAAGATTCTTATTTTTACGTGAATCTATTTGCGTGTTTCATCCCAAACATCCATATACTTACGTGGAAGCATTCGTGTATTTGCTCCAAAACGAATGATTGACGACTTAATATGCATTTAAAATGTCTGTACTATACACTCTGAAAAATCGGTCTATTTGTGTTGTTTGAATGCAAGTATAACGTGTTTGTAGCATGTCGTAAATATATTATACTTATGTGCAAACACATTGTGTTTGCTGTTCAATATTACATATTTGAGACACAATGCTTAATAGGTTATAATATGTATATGGTTTTGTGACCCATATGTAACTTTGTTTGTTCAAAACTGCTGAGAACAAACACGTGACACAATAAAAAAAACCACCGGATCATCAATTCATGAAAACAATGCTTGCAAACATATACATGGTTCCTGTAATGTGTTGATGGGGGCCTTTTGTTATAATTATAAGATTTACTCTTGTTGTACAGGATAAACACAATAACCATAATTTAAATTTGAACTTAAATCCATGAAACGCAACAAATTAGCCGACGTAAGAACCACTTAATTCATTTACACATGCAGCCAGTAATATTTATGAATCACTGACGGAAAGAATAATGCAAAAATACGGTTAGAAACTTGCAATAACATTAACTTAGGCTGAGAAAAATCTCTCTTTGTTCCTCTTTTATTATTTTGCTGTCGACCGAGCATAGCTGCAAAAAACTGAAGTAACAGTGTGCCAAACACAGTTGTAGTTGTATCACAAAGAAAACTGTATTTGGATCACAAACACATATTAATCATTGTGTCTCGAACGTGTACTATTGAATAGCAAACACACTGCGTTTGGAAACAAACATACTATATTTCCGACAAGCTCCAAAGCAGAGTTCGTATTTACAAAAACCACGTAATGAACGTTTACCCATTACCCACCGGGTATGAGGAAAATAACAGGTAGTTACCCACGAATATGGAGAATTGGACATCACGATTACCCATTACCCTTACGGTAATGGGCAAAATAATGGGTAGCTACCCAGGGTAACCCATCCCCATTTGTTATAGAAAATATGAAAAAATTATGAAAAATTTCTATATCTCGGAAACGGGGCATCCAATCGAAAAATAACCAAGTTTTGCAGATTTCTAACGGTTTTTCATGAAGTGGTTCAATTCGTATGGAAGAATTTTTTTTTCGAAAAATCGCCAAAATAAGAAAATCGCTAAAATAAAAAAGTGTCTATAACTCGGAAACGGTGCGTCCAATCGATAAAATAATAAAAATTGTACCTACATAAGAGACTTTAACCAATGTCGATAACACTAAAATTTTTCGAACAAAATATCGCTAAAACGACCTCGTATTTATATCTCGGTAACGGAGCGTCCAATCGAGAAAAAAATTTTTTTTAGGGGTTTCTAAGGATTTGTCATAAACTGCTCCAATTTGTATTGAAGAATTTTTTTTTCAAAATATCGCCAAAATAAGAAAATCGCTAAAATAAAAAGTGGCTATAACTCGAAAACGGTACGTCAACCGCAAAAATAATACTTTTTTTTACCTCGAGCAGAGGCTTTAACCAGTGGATGCCTTCAATACGGCATTACTTTTTTTTTTAAAAAATCGATAAAACTAAAATTTTTCGAACAAAACATCGCTAAAACGACCTCGTGTTTATATCTCGGAAACGGAGCGTCCAATCGAAAAAATAACCAATATTTGGGGATTTCTAAGGAGTTTTCATAAACTGTTCCAATTTGTATGGAAGAATTTTTTTTCAAAATATCGCCAAAATATAAAAATCGCTAAAATAAAAAAGAGGCTAAAACTCGGAAACGGTGTGTCGAATCGCAAAAATAATACATTTTTTACCTCGAACAGAGGCTTTAACCAGTTGATGCCTTCAATATAGCATCGCTTTTTTTTTAAATAAAATCGTTAAAACGAAAATTTTCAAATAAAAAAATCGCTAAAACGCTCTCATGTTCGTATCTCGGAAACGGAGCGTCCAATCGGAAAAATAACCAATTTTTGTGGGTTTCTAAGAGTTTTTCATAAACTGGTCCAATTCTTATAACCAGAAGATTTTTTTTTTCAAAAAATCGCAAAAATTAAAAAATCGCTAAAATAAAAAAAATTATTATAACTCGGAAACGGTTCCTCCAATAATAATACAGTTTTACCTCCGTCGGAGGCTTTAACCAATGGATGTTCTTTAATTTCGTTTTCGAGTTATAGGCACTTTTTTATTTTAGCGATTTTCTTATTTTGGCGATTTTTTGAAAAGAAATTATTCCATACGAATTGGACCCAGGGAAACCCATTACCGACAAAATACGAACACACATAATTTTTGCATTTGGACGGAAGGACAGAATTTTCAGTGTGATATTCTGGGAGAAACTGTACAAGATTGGTGGAGTCCTTAAAATTAGTTTTGGGATAATGAATGGTTTTATAACCAGGGTTCGCATATTCTTGCACGCGAGCGCTCGTCTTAAATATTTACGAGCCGGCTCGCGAGTCGAGAGTCAACAAATTCAAGCCGAGCCGGGAAGCCACGAGACATGTTTTGATTCGGGCGCGACTCGGTCGCTTGCTAATAAGAACCATGTTTCCAACTAAGTTAACGACGATCGAGGCTTCGTTAAAGGATCGAAGTGATAAACTTCCTACGACCCATTGAAAAAAGGTACTTAACATAAACTTCAACTTCACCATTGCAAACGGTGATAATCAATCCAGTCACCCCTATCGAATGTCCCCTTTTTTCTTTTCAACATCCATAACAACTATACAAAACTTGTCGACCGGCATTGTTCTGGTGCAGATGTTGCATGTTTGAAGTACATACTCCTAAATGTTATACGAGTACCCGAGGTAAACTCTGTAGGAAAGCTATGAATATGCCTGTACATGGAGTACATATTTGGGATGGGTGTTAATGTGAATTCATTGTAGAACTTAGACACGTTAATTTCAATCCCCCGTATTGTAACTCTTGGGTTGTTTATAACCATGCGCATCATTTTCCGTATGTGTTACACCAGAAAAAACTTTAAAACTTAAAACCAAAAATCGGTAACATAAAATTGTTTACTACAATTGAGTGTGAGAAAGTGACTACGCTTAGTTGTTCTTAATCAGTATTTCTTAACGTGTTTGTGTCATGTGTCACTGACTATATTTAATATTTAAATTTACGTAATTTCATTCTGAAATAAAAATATATTTTTTAAAATTCAATGTTTTAATTAATAACGCCCATTATCCCACGCCCATTTTGTACCTCCCATACAAATGTTGGGGGTATAATCAAGGTTCGTATTTCGTGGGTAACTTAATAGCCATCGTCGTGGGGAATGGGTAAAATTCGTTTACCCATTGCCAACAGGGTATGGGGGAAATAAGTCACGACTACCAATTACCCTCAGTTACCAGTTACCATCCCCATTTTTGATCGAAAATATGAAAAGTATAGAAAAATGGTCTATATCACGAAGCCGAAGCGTCCAACCGAAAGAATATCTAGTTTTTGCAGGTTGATAAGGTGTTTTGATAAAGTGGTCCATTCCGTATTGAAGATAATTTTTTTTTTCAAAAAATCGCCAACATAAGGAAATTGCTAATATTTTTTATTTGTAATTCGTTAAAACTAAACACTTTTTCAAATAAAAAAATCAATGAGTTTTCGAACCCACGAGCGATGTGTTAACACTTTTTTGTTACACGGTACCTGTTCGATTTCTATGAACACATTAGTAAATGTTACATTGGAAAATAAAACAGAATAGTTTTGGGCTGAAGGGTCTTTTGCTATTGCACTTTCTTTTCTCTTACATCTGCTTTAACATAAGATGTAATATTGTTTAAATAAATAAAGCAATATTTAGCTCACTGAAATAATTGTATTTCTTTTGTCATAAACAGAGCGACGACAAAAAGTATTGAATAGTAAGGAGAACTTTTATTGCGCACTTTTTCCGCAGAGCGACGACAAAAAGTATTGAATAGTATGGAGAACTTTTATTGCACACTTTTTCCGCTCTCATGTAGATTCTGAGTAAAAGAGCATAAACGAGTCTGATTATCTTTATACGAGGGCGGATCAATAAGTCCGTGACTTTTTGAATGGAACACAGTAAAAATATTTTTTAACATAATCTCCTTTTAGCTCAATACATTTAGTCCAACGTTTCTCCACATTTTTGTGTGCCTTCCAAAAAATAGGATTTTTCGAGGTCCATAAAATAGACATTTGGTTGATCAGTAATTTCATCGTTGGAGCTAAATCTCTTTCCAACGAGCCATTTCTTTAGGTTTGGAAATAGGAAATAGTCACTGGTGGCTAAATCCGGAGAATATGGTGGATGAGGTACCAATTCGTAGCCCAATTCATGGAATTTTGCCATTAAGACTACACACGTGTGCACCCGTGCATTATCTTTTAAAAAATAACTTTTTTCTTGGTCATATGGGGTCGATTGTTCTTTAAATCCTCGTTTAATCGGTCCAATAAGTTGGCATAATATTCGCTTTTTAGTGATTTTCCCTTTTGAAAGTAATCGATGTGGATTATCCCGCGGCATCTCAAAAAACTGTTGCCATCACCTTATTGGCCGACGAACTTACCATGGCCTTCTTCGGAGCCGGTTCAACGGAAGAAAGCCATTGTTTAGACTGTCACTTGGTCTCCGGAGTGTTGTAATGGATCCATGTTTCATCCACAGTTACAAAACGCCGCAAAAACTCCTTCGAACTGCGTTTAAAAACAAGCAATCTTGAAGTTGTCACATGATTACGTTTATTGTCAATTGCGAGCAAACGCGGCATCCATCTTGCAGACACCTTTCTTAAACCCAACTGATCATTTAAAATCGAAACAACACTGCCATATGAAATGCCTACGGCATCAACAATCTCACGCACTTTTACTCTTCGATCGGCCAACCAACACCATCTGGCCGTCCAGAACGTTCAGCGTCATTTGTGCTTGTGCGACCAGATCGAAAGTCAGTTACCTGCCATCTGGCTGAGCAAATTGAGGTCATGTGAATTTTTTTTCCATTTTTTTTTTTCAATTTTCCAGGTCTGTATCTCGGCGATTTTATTGATTCTGAAAGGCCTCTTAAAGCCCTTTCCAACAAGCCCAAAAAATCCGACCACTGGCTCAGAAGTTAACAACTTTACCCTACTACCCTCCGACCGCCAATCCGAAAATTTTGAAGCCGCTGCCATTTCGCACCCTTGCATTTTCGGACATGGTCCTAATGGACTTTTCTTCATGAAATGAGCCAAGGAATACGCTGGAGAAATTTGTCCGCAACTTCCTAAATCACCCTGTATATCAAATTCAGGTAACGTTCAGTATATGTAGGTAATCTTTTCCAAAAGACACAGGTCTATTGCTTGTAATCGCTGTTGAATGTATATATTTTTTCGTGTATCCGCCTGAAAAAACGGTCACAGCATCATATTGCAGGAATCATGTTTATGTTTGCAAGCATTGTTTTCATGAATTGAAGATCTGCTGCTTGTTTGTTTATTTGTTGTCTGTCACGTTTTTGTTGTCAGCTGTTTTTAACAACCAAAGCCACATTTGGGTCACAAAAGCATATATTATAACCTATTAATCATTGTGTCTACAACGTGTAATATTGACTCGCAAACACAATGTGTTTGGACCCAAGTGTACTATATTTGCGGCAATCTACAAACACGTTATATTTGCATGCAAACATAAAAAAATACAGATTTTTCATGGCATTCTGGTTGGTGTGTGATTCGAAAACCTGCAACTTATTTCAAATGGATATGATTATTCTTTTGTTTTTTGATTTCTTTATCTTTTTGAATTTTTTTTTATATATGACAATATAAAATTGACAAAATATTTATGTATATATGGAGATAAAATGACCCTGACTTTTGTTAAAATTTTTCGATAAATCACACAAATTTTGTTGAGATTTATTACCGATGCAGTGCACTAAAATATTTCTGACCCATTTAGGAAATAACGAAAAAATATTTTTCAATGAATTGACATTTTGGAATTCTTTTATTGCTCTTATTATGAAGTCATTCAGCGTCTTGGTTACGTGTGATCATCACACGACATTCCAAATGCCTCTGCCATTTAGCACGCACCACCACACATTTTCCCAAATAAAGAATAATATACATTTTATTTAAATTAAGTAATTTAAAAAAACTGTCACACCAAACAAACTTGAAAACCAACATACAGAACTAAAGTCGTCTTTTGCATCAGCTAACCTTAATGAATACTCGTGGAGGAGGAGTGTGTATGACAAGGCAATTACTTAATTAGACTAGGCTATATTTTGTACCTGGATGATGAAAGATAAAACTCTTTATTTCTGAGTTTTGGCGAAATGACATCACTTTTGTATAAAATCATATTCAACAATTATAACTCAAGGACACTTTTTGCATGAACTGGAGCTAAATTTGGAATTATTGTGATGCTGGAAAAAGTAATAATAAGTGTGAATTGTTTGTGGCTTCTACTACACGCCGAAAAATCGCCCCAGCAACATGTTGCAGGAACTATGTATATGTTTGCAAGGATTGTTTTCGTGAATAAAAGATCTGCTTCTTTTTTGTTTCTTTGCTGTCAGCCACGTTCTTGTTTTCAACAGTTTTCAACAAACAAAGCCACATTTGGGTCGCAAATACATATCGACACGTTCCCGGCAGAATGTATTAAGCTACATACTTGGCGACAATGATTTTCGATATGCAGAGAATGCCACTTGCATAACCACGTCATGTGTTATTAAGCAAATGAAATGGTAATAACCGAAAAAAATAATACAAATTAGCTACTTGACACAAAGTTTATTTCGTTTCCTGAACAATTTTCATTTTGTCGCTAATACATTCTGCCGGGAACGTGTCGACATATTATAACCTATTCATCATTGTGTCTCCAACGTGTAATATTGAATAGTAAACACAATGTGTTTGGACACAAGTATACTATATTTGCGATTATCTACAAAACAACCAAATACAGATTTTTAAGCTTATGTAGCAATCAATCGATGATAAAGTTTAACCTAATCGTTGTCGTCGTTTACACCAGATCTGTCTTCGTGGTAGATTTTGCTAACAAACATTTTAATGATCTATGGTTAAAAAGCGGAAACCCTTTCAGTCTCTGAAATGTTATCAATTAGTTATAAGAAAAAAAAATGGTTTCCCATTACATCCCATGAAGGCATTGGGGAGAGCTTCTTACAACCAGTGAGCTGTGCGCTTTCTATTTTTATACACACTGATTGGGACCTACAGTTTTTACACCGATTCCGATCGCTATTTTGAAAAGCTTTTTCATGGCTAAATACTCGATAGTGTCGCCGTCACTATGCGAGGTGACCACCGTCGAAAGAAATTTAAGGTGGTCAGAGCAGGGATCGAATCCGGGATCTCATGTACAGGAGGCGCGCACACTAACCATTGCACCACCAACGGTTATAAGACTATACGTAAATTTCTTAAGTTCATATATTGTCTTATTACAGATCTCATTGCCACTTTCTGCAATGTCGCCTTGCTGCATCCTTTACTATCAAATATGAATATGAATACGTTCTATAGTTGCTAAAAAATTGTTACAATCAGTGTCGTATCCTTGCATTCAATATGGCTACAGCAACATATTGCCGGAAACATGTATATGTTTGATAGCATTTTTTTTCATGAATTGAGGATCTGCTGCTTTTTGTTTTCTATGTTGTCTGTCACGTTTTAATTTTTAGCAGTTTTCAACAAACAACGCTACATTTGGGTCACAAAAACATATATTATAACCTATTACTTATTGTATCCCAAACATGTAATATTGAATAGCAAACACAATGTGTTTGGACACAAGTATACTATATTTGCGACAGGCTACAAACACATCATATTTGCATGACAAAAAAACAAAATACACAGTTTTCAGCGTGAACAAAATAACATATTTGGCGAAGATTATCTTGACGTACAAAGCTGCATGGCGATTTCGATACCCTAACTCTGTTATCTTTTTGTGTTTCAACACAGCACGTTACAGCATAACGCCGCCAGCAACATATTGCAGGCACCATGTACATGTTAATAGCATTGCTTTCGTTAATTGAAGATCTGCTGCTTTTTGGTTTCGATGTTGTCTGTCAAGTTTTTATTTTCAGCAGTTTTCAACAAACAAAGCTACATTTGGGTCACAAAAACATATGTTATAACATAATAATCATTGTGTCCCAATCATGGTATATTGAATAGCACACACAATATGTTTGTACAAGCTACAAACACGTTACATTTGCATCATTAAGGTGGGCCAAAAAGGTGTCTTCTACAGAGGGGGGAAAAAGTGGCGCACGTAGGGGAAACGTCAAGTATGTTTTGAATCCATACCTTAACTTTTCTAAAACGTTAGGTCAAATTTCAACGTACTGACATGTTTGGCAAGTACGTGGCTTTTAGCTAAATTGGAAGAAAATGTACTAAAAAAATTGTTAGTCCAATTTTTTGCGGCGTAACTATTATTACATCTAGGCCAGGAAAATAGTTAAAAACAATGTATGGTCGTCAAAGGGTTAATGAGCGTACACTCTATCCCAAATAAAGCTTCTCAAAATATCGTTTGGAACCGGTGTAAAACTGTAAGTCCCAATAAGTGAGTGTAAAACTAGAAAGCGCACAGTTCACTGGTTGTTGGAAATTCTCCCCAGTCCCTTCATGGGATGTTATGGCAAATTATTTATTTATTGTTTGCTGCGTTTTTTTATATTTTTTTAAAGTTGGTGACGAAAAAATAGTAATTCACGTTTAGCCACTAAAAAACCTGCCTTTTTTCAATAAATTAGCATTATCTTCTTTGTATTCAATCGAGTGGCTGTAAAAGTTACGCTGAGAAATTGGGAAACAGATCAGTCTTTCCAACTTAATTTTAAAGCACATAAGTTATGTTGGTCCAAAGTCAAAATTTTTTTTGGAAAACTATATTTTTTGAAATATTTATTACAACCGAACTGTATTTGGTATAAACTGAACATAGCTGCCATATTAAAGCCATCCAATCACTCTTTTTAATAAAGAAAAATTAAGTGGAAGAATATCTCTAAAACTGAATGAGATACAGTTCAAGATATTCGAAACAAGAGATCAACATTTTTCGATTTTCAAACTTTCAAAAAAAAAACAATATCTGTAATACGATAGAAATTAAAATTTTTCTGCGCAGTATGAACAATTATGTCAAAATGTGTTTAAAAAAATAAAAAAAACAATATTTTTATTTTCTTAGAATTCGGAAAAAAAACAAAGAGTAAGGCAACTTTGAAAATTTTTCTGAAATATACCCCACTGTGCTATTATTTATATTGATATATCGCAATAATCCTCGACACCTTGTCTATTACACTGTGTGTAATTTTTTAAGTCATGGAAATATAACCAAATACGGTCGCCACTACGTGATAAATGACAAAAAAAAAGACCCGTGTCTCCCAGTTTTGCCCAAAGTCATGGACTTTTTTTTATGGGCCCCCAAAAATTTGGGGCCTCGGTGCCATTCTGGCAAAAAAGTGATGATTTGTCAGGGTCATATCTTGCAAATCGTGCTGAATTTTGATTTACTCTCTGAGGGAAGGTTGTAGTTCTTATCATAAAGAACAACAATTGTGAACATAAAAAAACTTCATCTTCAAGGTTAAAATCACAAAAAGCTTTAAAAGATTCGATTTGTTTATCTTTTTTCCCTTGTTCAGGTCCATAGGTAGCAAACCGTTCAAAATTCAATGAAATAATCAACTACAATAATGTACCTAAGATCTCAGTAAACAACTTTCTAGAACATATGAACTTCCTAGGAATGATTCTTAACACCGTTTAGGTAGCGCTTAGGTAACGTTTAGGTAGCCGCAAAAGTGAAAAATGTCCAGAAAATTTTTTAATTTCACTGTGTGTAATTTTTTAAGTCATGGAAATATAACCATATACGGACACCACTACGTGATAAAAGACCACAAAAAAAAGACCAGTGTCTCCCAGTTTTGCCCAACGTCATGGACTTTTTTATTTATCGGGCCCCCAAAAATTTGGGACCTCGGTGTCATCCTTGAAAAAAAGTGATCATTTTGTCAGGCTCATATCTTGCAAATCGTTCGGAATTTTGATTTACTCTCTGAGGGAAGATGGTAGCTCTTATCATAAAGAACAACAATTGTGAACATATAAAATCAAAAAAACTTCATCTTCAAGCTCAAAGTCGCAAAAAAAAACTTTAAATTTTTTTATTTTTTTTTACCTTTTTTCCCCTGTTCAGGTCCATAGGTAGATAACCGTCTGACCATCTGAACTTCCTAGGAATGATTGACCCCTTTCACACTCGGCAAGTTTCTTGCGCAAGTCAGTTTTTCAACTTTCCGAGTACAAGCAAGTCTGTACCTCAAATTTATTCCCCTAACCCGACCTTACCTCTGTCATCAACAAACCGAGACTTGGGCAAGAGACTTGCGCAAGTAACTTGCCGAGTGTGAAAGGGGTCATTCTTATACTGTGTGCTGCGTCCCTTGTTGCGTGTACTGACGTTACTGCTTTGCCTGTGCTGCTGCGGTCGGTGAGATAGCATAGTAGCTACAACTTTCCCTCAGAGAGTAGATCAAAATTCCGAACGATTTGCAAGATATGAGCCTGACAAAATGATCCCTTTTTTTGCAAGAATGACATCGAGGCCCCTAATTTTTGAGGCCCATAAAAAAGTCCATGACTTTGGGCAAAACTGGGAGACACGGTTCTTTTTTTTTTTGGTCTTTTATCACGTAGTGGTGTCCGTATATGGTTATATTTTTTCGTGTTGCACTGTGTAATCAGTTTTTTCCAGAACTTAAAAATATTTACCAGAAAAGATACTGAATTGTGGCCGATGGAAATCGATTCTGAACCACTGTGCGTTAAACGATCGAGCTGTGCGCTGTCTAGTTTTACACTCACTGATTGGTACCTACAGTTTTATACTGGTTCCGAAATGTTTTTTGAGAAGCTTTTTAATGGCTAAATACTCGATAGTGTCGCCGTCACTTAGTGTTTTTTTGCCGCCGTGGAAAGAAATGTAATTAAGTCATAGCAGGGTTCGAAACTACCTGCTCATGAACAAGATTCGCACCCACTATCCATTGTAACACCGACTGTATAATATTTTCATGAAGAAATATTTTTCAGTGTAGTTTGTATACTGACAGTTTACAAATGAGTTACCAAACAACAATTATTGACACATTATAATTGAATTTTTAAAAATCACGAACGATATGAATTTATTTCAATTATACTTGAATACCCCTCCTTGTTACACGTGTCGTCTTCACTGCTCCCTTTTCAGTTCTTCACAGAAATCCAGAGCATCCGAGCCTGCGTGATACCAATATCAAAAACTTTAGCTCATTGTTGATGTCTCATTATAAATATTACCCTAACACTTGCAGGTACTTAATATTCCACACAGCTCTAAAGGCAGCGTAAAAAGTTCTCTATTCAAAATTCGAAATTTCTTCGAAAGCGACCACCACATCACGGGCTCACAAAGACTAGAATTAAAACTCAAAAGTTGTGAGTGAATGTGAGGGTTTCATTTCAAGTACGTACTCTGTCTCTTTATTGCACATAAATAATATCTTTAAGGTATTCTATGACTATGTATATAGACAGAAGTACATCTACACCATTTCCAATTGAAATTTGAAAAATATCAATTTAATTTTGAAAAATATCAATTGAAATTTGAAAATTCTATTTGAAATTTGAAATACATCAATTGAAATTTAAAAATTCTATTTGAAATTTAAAATACATCAATTGAAATTTAAAAAACATCAATTGAAATTTGAAAGACATCAATTGAAATTTGAAAGACATCAATTGAAGTTTAAAACACATCAATTGAAATTTAAAACACATCAATTGAAATTTAAAATACATCAATTGAAATTTGAAAAAACATCAATTGAAATTTGAAAGACATCAATTGAAATTTAAAATTCGTCACTTGAAATTTAAAAATTATTAACCGATTTTATGTATTAGATTTTTAAATTTCAATTGGTGTATTTTAAATTTCAATTGATGTGTTTTATATTTCAATTGATGCCTTTTAAATTCCAATAGATGTGTTTAAAATTTCAATTGATGTATTTCAAATTTCAATTGGTGTATTTTAAATTCCAATTGTGTGTTTTAAATTTCAATTGATGTATTTTAAATTTCAATTGATATGTTTCAAATTTCAATTGATGTATTTTATATTTCAAGTGATGTTTTTCAAATTTCAATTGATGTATTTCAAATTTCAAATAGAATTTTCAAATTTCAATTGATTGTTTTCAAATTTCAATTGGAAATGGTGTAGTAGTTGTGCATATGTATTTATACATATGTATTTTTTGCATTCTCATGTCAGCTATAAATGCCGGTATGCATTTTATCCCTCATTTCTGTCGTCTCTCTATGATACGTGTAGTGTTATCACTTCTTGCCCCTTGCTCGGCTAAACATATCAACTCCACTTGTGTTCATTTGAATCTGTTTGGAAAATCACGTACCTAATAAATAGAAAAAAAACCGCACAATCACACGATAAAAATAATTTAAAAAAAGAAAAAATAAATCAACCGCTTTTAACAAACAATTTGGCATACAAACTGAACGTCAAACAGTTAAGGAACAACATGAAACTACAGCCTAAAGTTCAGTTAGGAGACGCATTTGTAGTCAGCAATGTGAGGACAAATAAAGGCGTAGATTTTTCGATGAGACATGGGGGCTTGATAAATATAATTGTAGTAGAAAATAATTCGTAGTTGAACTAACAAGAAAGTGTTAATTCACTTTTTTTCAAAAACAATATTTTCCTTCTTTGACTTTTGTACAGGACACGGTCTGCTCTCGAATTTGCGTTTTGGGGATTGTGGTTCATAGAACTCGACGAGCTGACTCCAAAAATGCAAAACCTTTCCGCGGCACCCAACCGGTTCTTGAGATATTCGACCCGGAAGTTCGCATAGAAAATAGGAGCTGTAACCGGTTTTTTGGTTCTGTTCCCAACAAGATACACCTCATTGGAAAGCTTGTCCAAACGCCTTCCTATCAAGAGAAAAAAATAAAATTCCTTAGACCCTTACGAACAGAACCAAAATTAGTGTTTTTTGGAACCGGTTTTTTTGTTAAAACCGATATATTTTGTCTTATACTCTTTTCGAAATCTTATTTTTCTCACGCCCCTTGCCACACCCACAAAAAATTAAAAAAACGGGGCGCAGACCATGTCCTGTCCAAGTTCCCCTTCTTTTATTGTTGTATCTGATTTAAAAAAAATTAAAAAAAAAAAATTTCATATTTCATTTTAATAATTTAAAAATCATTTCTTGTCTAAAACAAAATGAGATACCATGGAAACATTAAAAGAAGGAAAATATTGTTTTTGAAAAAAAGTGAGTCAACACCTTCCACCACCAGGAGTTTCAATTTGCATTGAATTCGTTCTATATTCCTTACAGTGTAGTGGAAGCGGCAACGTCGTTGAGGTAGTGTTACTATCGGTGGTGCACTGGTTAGTGAACTTCAATTCCCACAGCGGTCAGAAGTTAGAGCATGTTTCTTGGTGTCGTACTTCTGCTCAGGGGTGCAAAGTTCTCACAAAATGTCGAAAACGCCGACTGCAACTCCGTAGTTTTAAAATTTTGATCTACGTTTTTCTTCAACTCCGTGTCTTTCTCCGACTCCTACTCCAACTCGTAACTCCGACCCAACTTCATAAATAAAGCAAACATATTAAAAATTTTTTCTTGCATAAATAAAATAAAATAGTTCTAATAAAAAAACCGATTAAGTAAATGTCATCCCTGATGTTTTTATTTTTTTTAACCCTTCGACGACCACAGGAAACAAAATTTGCAATATGATTTTTAGCAGCTATAGGAGATAGATCAAATGTATCCTTGGATGATTTATAAAAGATAGTGATGCACAGAATCGAGGAACCGGTTCTTTACATGAATCGACCAGAGCGGGGCTTACAAGCATAGATAAAGGAAATAATAGATATAGCGCGACCATTATCAACTATGTTCACTAGGTGTTGTCCAGTACCTACTGTCACATTCATTGAAGTTTCCCATAATTCTCACTGACGTTTATTCAAAATTGTGGGAAATTTTTGTGAAAGTAATTTAAGCAATGGAAAATGTGACAAAATTTAAATGATTTTATATAATAACATTTGTTTCTTATATAAAAAACTATTTTAATGCCATGAGGCCGGTGGTGGGATATCAATACGAAAAAACCCGTAAGACCGCCCAAAGATGAAGATGCTGGTACGTCTTTTTAATCTAAAAACTTCCCCGCCCAAAAACTGTATGAACTTCTGTGTTCGCAGATGCCGAACCCGTTACAGTGGCTGTGGACTCTCAACAAGGAATGGTAGGTGAACCGGAGGAAGATCCAATTTTTTAAAAAATAGACGGTGGTGTCATGGCTTTGCAATTCGATGGCCATCAGATATTGTACTTTAAGTAACGTGTTGTATTCTGGTTCGAAGTGATATTTTTGTTGAAAATTATTTTTTTGTTTTGATATGAAATTTTAGAATTTTAATTAGCAATATGTCAAAAACGACTTTTTGCGAAAAATAACTTTTTTATTGTTGAATATGAATCTTTGGGGACTCAGAAACAATATTTATTCCACGAGTTTTTTTAAAAATTAGTTGTATTTCAAAATATAACACAGTTTAACCATTTTCGTGGGCTTAAAAATTAAAAAATTAAATTAAAAAAAAAAAAAAAAACTGGAATTTTTTAATTTTTTACAATAAACTGGGTTAGTAGCCTTTCATTTAAGATGAATATTTCATTCGTACACTGAGAGAAAAAAAATTATTATAATAATAAGTGGTACAAGTAGATTTACGACTTTTTCATTTAAAATGGCACAAAAACGGCTAAAGATTTTTGGCCAAAATTTTCTATTTCTCGTTTAGAACCTTAAAATCTAAAATTCCACCAAGGCGCTTCACGTCACAAAGCTTAGTTTGGACGTTATGAGTTGAGGAAGGTAAAAAAGCTAAAAATTTTGGATTTTTTTCCATTTTTCTTGAAGTTTTTTCAATTTTTTTTCCAAACGAAACATTGTACTGCGAAGCGCCTTGGTAAAATTTAAGATTTTAAGGTTATAAACGAGAAATAGAAAATTTTGGCCAAAAATCTTTAGCCGTTTTTGTGCCATTTTAAACGAAAAAGTCGTAAATCTACCTTTACCACTTATTATTATAATAATTTTTTTTCTCTCAGTGTACGAATGAAATATTCATCTTAAATGAAAGGCTACTAACCCAGTTTATTGTAAAAAATTAAAAAATTCCAGATTTTCGGATATTAATAAAATTACATGAAAAAATTCGTAATCAGTTGAAAAATCAATGACAACAAGAACACCCTATAATTCACATATCATGTAATTGAGGGCCACCCTAATGAGCATTTCAGATAGCCGAATGTATCCCCAAATCAGTACATATAATTTGGTACATATATCTTTAAATTGGAAAAACCACTTTTTTTGACATATTGCTAATTTTAATGTCATATTTTTTTACTTTTTTTTTTGGGCACAAAAAAAATCCCATTTACTGCTTTCAACGACATCTAGAAAATTACCCATTACACTAAAATTTTCCCAACACTTGTGCTTCATCTATCAGTTTACTTTATCTATTGTTACAAGAACCGACAGACGGGTCCATAGGAACCGAAAACGGTTCTTTTAAGGACCGAAAAACGGGTTCAAAAGAACCGAAAACGGTTCAAAAACACCAAAAACTATTCTACAGGAACAGAAAAACGGGTTCAAAAGAACCGGTAACGGTTCCTGAATAAAAGGACTCGTATCCAAAGGAACTAAAAGTGTACACCTTTAGGTGAGGGTACGAAAATGTGTATTTTTATAAAATTTTAATTAAATTAAATTTAAAATTAACTTACACCAGGTGCAGTTACAAAATATGTGCACTTAACTTTTTCATGTCGTTTTGGTGTAGAACTGAAAAATTTAAATGTATTTTGCACTTTTTTGTTGACTTTTATCGTTGGTATACATTTGTATTGTGTTTAACGCAACTAGTTTGCCACAAAAACACGAAATTCGGTTGTGGTTCCTTTGTTGGACGTTGTTTACTATTGTCTCTATCTGGTATTATTGAACCCATGTTTTCCACCATCCAATGTTTACTTTCCACCGTACCTATGACGTTTAATTTATTGAGAGAATAAATGTATCTATGTATGTATTAGTCTACGACCTGAACCGGTCCAAATACCCTGGTTTTCTCGGAACCGGATTCGACAAAAAATGTGTATTTTTATCAAATTTTATATTCTTATAATAAAATATTTCACTTAAGCCTCTATGGGTGACCAATTTGCTTGGAAGTGGAACCGGTCCAAATACCCGGTTCTTCAAATAAGCGGAAGCGCACATCACTAATAGAAGACGGTAGAGGCAACAATAGTGAAATTGGCGTCAATTCTCTAACTGATCCGATTTGACCCCTAAAAGACATCAAAGTTGGTCAAAAAGTGATCTTACTACAAAGGGATCGTTGAAAAAATGGCTCCTGTAACATTATGCAGTGACCATGTATATGTTTGCAAGATTGTGTTCATGATGTTTTTTTGTTTCCTTATTGTCTGTCATGTTTTTGTTTTCAGCAGCTTTCAACAAATACAGCCAAATTTGGGGCACCAACACGTGTGTTATAACATATTAAGCACTGTTTATCGAACATATAATATTGAATAGCAAACACAAAGTGTTTGGACCCAAGTGTACTATATTTGCGACAAGCTACAAATACATTATATTTGCATCCAAACAAGAACAAAGCCAGATCTTTGAGCGTGCACATCACTGCTTAAGCTTCCGATCTTTTGCTAATCGCAGGCAACTTGATTTGGTTCCTAGTATTTCCAGTCCAGCGAAATCGAAAATTTCTTCCATACCACTTCAGTAACAATTTGGATTTCTCTATTCCGAAAACTGCAAACAAACATAAAGTCTGCCAAACGAAAACTTTTGACATTGAAAAACTGAACTAGAGTCGAATTCGAACGACAAGACATTAAGGATAGTTCCTAAGTTCTATGGTTCCCTGAATTGTTTCAGTGCTCCGGCATCCATATTCTGGTAAGGTGGGTACCCAACAGCTTGGACATCTCAATAAAACAATTATGGACAATTTTTGAAGCTAAGAATAAAGATTGCACAGATTCTAAAGCAGATATTCATAACGTTTCGCCCCAGCCAATGTCCAACTGCTCCAATTGCCATGACTTCTGCCACACAAAAACTACAATGGTTTTGTAGTTTTTGTACCCAACACTTTAGATTAGTTTCCAAGAACTACTTTGATATATAGTTTGGAACCCTTAGTGTAGAAGCATAAATACCTTCTATGACCTGGTATGTGTCCATTAGTGTAGAAGCAGAAATACCTTCTATGACCTGGTATGTGTCCATTCCAGTCCCGACTCTCTGGGATATGAGTAGAGAAATTGCTCTGTAAGTTAGGTATTTGTACCAGGTAATCCAATTCTAACTTGAATTTCCCTTAAAATTGTGCCGGGAATGTTGATTAATGCGAAGAAAGGTAGGTAGATTGCTGACGTTTCCACCATTTGCCTGAACAACAAATGTAAATGAAGAGTACCTCCAAACCCTTCCTGGGTGTTGTGCGATCTAGAGCTTGTGTGAAGGGAATACAAGGTGTTGCACTCCAATGCCATACTCTGGACTTTAGTCTTTAGTCAAGAATCTGTAGTGTTGTTTTTTCAGTACCGTCTACTAAGCGACAATGCCATAAAGCAATATCGGGCGGAGAACAACTGTGTATATGAAATAAACGACTTTTGGCAATGGGCCCCATCGACTTAAAAGTGGGTGTAAATAAAAGATTTCTATTTGGGGGAAACGTTTAAGCTTTTGCCGTTAACGCTGAATTACCGCAAGGAACTAAATATTATTGCGGCAAACAAAATATGTTCGCGGCAAACAACTTCCAAACGTTTTATATTTATTTGATTGTACAGAGGCAACAGCATTTCGTGTGTTTCTTCAAGTTCGTAATATAGTATGAAGTGACAGAAGCTCTATGATTCCCTGAATTGTCTAAACACGGCTGTTATTTAAATTGACCCTTTCTCGATCACAGGCAAGTATGTTTGCCCTAGGACCTATAATTGTATAGGTAGGAGATAAATCAAATGTATCCATGAATGATTTATAAAAGATGGTAGGGGAAACAAGAGTGTAGTAGACGTCAATTCTCTAACTGATTTGATTTGACCCCTATGAGCCATCAAAGTGGGTCAAAAAGTGATATTACTACAAAGGTATGCAACGGGTCGAAGAAAAGGACGCACGTGAGGGAATCGTCACGTAAGTTCTGAGTTCATACCTTACATTTAAAAAATTTAAGGTCGAATTTCAATGTTCTTACATGGACCGAAGTTATTAATCATCTTAAGCCCCAAAACGAATTTCGTCCAAAGATAATAATTGTACACACTACACTCTCTGTATGCATACATATTGAGGGAGCATTCAACAATCTCCGGACCGAAACACTCATCCAATCCTTAGACCAGTTTATGGTGGACCGGATATTAAAAGACTGGATCAATCATATGCTAAGGAATAGATGGATAAAGTGCGGTTCCCATGGCCTAAATATTAGAGACAGGGTACAACGTGTAAAACCACAACGGGGAATTATATCACCACTCTTATGGGTCCTCACAATACACAGTCTCCTAAGGAAGCTTACCGAGGAAGGACTTAAACCAGTCTGCTATGCAGTCAACGTTATAATACTCCTATTTTAGGGGAAGAATCCTAATCAATTATGATGAGAGGCCGAGAGGACACTGAATATAGCGTTCAATTGGGCACAGCCAACAAGCTTAAAGGTGAACCTGGACAAAACAGGAATACGTCTATTCACCAGGAAAATGAAAATTTCAGAGTTTGAAGAGAGACGATTTCTGGAAAAGACGATTAAAATATCCGATAAGGTTTAATACTTAGGGGTAATCTTAGATCGGAAATTGAATTGGAAGCACCACATAGAACACAGGGCCAATAAGGCCTACAGATGTTGGTAGCTATGCAGAAGGACAATAGGTTCCAAATGGGGCCTCAACCCAGAAATAACACACTGGCTCTACAGAAGCTTAATTAGACCCGTGCTAACATATGCTTCTGTAGTATGGTGGACGGCAATTGAGAGGAAATGAAATATCGCAATACTGCAGAGGGTTCAACGAATGTGCTGCATTGGTATTAGCGGTGCAATGAGGTCAACATCTACAAGGGCCATTGATACTATTTTATGTATCCAGATAATCGAGATTAGGGTCAAAAACAAGGCCGAACTTGCGGTAAAACGCCTACAGACAATAGGTGAATAGATCAACAGGGATCTTAAGTTCGAAACACCAACGGATAATGGAGTCTTTGGTAGGTTACACGCAAGATGCGAGTGAATCCGACCGAATACCCGAGTTAAGTGTTAAGGCGTGTTGTGTGATTTTAACGAAATCTAGAGACGCCCGGCAGGATGGGACCCTGCCACAAACACCAAATGGGACCCGCTGTTATACGGATGGCCCAAAGGTAGACGCCGTAAAATTTGTCGTTTTTTGTTGTTTAAATGCAAATATATTGTGTTTGTAAATTGCCGCAAATATATCGTAGTATACTTTTGTCCAAACATATTGTGTTTGCAATTCAATATAACTTGTTTGGAACACAATGACTAGTAGGTTATAATATGTGTATTTGTCTCCCAAATGTGGCTTTGTTTGTTGAAAACTTCTGAAAACACTGATGTTTGTCATAATGAAAAAGCAAAAAGCAGCAGATCTTCAATTCAAGAAGACAATGCTTGCAAACATGTACATGGTTCCTGCCAGGCCGATATTTTTCAGCGTGTATGCAGTTAAATTTTGCCAATGCTTGGCAAATTTTGAAGGCGTGTTAAAATTTAGAAGTATTTTATGCAATTTTGTACTATGTGTTTCTAAATATGTTTATAAATCTACGCCTCTGTAGTGTTGGTTTGAACACTTTTGGAAATAATAAAAATGCAATAATAAAACCGCCTCGAAATATTTGGTTTCTCTTGCGCTTAATTACTTTATACACTGTTCATTGTACTTTAATCTTAAGTTAACAACATGAATAACCCAACAATCTATGACTTCATGATTTAAAAATATTTATTGTTTTTTTTTTGCTCTGTCTACTATAAGAATCATAATAAAAATAAACATTTGTGGTCTCTGCCAATAAATCTCGACAAAGTCTCACATAACGAAATGATTTCATTAGACTTGTTCTGATGGAACACCAATGGCTTTAAGATTCGTTAATTGTTTGAAAATTAACAAATAAATTAAAGATTTCATTAATAGTTATATGTGACAATATTTTTAAAGCTGTTCACTACAAATGACCCGTTTCGATTTTGGAATATTTTGAATAATTCTGTAGCTAATGATGCTAACTCATCGTTTTTTCTTAAAAACGCTTAAAGAAATTTGCATAAATTGGGATTAAATTTATGTGAAAGTAAAAAAAATAATCATTTTAATTTTTTTATATTGTCACACATATTTATGTAGGAAAAAGTCTAAGCTTGATTAAATTATTTATATTATTTTTTTTTTTTTTTGCTTCCAATTTATATTGTTATTTTAAGCTTCGATTTCTTGTTAATACTGCTAATACGTGATGGTGAATATTTATTGTTTTACATTATATACTTATACATATGTACTTATATATATAAATTGTTATGTAGATGTGTGTGAATTTTTACAACTAATTTATTCTCTTTCGTCCGAAGATGATTTAATTAATTATATATGACCTTCGGTGGCGTTTGTTATGGCGCTAAACGAGACAATAAAACAATAGAATTGAAATTATAATTTTCAATTATTATTAAATACATAACTAAATCATATCATTAGGTAGCCAAATTGATTAGCTTCTACAATTCTGGCCTTTCAATCTAAACATTATGGTTCAGATTAGTGCAACCATATTAATATTTTTGTATATATTTGCAATATTTTTAATAATATTTTTTTCTCTTTTTCTCTTTCCAGGTATGTACAACAAGAATTTCTTTAAACTGTTGTAAGTGGTAAAATTGTTATTTATTTAAAAGTGCCAGGACACAGGATATCATCCCCAAATTCGATTTTGAGTTTTTAGTCGAATTTCCCGTTAAATAATATTTAGCATTAATTAAAAACTGTGTCACATTGTCCAATATTAGGAACATAATACAGTGAAAAAAAAGATAGAAGTAGAAATACCTGAAAAGTGATACTATTATTCTTCTAGGTGTTGTCGAGTAAAACAAACATTTATTTGTGAAATTTTTTATTGTAATTCCACCTGGTGTATGTCACTTTTCGTAAAATATATCTCTATCACACCGACCGCATCAAGAAGAGTGTGAAAGGAAATGTCAGATGAGCCAAATATTCTCTCTAGTATGAGATTACTCTATGAACAATACAAATTCATTGAGGTTTATGTTCGTCTCGCTCTAACTCCCTGTGTCTAGTCGAAATGTTGCTGCCTCAACACAAATCTTGACATTCATATAAGAAACAGGGAAATTGCCAACATTCATATGCAAATTCCGGATTGCTGTTGATAATGTGTTTTGCACTTTTGATTTAGGTAATAATGTCAAATTTTGTTGTGTTCATACAAAAAAGATCACCAAACCCAAATTGGGCAATATAACCGATGCTTATTTTTCCTGTGTATTTCGGTTTAAAATCCTTTTTCCTATTAAAAATAATGTTTAATAGAAAATAGTTCTTACAAGAAGTAGTGAAATTTATTATATCGGTGGCTGGTGGGGAATATAGCTTCTTCGATGCTCACCAAGGCTTCTCGACAAGTATGTATGTCATCACACAATATAAGGATAAATAATTCACAAATTAACGAGAATTGTTTCAACACCACCTACTAGTTCGAAAACATCCAAAACAATACTTTCATTGAAAGGCAATACATATATAGATGTTGTTTTTTCAAAATAGAAACAACAATTGTTATGAGATTATGAGTATTACTTCTGATTTTCTTTTTACTTTATTATTACTATTTTTTTAAATAAATTATGTATTATCTTGGTCACACAAAATGTTTATTGTCACTTTTTAATAACAACTGGTAAACGCGGAAGTCACAGTTATTTACTGAAGAGTCAGCTCTAAATATTTGGTTGTTTATTTAAAGAAAATAATATTAAGAGCAACGTTATTAAGAATATCTCCAAAGAATAATAAAATGATCACCTTATAACTTGATTTAACCTTTGTCGGTCAAGCATTTGAAACAACAAAAAGTATAACTTTAAACTAAAGATGGTTTTGAAATTTTAATTATTAAAAAAATCCCCCTATATGGTAAAAGATAATAAACAACGTAAACGAGATATTTTGGAAACAGTTTTCAAAAGAAAAATACAATTAAATCATAACAGCGCTCATGTATGAAATTCATTAAATAATCTGAAAAAAATATAATAAAAACAACGAAACATAAAGTGTTTGCCAAAAAAAAACATCATATATAAACATTATAAATCATAATTGGCTGGGTTTTATTTTTTTTTTATTGTTTTCGTTTTTGGCATTTAACATGAACTGCTTAATTTAATACATAAAACATAATAACATTATAATATCAAATATATATAACACAAGGTGTTGTGCATTAAATTATGGCATTTAACAGCAGAAGTAAAAAAAAAACTTAAAGTATTAAAAAAAAATTTAAATCAACCATAAATTCGTTAAACCTAATTTTGAACTGACATTGAAAACTCTACGATTAAATAAAATTATGAAATTATTTTTAATTCAAGATGCAACCAACGTCAGCAGAAATAAATGTTGTTTCTTTGTCATTTGGGATTTTCAAATGAAATTCATGTGTTTGCTTCATATTTCTGCTATGATGTAATTTTGTACAGAGCAAATTATAACCGACAATATAAGTAAATGCATTTAAGTTGTTACGTTTTCAAATTTCTTTTTATTCGTATTTGAAATTTGCTTTTGCTATTTTATTTTTATTTTAACTTGACCCCCTATTGCACATAACTTTTCTTACTTACTTATCCGGTCACGAACAACCCCGGGGGGTCAGGGACCTTACGAAATGACGATAACATATTTCGCCAACCAGTTCGATCTTTTGCTTTATCTCTCCAGTTGTCAATACCAAGTGTACGCAGGGATTCGTCAACCTGATCCCTCCAGCGGAGTCTTGTTTTTCCTATTTTTCGTCTTCGTTCGAGTCCGGTTTCGAAAACCCTTCGTGCTGGTTCGTTTTCATCCATTCTACTGGCATGGCCTAGCCAGCGCAATCGCGTTATTTTGATCCGCTTAACTATGTCAATGTCGGGATATAGCTCATACAGCTCATGGTTCAGGCGTCGCCGATACTCGCCGTTGCGCACTACAGGGCCATACATTTTTCGGAGTATTTTTCTCTCGAAGACTCCTACAGATGTTTCATCTGCTTGCGATAACACCCAGGATTCTGCGCCATAAAGCAAGACAGGTTGTATGAGAGTCTGGTATAGTTGGACTTTTGTTACTCGAGAGAGGGCTTTATGTCAAAAGTGCTTGCTTAGCCCAAAATAACATCTATTCGCAAGCACACGCAAAGAAGAAAAACGTTTATTGTTCGGTTGCCACAACAATACTTTGATTGAATTGTATTAATTTATTAATCGCAACCGTTCATGTAGTTCTCCCAAATAAACTCGTATATCGCAAATGTGTATCATGTTGTTGCAAACGAGTTCTCGTTTCCATTACACGCGTACAAAAATACGTTTGCGATAACTGAAATTAGCCATTTTTCTAATGAGAGCACAGATTACGAAGAACGTAACTTTCTCTCATTCTGTTGACTATATACACAGTCTTATCCACTCGTTTGGCATACACACTCACGCATGCACATAACCGGGATCACACACTCGTATGCTTCTACCTTGTCGATATATCTTGGATAGACAATTGACGCGTTATAGTTTGCTGCGCTTTTAGTTGTTATTTGAATGCAAAGCGAAACAGACGTGTAGGTATACAGTGTAAAAATATACAAAAATTCCAGCTTTTTTTAAAACCAACTTTATGGGTAAAACCAAAATCATAAATGTTGGAAATTTAAACAAAAAAGAGCTTATGGAAGCCATAAATAAAAGTATTAATTAAAACTCGGTTGCTGTAACCGATGGAACAGTTGGTGGAACCGCTTTTCGTTTCTCGCAAACGTTGTTTTCAGCTTTAATTTAAAAAAAACTCGTTTACTGCAAACGTTTTTCAGTTCTAGCAAACGTTTTTTTTTTAGTTAGGATCAACTACAACTCGGTTGCTGTAACCGAGGGAACAGTTGCCGGAACCGTTTTTCGTTTCTCGCAAACGTTTTTTTCACCTTATATTTCTCATAACTCGTTTGCTGCAAACATTTTTCGGTTCTCTCGAACCGAAATGACATGTATGGCTTAACAGAAGTTCGCTTCTCCCAACTACAGTCCCCAAACGAACTTCAGTTATCTGACATTTCGTTTGGGAGGAACGAGTTTTTTCTATGCGTGCCCAATTCTCCGCTTGATCCCAAGGCTGACATTGTCGTCGTCGGCCACTGCAGATTCGAGGAATATAAAGTCGTCCACCTCCTCGAAATTATAACGCTTATCACCGTTCACGCTTTGGTCTAATCGCCTGGAGGCTCTGCTCGTTGAAACCATTAATTTTGTCTTGTCCTCATTTACTGTCAGACCTAATTTTGCTGACTCCTTCTCAATTCTCGAAAACACCGCAGCAACTTCTCTCATTGTGCGCCCAACGATTTCTACATCATCAGCATACGCGAGCAGCATCTGACTTTTGCTGCTGACGGTTTTATTCATGTTGACAGCAGCTTTTCTCAGAACAAGCTCTATTAAGATGTTAAAGAGATCGCACGATAGGGTGTCATCTTGCTTGAGGCCTCGCTTAGTTTCGAAAGGTTCGGTAAGATCCTTACCAACTTTCACTGCGGATTTTGTAATCGTCTAGGTCATCCTGCAAAGGCGTATGAGTTTTGCAGGATTAACAAGCTCAGACATTGCTTCGTAGAGTTTCTCCCGAATAGGGCTATCGAAGGCCGCCTTATAATCGACAAATAGATGATAGGTGTCGATTTGTTTTTCATGGGATTTGGCGTAGCGTCAAAATTTCGCATATTATGCTCAATAGAACCTTACATGCTATGGATAAAAGTATTATTCCACGGTAGTTGGCACAGAGCCTCGGGTCACCTTTTTTAAATATGGGGCATAGTACACTGAGACTCCAATCGCCGGGCATGCATTCATCTAACCAAATTTTTCTAATGAGCTGATGCATGCATCTTATCAGCTCATCGCCGCCAGCCTTAAACAGCTCCGCCGGTAATCCATCGGCTCCTGCGGCTTTGTTGTTCTTAAGCCGGGCAATAGCTGTTCTGACCTCGTCTTGGTTAGGTGGGAGGCAATCGACGTCGTCGTCCAAATTTCGATCGATTGTCTATCTCAGGTACCAATAGCGCAGAAAAATTATCTCTCCATATTCGCAACATACAAACATTAACAAGCGGAAAAGTCCAAGGGACGTCACATATTTGCTCCCACAAGCAAGCTACATTCTTACCATAAAATTGCGGCAACTGCGGCAACCATACACTTTGAAATTTAGTAGATTTTTAATAGAGGAATATATAAACAGTGTTTCAATTCCACCAAATTCTCGTCGAAAGTCACTGGGCTAACGACAGTTTTGATAAAAATTTTTTTTGCTACCAGAAGTTGGTAACACTGCTTTATTTGACAACCCATTTAACAGCTGATAGTTGCCTTTTGTGGCCGTCAGTGGTGCAATGTTAGTGCGCGCGGCTGTTGTGCATGAGAACGTGGATTCGATCCCTGGTTTGACCACCTTACATTTTCGACTACGGTCACCTCGCTTAATGACGGCGCCACCATCTAGTGTTTAGCCATGAAAAATATTCTAAATATACCGTTTGGAACCGGTGTTAAACTGTAGGTTCCAAGCAGTGAGTGTAAAACTAAAACGTGCTCAGCTCACTGCTTTGTGAGATGCTATCCCTTCAAGGGATATAACGGGAAACCATTTTTTTCTTGTAACGGGCATTGGGGCAACTTCGTAACAAGGAAAAGTTTACCGTGCGATGAAAGTAAAATTATTGTCAGCACTGTTGTCAGCTGACGATGAATTCACAGTTGATTAGTGAATACCTAGTTTACGTCGGAATCTCATATCGGCTCCAAATTACCATCACTGTATGTACAGAAGAAAATCTAATTTTTTTTGTTGGTTGCTCGCATATATTTCCCGTGTTACAGTTCTCCAACGTTTGAACATATAGTCCCCCCATATGTTCCGCAATACATAATATATCGTGTTTGTAGCTTGTCGAAAATATAATACACTTGTGTCCAAACACATTGCGTTTGCTATTCAATATTACTTGTTGGAGACACCATGATTAATATGTTATAATATATGTTTTTGCTACTCAAATATGGTTTTGTTTGTTGAAAACTGCTGAAAACTAAAACGTAACAGACAACAAAGAAACAATGACGGATGAGATCTTCAATACATGAAACAATGCTTGCAAACATGTAAATGGTTCCTGCAATATGTTGCTGAGTCCGTTTTTTTTTTCAGCGTGTAGATAATTCTTTGGACAGCGTCTATCTACTGTTGAATATGAACGAATTTTCCACTCCCACTCGGATAACTGAAGGCTTCAAAAAATAGAAAACTTTTTGAATTAAACTTGGTCGCTTTGAATGACTAAGGGTGAGGGTACGTTTAAGTTGGTTCATCCTCCTGAAATTTCTGTACTGGTTTAATATCACTGTGCGACATTGAAATTAGGGCCTCAGCGAAACCAAAAAGTATGAAAGACCAGTGGCGAGGTATTAGGCAACCCAACTCGTTTTTAGTCCTGATCATCACAATTTTATTTTATAGTCCAAAGAGTCAGCTGTTGATCAATGCTGTAATTCTGATCATACTTCAATATATTCTAAACCGTAACATATTTTTCATTACAACCTTCTATAAAATTGTAGCTCTTTCATCGTTGCATAATGTTGACTGATATACATTTTGTAAAAAATACACCGTCACTTCGTCAAATGACGGAACGTCGAACCAAATTTGATATTTTTTGATTTCTTGTAATTTTCCACCACATGGTTAGTAATTGTGCTGATCAGTGCCAAACCGAGAGGGGTTTCCTGATACCTCGCCAATGGACTTTCATAATTTTTTGATCCCTAAATAAACAGTGCTCATTTGTCGCACTGTGTCTTATATCTAAAAAAACAACACATAAACATTTTTTTGTGTATTATTTAATCTTTTAAATGTTTATATTTAACCCATAATTTATCTCAGAAACAATTATATCGTATGATTGCAGAAGATTTTTTCATTAACACAATGTTTAAAGTTAATCCGATGCAAAAACGACAAACAGTTTATAATATTATTAGGTTCATACAATGGGTAAAGAGTTTTAAAGCGGCATAACTCTGGAACAGTAAATGAAAATTCAAAATTTTTTTTACAAAATGTCTTGCAATTTATCCATTTTTTAAAGTGCATCATTAGTATTTTCAATTTTCAGACAAATTTAAACCAACTCCGATGCAAAAATTACACACAATTTATATTATTAGTTTCATACAATGGGTAAAAGGCTTGCAAATGGTATAACTCTCGAACAGTAACCGCAAATTCAAAAAATTTTTCTACAATATTGCTTGGAATTTATCCGTCTTTTAAAGTTCATTATTACTATTTTAAATTTTCAATGGATTTTTAAAAGATATAACGCGTTATATACAAATACATTGTACCTTATTGAGCAAAATCATTTTGCATATACAATATGCATATCGTTAGCTAAAATGCAAAAAGGCGTAACTAACAAAAATATAAATTTACGGGAGATGCAAAAAACTTTGTAAAATTGTAAAAACTATAAATATTTATATCGAAGTTTTTCTAATTTCACTTTAAACACACAGACAGATTTTTGATCGCAGAAGTGTACAATTTTGTCAAGACATATAGTTTAATGCCATTCATAACAAGCAACCAAAAACTCGATTTTGAATTTTTGGTTAGTTACGCCTTTTTGCATTTTAGCTAACTATATACAATACAATAAAAGTTTGGAAGGTTTAGGTTCAAAAATGTTGACTTACAATCTTAGAAAATCGTGACTTTTAACTTAAATTCAAAAAACGTCCGCAATACCCGATTTTTGGGGGGAAATTCAACTTGAGCGACCTCTAAACCTCTTCCGCACAATATGAAAAAAATCTCAAAAATACTTTGAGCAAAAACAAATTTATATTGATGGGACACCCTAGTGAATATGCATCAGAGGTAATTTGGTACAGAGGGACCATATTCTTATTGAATTTACTACATTGGGTGTGATTTCATATGGACGTTGCATGTTACAAATTATTGCTTTAATAATAGCAGATAGAGGCATTTGTACAATCGATCCTACAAGGCAACAATGACGGTATTTCCTGTTTCTGGGATAATATAGTTGTGTTAAATTCAACACCAATGTATACTAGCAATAAACCGTATCGAAAAAGTGCAAGATACATTTAAATTTCACAGTTTTCCTGCAAAATGGCATGGAAAAGTTATGTCAACAGTTCTTGTAACTCCACCTGGTGTAAGTCATTTCGCGACGAACATCATATAGCACGTACCTAAAGACGTATAGTGTGATATGAAACGTCATATGAGACAGATGGCCCCTGTATACCATATTCACTCTATGATATGCATATATGTATGTATATTAGGGTGGGTCAATTTGTATGGGCCCAAAAAACTTGACAAAGAGTATAGCAGAAACGTAATCTACGGCAAGTTCTTAGAAAATATTCCCAAGAAACCATGGTTCTAAAATCAAAATCGAGCCCGCGTTTTTTTACTTAAAAATTTGTATATTAGCGTAAAAAATCGACCCAAAAGAGATACTTTTGAAACTTATACTCTTCGATTTCGATGAAATTTCACAATGAAATTTCTACTCGTTGCTACCGTTACAATGACGTTTATTTTAAGCCGAAACTCTCCACGGTTCATGTTTTATAGCTGTGTAAAGTTGGTTATCTGCAGCATTTTTGTGTAATGTTGCAATATCTTTTGAATGCGACATCAGATTGTAAGGCTCAAGATATCGCCTGATAGGTTTTAACCTTCTATTTAGGAATGAAAATACAAATGACAAAGCTAATATCGCATTCAAAAGTTATTCTAGCATTAACACAGGTATCTCTTCACAAAAATGCTGCAGATGACCAACTTTACACAACTATAAAACATGAACTGTGGGGCCTAAAATAAACGTCCTTGGAAAGACAGCAACGACTAGAATATATGTGTGAAATTTCATCGAAATCGAATTGCATCAAGTTTCAAAAGAATGGCTTTTGTGTCGATTTTTTCGCCAAAAAAATTGACCCACCCTAATGTATATGTTTATTTAATAATTTAAATTCACTTTGTTTTGTTTTTCTGAGTATAATTGTTAAATACATAAACATTTTAACTCAATAAATCCCACCGCATAACATTCAATACCCAAAATTCTTAAGATTAGTTTGAATCTAAAAATTTGTGTGAATCCATATTAGGCAAAACATCTTCATGATTTGTTTAACTTCAAAGACATTTTTCAAGCTTTATTTATGCGAAACCAAAAAAAAACTCTTAAAATTATTCAAATTCTTTCAAAAAGATTTAAAATAACACACTTGAAGTTGACACCTGTCAAATGGCATAGAAAAACACAAAAAAACACAAAACGAACTAAACCAAAAATAAACAATAAAGACAAACAATACAAACCCCAGTTTAGAGGAAAAAATTTACGTATTTATTTTCAGAGTATAAAAAACAAAAACAGCTAAAACTTGTGAAAAATATTTGGTCACTAGATTGAAGAAACCGCCTTAATCTTTAAAAACACAACTTGGAATTTTGCCGTGCAATCATTCATCCAACCAACCGACCTGCTATCCATACATCCATCCATCCATCCTACAACAGTTATGGCCGTCATCAATGAATGAAACGCGCGATGTGATCTATGAGTCTAGTGTGTAAACTCAACGCAGATTGTTATATGCGATGGAAAAAGTACTAGACTTTTGAAAATCAAAAAAAAAACAAAAACAGATTCAGTTACAAAACGTCTTAGTACAGTAAAGTGAAGACAAGTCGAGCCGACAAGTTTTTTTTCCTACTACAGACATGTTGGCTGCAGCATCCGTCCGTCCGTCCGTCCATTAGTCTTCATCGTCTAGTTCAAAATTGATTTGATTACAGCCTAAACTAAATGTTGTGTTATGCCTCCATGCCATACCCTGGCACAATAATTCATTCATTCATTAATTGTTTATGGTAACATTTTGTTTTTTATTACTGAACACTATTCTACAGTTCGAGAGTCTATAGTTGTAAGCGTAGGTTTTAACAGTTGAGTTGTGTTGCAAAAAATGTCGAGCGTTTTTGTTTTTCTGTTAGACAAGTGTTGTGATTTGTTATTCTGACAAAAGTGTAGCAACAAGTTGTTATCTCAACAGAAAGTTCTTAAGTAAAGTAGAACACTAATGTCCGTAGAAAATGTCGATCAGAGACAAATGTAGGCATTTTTAAAGTTAAAAAACATGATTGATTGATAATAACTTTCTGATCATTTTCATAAGAAATATTATTCCAACAAAATTAACTTCATGACAAGGTTTTGTAAACGTTTATTAACCCGCATTCGATACAACTGATAAAGTTAATAGAATGACAACAGCATTAAGGCCAATCGTTAATATCAAAATTCATAACCACCAAAACAAAAGTACCATCTACAGCACATGCTGTAATATTTTTAATGAGGTTGTCTGTTGTATCTACACGCTGAAAATAACTGTCCCAGCAACATATTGCAGGAACCATGTACCTGTTTGCAATCATTGTTTTCATAAATTGAAGAACTGCTGGTTTTTTGTTGCATGCTGAAAAATCTGTATTATTTTCTTATTTGGATGCAAATATCACGTGTGTTTGAAGCTTATCGCAAATATAGTATACTTGTGTCCAAACACATTGTGTTTGCCTTTCATTCGACATTGAATTCCGTTGCGAGTTCGAGAAGGATCCTAAAAAGTAAAACAAATGATCGGCTTTTTTGAGAGGAAAATCAAACGGAAACGTAATCGTTATGTTTCCGTAACTGATTTTCGTTTCGGAGAAAATGAACGAAGAAGGCTGTCCGTCTCGAATTCGAAACGGATTAATATGGCACATTGGGCGTGCGTAATTACTAGACATATGCACAAGTACTGTGGCGAAGTTGCGACAACCTAGTACTTCGGGGTGTGTGCGCGCGCAAAAAACACAAGATGACGTGAAGCGAAGTAGAAGCTTCATCGTCTGGTGCAGATGTCTAGTAATTACTGTACACATGGTTAACGAAATTAGTGTGCAATATACAGTTGGCTGATGAGTTGTGTAACAAGTCGCTTTATGCTGGCAAAAAACAAAAATCGTCTAAGTCCTTGCCATTAACTTCTAGCTACAGAAATTCGGTTATCATACCTCTTTACGACTTCTGGTTGATCAAAATGCATTTTCAGCATAATCTTCGAAGAAAAGTGGGCGACCATGGATCGCTTCGGAAGCCCGCTAAAATTCTTGTGTCACAAAATTACTGCACACAATCATACACCAAAATTATCATTTGAACATTAAGCCTTTTTCTAATTTTTATTTTTTCAAGCTTAAGTTATCATTAGTCTTCAAACCCGAAACCGGGTAAACATGCGAAACCGGTTAAAAGGTTTTAGCAATTAACCGTGTGTCGGTTTTTTAGAAAACTTAATTTTGGAATAAAACCGATCAAACCCGGTTATTTGGTTTCAGTTAACCGGTTTCTACTTAATTTGTGTTAAATATCCTTACAAAAGTGTAAAGATTAAACAAAAATAGATATGATTTTCGCACATTAATGAATTTTTTGAATTTTGTAGCACGATAACAACTTTCAAATATAATTCTGTGTGCACTAGCGAGGTGACCGTCGTCGAAGAACAATTAAATAATTTAAATTATTATATTTCATCATTTCCCTTCCGGGAGTTTTTTACTCGGTCTGACGAAGAGCACCGCGAGCTTGAAACTATAATATTGTTGATGGCAACCCTCTGTTTTGTTGTTTTGTAATGACAAAACAAATCATGCCTGTTTAAAACCAATGGTTTCCCGACATGATAAAAATGAGTTGTGCATGAAAGTGTTCCAATGTTAGTGCTTGGTATTCTTCAAACATGTGTATAAAGGAATTCTCATTTATATGATGAGTGTTTCTAGATATATATTTTTGATGAATTCAGCCTTGGTATCGTTGGAACATTGTTGTGCTCGACTTTTTTGAAAATAATATAAAGCTAATAAATAAGCTTAAGATTATTAAAAAGGTCTTGAGCTTGAATAAATTTAGAAAATTTTAAGTTTAAATTATTATATAAATTATTTTTTTACATTTAAACGATTTTCATTCATGAAAATTTCTTTCAAATTCGAATATGATTTTCAAACTCAAATCAGTTGTATTTAAATAAAACTTATCACCCATATGAGTTACATATTAATTTTTAAATTAAACTCCAATTTACAGCTGAAAATCCAATTCAACTCAAATCAATTCATTGCAAATTTCATTTAATCTTATTCAATTCAATTCAATTCCATTTAATTCAATTCAATTTATTTCAGTTCAATTCAATTTAGTTCAATTCACTTCCGTTTAATTCAAGTCAACTTATTTCAGTTCAATTAAATTCAACTCAATTCAATTCAAATTTCATTCAATCCAACCCAATTCAATTCAATTGAATTCAATTCTATTTAATTCATTTCAAATCAGTCAATTTAACAGAACTCAATTCAATTCAATTCAATGCAATGCAATTAAATTCCATTTAATTAAATTCAGTTCAATTCAATTCGGTTCAATTCAGTTCATTTCAATTCAATTCAATTTAGTTGAAGTCAATTAAATTCTATTCAACTCAATTCAAGTTTCGATCAATCGATCAATTCAGTTTAATTTAGTTCAATTCAACTCAATTCTAATTGCTTTTAGTCCAATCCAATTCAACTCAATTCAATTCCATTTAATTCTATTCACTTCCGTTTAATTCAATTCAACTTATTTCACATCAATTCAATTAAATTTCACTTAATTCAATTCAAGTTTCATTCAATCCAATTCAACTCAATTCAATTCAATACAATTCAATTACACTTAATTTATTTCAATTCAGTCAATTCAACTCAATTCAATTGAATTCAATTCAATGCGAATCAATTCCATTTAATTCAATTCAATTCAGTTCGGTTCAGTTCAGTTCAATTCAATTCTACTTAGTTGAATTCAATTAAATTATATTCAACTCAATTCAAATTTCGATCAATCCAATCCAATTCAATTATATTTAATTAATTTCAATTCAGCTAATTCAATTAAATTCAATTCAACTCGATTAAATTTAATTCAATGCAATTCAATTTCTTTTAATTCAACTCAGTTCAATTCAATTCAATTCAATTCAATGCAATTCAATTCCATTTAATTCAATTCTGTTCAATCCAAGCAGTTCATTTCAATGCAATTCAGTTCAGCTCAATTGAACAATTCAATGCAAGTCAATTCAGTTCAGTTGAATTGAATTCAATTCAAGGCAATGCAATTCAATTCAATCAGTCTAATACAATCCAATTCTATCCAATATAGTCTAATACAGTCTAATTCAGTTCAATTCTTTGTGGCCATTATCACAATATCCAGCTAGAACTAACTACTAACAGTTATAAATTTTAAATTCCGTTCAAACTGACAGCTGAAACTTTTAGTTATCTTTAACTGTATGATAACTTCAACTGTATGGAAAACTGTCATTTATAATTTATTGAAGCATAAAATCATATTTGAAAATTGAAATCATGTTTCTTCATCCAAAATTTTATTAAAATTCGCAAATCATATCATTTATTATTAATTTCTTTTAAGGATATTAACACAAATTGAGTTAAAATCGATTAACCGACGTCAAAAAGCCGGGTTTCGGTTTGTTCGGAAATTACGTTTATTTAAAACCCGGCCCATGGTTAAATGCAAAAAAACGGCTAACCGGTTTCACCGGTTTTTCAGTTTCAGTTTTGGACACTCTAATGGGGAGCCGCTTAATATCGCTTAGCTCCATACAAAGTGTTAAAAAAAATTAGTTCAGCATGGAAAATTTTATTTTGATTTAATTTTTCTTTTTAAGAAGAATTCGAAAGGAAATCGTCAATAAAACCTAAACTTAACATGTTTCGCCGGTTTTTTCCCTTCTGTGAAACAGAAATCCGATTTTCCTAAAGGGTGACTTTTCGAGTAAACCGAAACACTCTAGCTGTCATACAATTTGTTTTATAATTTAAGTTTTTTTAGTTTTTGTGTATTTGATGGCCCAGGTTTCAGAGATGATGTAGAATTAGACGACCAGAAGATGTGCGCAATTTGGCAACCCTGGTAAAAGAAACAAAAAGTGCTAGAAATTCACTCAAAGGCATTTCTCTCACGCGTCATATCTTGATTATTTCATACTTTTTGCATAGTTTATGTAATTTTACTTCAACATGGTTGGAATTTGTATAGTTTTATACAATAAAACTATCAAAAAGCTGCCCGTGTGTTGAAATATTTAATGAAGAGAGTAAGATATAGAACAGAGAATGACTAGGGTTTTACTCGTTGTGTTTGTTGGCATTTGAGTGAAGAGAAATTTTAACTGTCTACTTGTACATCGTTTTTGCAGGTTTTGTGTACAGTTGCTAAAAAAAAGTACTAAGTTCATTTAGTGGAGTAAAAATTTCGTTTCGGTTTCTTAAAAATTAGTTTTGTCGTAGAAATGATTGATTCGTTGCAGCAACAGATTTTGTTCGTCAACTTTAAATGGTTGAAAAAGTCCCATAACAAAAATAATAATAAATAGAAAATTTTAAAATAAATATGAAATAAACCTAAAAATTTTTATTGTTGTTCTCAAGCTTGAGTTTTGAACAATATTAACGATAAAGTTCGAATATTATTTTTATTTTATATTATTTAAGCCTTTTCTCTCCAACGCATATTTTGTTGTTGCCGTAACGCAACTACGAGCGATTAAAAAAAAACTTTCATAGCAGCAAAGACAAAATCGTTGGATGAACGCAACGTTTCTTTGTAGTAGAGTAAACACAAGTTCTTCCCGACGATAAGACGGTTTTATGTTACTACACAAATTTTGGAGCACTCCATTTAGAATTAAGCTCTGCCCTATTTTGATTTGTTCATAATTTTAGAAATTTGGTTATAACGTTCGAATTTAATGCGTCCACTGAAAGACGAATGCAATAGTTAGCATGCATAAATACATTTTTAAAAGTAACAAAATCAATTACCTTAAAAGGAATTACAACTTTCTAGAAAAATACATTGTTTAAACTCCAAAAAATTCCCAGATTTTTCAACACAAAAATTTATAAATTTCTCTGTGAATGTTTAACATTTAAACATCTTTTTCTTTGTTTATATTTAATTAAAATCAAATTTTAAAATTTTGTGGTGCTGGTGCTGGTGCTGGTCTCTTTTTTGTTTTTTGGATAAATATTTTTGAAGTACCATCAGAGCTGAAACCACTACTCAAGTTCCATATTTGTATTGTCTTTGCGTTTTTTCCAAAGCTTAATTTATCGCCCACACGTGTAACTAATGTTAATCATTTTTGTTTTTTTGCAATTATTAAAAATAATAAACAAATTGCAGTTTTAACAAAAATATTTGCCAAATTATATCCACTTGCTCATTTTGCAAATCAAAATACGTGTCTTAAATGGGTAAATAATTCTGGCAAAAGTCATTTGAATTTCATGACACCCATTCAAAGGAAATGGGAAATTGTATGGAAATTATATGTAAGAATGTGGTAAAAGTTTTGGGGTGGATGTAATTTATTTTTTTTGTTAAGAACATCAAAATATGTTGTCATGTAGAGAAAATGGTAACAAGATTTATGGTGATTGTAGAATTGTAGAAATGTAGAAACAATCATATAAAACTTATAAAAGGGTAACAAGTTTCAGTGTGAAAATAATAAATAATTTTCCTCAGAAACGTAGGAACGTTTAACTAATACAACTGGTAAAAGGCGGAACTTAAATTACTTAGAAAGTAGAACCATAGAGCAATAGATAAAAGTGTATATCCCTCTATTTACGTTCTCTCGATGACGACGAGTTAGTAGGTCATTTCATCGAGTTCGAGTTGCTGTTGTATGTTACTCTTTGGCTGGACATAAAACGGATAGGAATTAAATGGAATGCGTTTTTTATTCGATGCAACCACCATAATCCATAATTTAATTGTCATTAGAGAAAGATAAATTAAAATCTGAAAATAAATCGGCGGCGGTGGCGGCTCAATTACTCAGCTTGGTTCTCTAGAAAAAACAATTTTTGACAAATAAATGTTGTCACAGTTTCGCGTTTATTTTTGGGTAAGAAATGTGGATTTTTGTGATTCTTTACTTTTAATAAATTTTGTCTTTTTGTGAGAGCAGTTTACCGAAGTGCACGCAAAAATTAAAGAAACAAACCTTATGTATCAAAGCTCATCGAAATTGTGGTTGATTTTTTATGAAGTGCGGAGTGGATGTCAGAATGAGCGATAAGCAACCAGAACCAACCCATGAATCAAGCTAATGTTTTTATTGTAATCGAGTGATACTAATGACAGCAAAATTATGTTTGACACTGGTTGAATCGAACGAACATACGCATTATCTCTTATTTCTGTTCGTTAATATCCAACCATAGAGTAACATACAACAACAACTCGATCTCTATGAAATTGCGAACTGTCTCGGTGGCTGCAAGAGAACAATAAGAGATAAATGGAAATTCTTATATATTACTCTATGATTCTTTAGTTTGAGTTGCTATTGTATGTTTCTCTATGATTGGCCATAAAACTATCAGAAATAAAAGAGAACGCGTATTTAAGTGCGATCCAACCAACATCAAACATAATTTAGCTGTCATTAGTATCAATCAAAAATTAACCACAGTTTACTTCTTGATTTGTTTCTAGTTGCATATCGTTCATTCTCCCATCCACTGTGTTTTCGATCAAATTGTAATTACAATTTGGATCAGCTGTGGCATGGATACGCCCTAATTTGACGACGTTTATTATTTAAAGCTGTTTAGAAAACTGTATGAAACTTGTATGGAGAAGTTCGGATTGCATTGGTTGTAACTTCAAACAAAATGCATTGGATGTTGAACCTAAATTATCATTACCTCTTATCCTCATACTAACTGGCTCGGTTGGGTTCTAACTGGCAAACAGTAAATATATAAATCTCGAAATCTTCCCAGGTTATAAGGACCAAACTTCGACAATAGACCGGAATATCCAGCTTTGTATTATGAAATGCCTCAGGCGGGAGCAGAATGGAAAGATCCTGTGAGGTGCGATCTGGATGGAAACAATACCAGAGGGCTGATGAAACCGCACAAACTCGAACTGAAACGACTCTAGGTGCCCCCTAACAAGGCACTGTACTCTGCGGGCACATCTGCATACAAACGAGGGGTACATCGAAATGATGGAACACTTTCTCTGGCATTAGCTCGATTGTGCATAATTAAGACACTAACACCTCTCTGGCGATACAATACTCAATGTGGAGGAACTAAGTGCAACGTTATGAAGAACACTGAAGGAATTTGTAAACGCTGAAATTATTTTCCTTTTTATTGTTTGGGTGCAAATATGACGTGTTTGTAGCTTGTCGTAAATATAGTATACTTGTGTCCAAACACAATGTGTTTGATATTCAATATAACATGTTTAGGACACAATGATTAAAAGGTTATAATATATGTTTCTTTGACCCAAATGTGGCTTTGTTTGTTGAAAACTGCTGAAATCAAAAACGTAAAAGACAATAAAAAATCAAAAAGCAGCAGATCTTCAAATCATGAAAACAGTGCTTGCAACCACAACACATTGTGTTTGTATTCAATACAACAAGTTTGAGACACAATGATTAACAGGCTATAATATATATTGCTGAGTCCCAAATATGGCTTTGTTTGTTGAAAACCGCTAAAAACAAAAACGGAATATACAACTAAGAAACATAGAGGCAGCAGATCTTCAATTCATGAAAACAATGCTTTCAAACATGTACATCTTTCCTGCAATATGTTGCTGGGGCGATTATTTTTCAGCGTGTACCGAGTATAAGTAGTTATTTGTGAAATTCTGTAGGTGTTTGATACGAAAACGCTTCGTCGTAGGAATGAAACATGTTCTTTGGTGCGTTTACTTTGCTGCAATACAAAATTGGTCATAAAAGGTCCAAATCCATTAACCCATTACGATCTATACAAGATATTAATAAATTATCAAACGAAATATTTAATATTTTAATATTTACATCGAACTAAATGTAAAGGGTGTGTCAGTAAGAATGCATTTTTTAGTTTTGAGATAAACACACGTATTTTTTGAGTTAGTTTTGATTTTTTTTACCAAAATCCGTTGTGGGTGCATTTGTTTGTCATGGATTGCATGAGGATTTTCTGAGCCTCAAATTCGACAATAATGCGCTTCATCGGAGATGACTTTTTTTGAAAAATAATAATAATTAATTAATAATTTTTATTATTAATAAGTTTTCACAATTATAACGCGTTATTCTTTGGTAAAGCGCTCCGTTTTTAATAATCGGAATAAACATATGTGACAGTTGCCAAATTTCATAGTTACTAGTCGCACAAAAAAAAATTACACTAAATTTGAAAACGTGCAATCTTACTGAGACACCCAATATTTTGTACATAACGGCAAAACTATGAATCATAGATTGATTTTCAAACTCTTAACCCTTTACGCACCAACAAAGTTTAAGAAATTTTAACGAAGTAAAAAATTACATGACGTGTCAGTGCAAAGACGATCTAGAATTAGACAACCAGGAGGTGTGCGTAATTTGGCAACCCTGGTAAAAGAGAACCAAAAACTGCTAGAAATTCACTCAAAGTCATTTCTCTCACGCGTCATATCTTGATTATTTCATACTTTTTGCATAGTTTATGTAATTTTACTTCAACATGGTTGGAATTTGTATAGTTTTATACAATAACACTAGCAAAAAACTTCCCGTGCGTTGAAATATTCAATGAAGAGAGTAAGAGAGAGAAGAAAGAATGACTAGGTTTTCACTCGTTGTGATTGTTGGCATTTGAGTTAAGAGAAATTTTGACTATCTACTTGTATATCGTTTTTGGTCAGTGGACACCCGGTTGGAGCGAAGTTCCTTCCACTATATATTATGTACTAGTTAGTTCCAACACGCGTAAGGCGCCCGTTGAAAAATACCATAATTTAAATGGATCTTTAAGAAAAGATACTTTTTGTAAAATTTATTTTAATTTTTTTAAGAATTTTTTTTTATAAAATGTATTTTTTTAAAAAAAAATATATTTTTAGGTTCTTTTTGTAAGAATATGTATAATATTTTCCCAAAAAGGTCCTTTTTTAAAGAGAGATACTTTTATTAAGAGCTAATGTTTTTTTTAAGAAAAGGTACTATTTTTAAGGAGAAGTACTTTCTGTAGGAAAAAGCCGTAAGAGTAAGAAATTTTTTTTAACAGGTACTTTTTAAAAAAGTGGCACTCTTTTTAGGAAAAGGTTATGTTATTAAGAAAATGTACTTATTTTCAGAAAGGCTACTTATCTCAGGAAAAGAAAAGTTGTTATTTTATTTTTAAGAAAAGGAATTTTTGTAAGAAAAGGTATTTTTTGAAAAGAAGGTATTTTTTTAAGAAGACGTTTTTTTTAAGAAATGGGAAATTTTTTTTAGAATTTTTCCTTTTTTCAAGAATAAGTAAATTTTTAATAGTAGATACTTATCTCAAGAAAAGTTATTTAGTTTCACAAAAAGGAACTCTTTAAAGAAAAGGTAGTTTTTTAAGAAAAGGCAATTTGTTGTAAGAAAATGTACTTTTTTATGAAAAGGTACTTTTTTTAAAAAGATTTTTTTTCTTTTTTTAAGCAAAGGTACTTCTTTAAGTTAAGATATGTTTTTTAAGAAAAGGTACTTTGTTTAAGAATATGAATAGGTATTTTTTTCGAGAACATTTATAGCCTGTTTCTCGATGTCGAAAGAATGCATTCGCAACGTTTCTAAGCGAAAGAAATCTGATTTGGGTTTCACTAATTCAACTTTATGCGAACGACAAGTCGAAAGAAAATTTCGAATACGTAAAGGTTTTCATACAAAATTACTGAGACCACTGGCTCAGAACTTAGCAACTTTACCATACTACCCTCCGACCGCCAATCCGAAAATGTTGAACCCGTTGCCATTTCGCACCCTTGCATTTTCGGATATGGTCCTAGTGGACTTTTCTACATGAAATGAGCCAAGGAATTCGATGGAGAAATTTGTCCGGAACTTCCTGAATCACCCTGTATACTAAATATTGGTTACAGGTTCCACCTAGAAAACTTTCCATTAAACAAGAAATTTCCCAACATATATTAGTCTAGACACAAACCAAACCAAAAGTACCCAATATAGTTGATAATACTGGGTTGTAGGATAATAGTGTTAAAACAAAACTTCTTTAATTTTCTTTCATTTAGCCCCCATCCCGCAAAGTGTGCTAATGAACTTCGTTCCAAAAATGTCACTAAATTTAAAAGTGCAATCTTACTGAGACACCCAATATTTTGTAAATAACGCAAAATACTAGGCAAAACTTTGAATCATATATTGATTTTCAAACTCTTAACCCTTTACGCACCAACGAAGTTTAAGAATTTTTAACAAAGTAAATATTTACTTGCCTTCATTGACAGGAAATAGTTGTTATGTTTGTGTAGGTGCACATTTCTTTGATTCACAGAATAATTTATATCTCGCCTTTATTAACACCCTTTCGTCTCTCTGCTGGCTGCTTGTGATTTGTTTTAGTGATTGATGAGAAACTTCCGATACTTGCGATTAAAAAAGTTAAAAGTTGAAAACAAGTACGTTTCGGGAATAATTTAACAACATTTGTTGCTGTTCTCAAAATGTGTTAACACTGATTGCGAATAATTAAATTGAAATTCATTTAGACTTTGAAATTGTATGAATGACGACGCGTAATAAAACTGGAAGTCTATACCACTAAACTTGACACATAACCTGATGATGATTTCATACTACAACAGAAGTTTTTTTTTTTTTTAAATAGAACTTAAATTAATATGTTTTCAACAAAATTTACATGAAGAGAGTAGTATAGTTTTTTAAAAATAATAACATCTACTGAAATACTTTAAGCCGTCTGTCAGTCTGTCTGAGAATTTTAATATTCCACTCGAAAACTGCAACAATGTTAAAATGCGATAATAAAACGACCTTTTAAACGCCTTCAAATCACACTCTATTAATAAAAGTAGCAGCAAAAAACCTCAATCCATAGCCCGAGTGTTTTTCGCACTTAATACGAATAAATGCAAATTAAATTTTTTATTTTTTTAGAAAAAATATTTATTCGATTACGTCGTTGAAACTTCCACAGAATGTGAACAAACACACAATAAATTTTTTTTCCAATTGTGGGCGTAGTTGTTTAAATATCTGTTCTCTCTTGAGATTCAATCTGAGTTTGTGTTTTTTTTTTTTGTTTTGTAAATTTTGAAATTGTTCATTAAACGCGAGATCACAATCAATATGACACGACAAGACCCACCGAACAGAGACACAAACAAAAGTATTCAATTCATAGGAATTGAAATGCGGAGATTCGAAAGATGATCTCACAAACCGGTGAGATGTTAAATTACCTATCGCTTGGCGCCCCCCTTCATCCACTCCCCCATCAGCAGAAATTTTGCATTCATAGTAAACAGATAAATGAATATTTAAATTTTTGTTAACACAATAAAAGTAAACATTAACAAATGTCGAATAAACGTTAAGGAAGACTTCAATTAATACACTCGAACGAAAATCAAAAGTTACATCTAATTTCGTGCAATTAACGGAAGACCTTCGTCACACGAGTGATTTTGTTCGTCACCTTAATGAATTTATTCATCGAAAGTGAGACAAGGTACAGATTCCATCTCGCAATGAAACAGATTCCATTCACCACTATAACGAGTATGTTTCAGTGGTTCATACAAAATAAAAGCTTCGTCACACGAAATAATTTGTTCGTCACCTCAATCAAAATGTTCATCGGAAGTGAGATAAGGAACAGGTTCATCGCCGCAACGAAAATGATTATATAACTGATTATATAATGAGACAAGGTCTGTACTTCATCGTCGCAATTGAACAGATTGCATTGACAGAAAAAGCTTCGCCGCTGTAACGATTATGTTTCAGTGGTGCTTATTAAAAAAAGCTTTGTCACACGACAGAATTTGTTCGTCACCTCAATCAATATTTTCATCGGAACTGAGATAAGGACAGGTTCATCGCCGCAACGAAAATGATTGTATAACTGAAAAGGTTTCTTCACTTTAATGAATATGTTTTAAACCTGCGTGACTTTGTCATTCATAAAATTAAGGCGCGTCGATTGGTGAGGAAGATGAAATAGTTGGAAATATCGGCACGTAAAATGAATCCCCGTTAAAGAGAAAATCATTGCCTATTACATCCCATGAAGAGATTGGGGAGGGCTGCGCACAATCTCGTTTAGTTCTATAAATATCCCTTGAATATATCGGCTATATCTTTTGGCAGTCCTGAACTAGATCGGTTTAAAATACCCTCCAAAGAAAAAAAAAACGTTTATTGCTTGGGTGCCGCAACAATACTATATATATCTTTTGGCAGTCCTGAACTAGATCGGTTTAAAATACCCTCCCAAGAAAAAAAAACGTTTATTGCTCGGGTGCCGCAACAATACTTTGATTGATTTGTATTAATTTATTAAACGCAACCGTTCATGTAGTTCTCCCAAATAATCTCGTATATCGCAAATGTGTATGATGTTGTTGCAGATGTGTAAGTAGACCGTTAAAAAAGTAGACATTAAAACGAGCTTTATGGTAAAACCAAATTCAACTTTTTCTTAGATTAGAGTAACTACAACTCGATTAATGTAACCGAAAGAACAGAACCGGTTTTCGTTTCTCCCAAACGTTTTTTCAGCTCTAATTTTTCATAACTCGTTTACTGCAAACGTTTTTCAGTTCTCGCGAACGTTTTTTAGTTTGGAGCAACTACAACTTGGTTGCTGTAACCGAAACAACAGTTAACAGAACCGTTTTTCGTTTCTCATACACGTTTTTTCAGCTTATATTTTTCATAACTCGTTGCTGCAAACATTTTTCGGTTCTCCTAAGTAAAATGACATGTATGGCTTAACGGACGCTCGTTTCTCCCAACTACAGTCCCCAAACGAACTTCAGTTATCTGAGATTTCGTTTGGGAGGAACGAGTTTTTTCTTTGCGTGTTGATATATTTTCCTTATCCGGCCTCCGTTTTAATCTTTACAAAGTTTACCAAATCAAGCTCTAGGCCAAGGGTTTCCTCCAAAAAGTTAATTAATAAGTTCAATCTTAATTTTATTCGATATTTCGCCTTTCATCGAAAGGCATCATCAGGAATATAATTTGGCAAATAACAACAACTTATTGCCCTCTACCGCTTCGACTGTCATCTAACTCGTCACACATTGCACTGTAAAAATCAGGTTTTTTTCTCAAAATAAATTCCGTATAAAACGGTATCAAAATTAAAAATACACAAATTTATATAAAAATTATATGAAATTTAGGCTGAACTGCACTGGGTGCTTAAAATGGGTCCACTTAGGGGCATCGTAGGAACCATCAAGTGTAGGTACTCAAATAAAAGGTATTCTCCTCACTAATTTAGTGTTGTATTTAGATTTGATGTGTGACGTCTGTGGGTCCAGATAACCCTATTTTACCATATTATATCGGGTATCGTGGAATTGAAAAAAAACTAAATGGTGCCAGTTGTTTGAAAACAAATATTTTGGTGAAAAGTTGCAACCTTATAAAACATGTTTTAAGTTTCAAAGCGACACATTGTTTAATATTTTTATTTGAGCCATCAAAAGTAAACGATCTCAGTGAATTTGTAAACATGTAGACAATTGGTCACCTTATGTATTTCAATATTTCCATTTGAAAGGTCTCAGTCCAAGCAATATTAAAGCTGAGGTAGATTTTACTCTTAGGGGAGTCTGCTCCTTTGTTTATCTCTTTCAAATATTAAGTAACAGAGCTTAAACGAGGCTGTACGAGCTGCCAACACAAACATCGTAGTGGTCGGCCAATTGAGGTGTCCACGCCAGACAGAGTTAAGAAAATCCACAAAATAGTATTGGATGATCGTTGGCTGAAGGTGCGTGAGCTAGCTGAAATGATAGACATTTCAAAAAGTGCTATACATCGTATATTGGCCGAAGATTTGAAGATGAGAAGGCTGTGCGCAAGATGGGTGCCGCGTTTGCTTTCAATAGAGCAAAAACAGCGTCGTGTTTCAGTAGAGTGTTTGGCGATGTTTTACCGCTATAAAACCGAATTTTTGCGTCGATTTATAACCATGGATGAGACAAGGGTGCACCACTTCACACTTGAGACCAAGGCACAATCAAAGCAGTGGACTGGAGTGGGAGAATCGTGTCCAAAGAAGGCGAAGACGGTTCCATCTGCTGGCAAGATCACGGCGTGTTTTTGGGATGTGCATGGGATAATTTGTATTGATTATTTTCAGAAAGGAAAAAGCCATCAACGGCGAATATTATGCTAATTTATTGCAGCGTTTAAGTGATGAAATTGTGGAAAAAATGCCGCGTTTGGCGAAAAAGAAAGTGTTGTTTCATCAAGACAAGGGTCCAGTTCACACATCCACTATAGCGATGGCCAAAATTAATGAATTAAAGTTCGAAATGCTTCATCACCCACCTTATTCACCAGATTTAGTTCCGTCGGACTATTTTTCTATTTCCAAACTTGAAAAAATGGCTGGGTGGTAAAAGATTTGCCAACAATGAAGAGGTGGAATCTGTGGTTGATTTCTATTTTAAGGAGTTTGACAGTTCTTACTATAAACAGGGTATCGAAGCTATTGAATATCACTGGAAAAGGTATATCGAGCTAAAAGGAGATAATCTTAAAAAATAAAGAAAATTTTTCGCAACTTTTTTTGTATTTTCTTTGTTAGGCCGTCTAGTTTTGGGACCACCCTCGTATCTATAACTCCAACGAAAACCAACCATTTTTCGCGTCGAAAAATGTATCGAATCAGACCTTGAACGCTTGTAGTATGAACTTCTCATACATTAAAACTCAAAAACTAACAAAAATAAGTTCATTACGAAAATTGAAAACACAAATTCAGTTGTACCAACGGAATTAATGAAAAATTCGGTTTTATCGCCAAATTTGGTTGTTGCTACCAAATAGTTACGAAATACTATGATACTAATTGCTGAACAGAGGTTGTAGCAACCTTAAATTCGGCTGCTACAACAGAATTGACAGCCGATTCGATTACTGCAACCGAATTCGTACCAAATTCGGTAGTTGCAATAGTAATTGTATATAGTACAAATTCATTAAACAAACACGGCTGTATTTGTATCACAAACACATATATATTTGGGCCGCAAACACATATATAATAACCTATTAATCATTGTGTCTCAAACATGTAATATTGAATAGCAAACACAATGCGTTTGGGCACAAGTATATTATATTTGTGACAAGCTCCAAACACACGTAATATTTGCATCCAAACAACAAAAAATTACAGATTTTTCAGCGTGTACAATTGGTTCTTCGAGTGCATAGTGTTGCATTGGAATGACTCCATTTTACTTTTGCTGGGATGGAACAAATTAGCAAACGACATTTTGTTAGTTTAAGAGGGCAACAAAAAACAATAAGTTTGCGAAAAAAAAAGATTAATACTACGAGTATTATGAACTATTTGAGAATCTAGGTTCGTTCTCACACCAAAAAAACAACCCTGTATCGTGTTTCAATCATATAAATAATTAATTTGATTTTGAAAACATTTGACATCATTCATAAAAAAACAACATCATTTGAAGCTAATTGCTAGTGCAAATTCCACTTGTGTTAGATACCGATCGGATTAATCGATTTCGACAGTATGTCAATAAATGTGAAACAGGCAAAAACAAAAACAGGTGTGTTTTATAAAACAATCAACAACAACAAAAATTGTGTTCAATGAATACTGTAGAAACTACAAACGAAATGAAAACATACAAAATACAATAATGACGTAAAGGTATAAAAATGATTTAATCAAATTTATATTTTATATAAAGAATTAAAAAATCTTAACAATAAAATCTTTTCAAATGCTGCAAAATCTATAAGGCTTTCGTAAATGCAGCTTTTAAGAAGCATAAGGTAACCAAAGTCTTAATTGAAGGTCCACAGGAAAAAGTCAAATCTGTCAAATTAAAAAAAAATTTAATTTTCTAACAGAATACAAACTTTGTCACGCAACTGCTTTAAGACAGATTAAGATTAATTTTAAAACATTAACCGCCCGATATGACGCAACATAATCAATATGTATATTTGCAATATATTTTCTTTCTAATTCGATTTGAATTTCTTATTTGAATTCCTTTTAGAATATATCATTTTACGACTGACAATTCCACCATGTGGTTTGTTGCTGGCCATAATTTTTTTATTTCCTACATTATTAACCACTTCATTAAATGTTAATTTATAATTCATAAAATTAACTACTTACAATTTACATATCTAGTCGATCATCGTGGCCATAGTGTACAATTGCACATTTGTTATCGTCAAATTTTTCAGCCCACAATTTATCGCATGATTTCCTTAATAAATTTACACATTTTATTGTTCTTGAACGATTAAAGAAAGACCACACTCAATTGTTGACACAAAACAAAATGACGCTTAAAATCTTAACTACCTGTTTGTTCAAATTAAGATCTTTTCTCTATTGATTAACGGAGTGGGGGGTTATTCGCATCGGGTTTCTGCGGTGATTTTACGCCCTCTAGTTCGGTGAACGTAATTACAATTGTATTCTACTTAGGGGCGTAGTACTCGTATTGTGATTGTAGTCAAGATCAAGGTGACTTCAAAGTACTACCCTGTTGTTATTAGATTGAAAAGAAACACATTAAATTAATCGAATGTAAAGTGGCTGCGAGTTCATTTTATCGACGCACAGTGGGGGCAATTGTAATTCATACTATTTTATTTGCACAATTTTTGAGTTATTGAAAATTGTAAATGATTTTGAGAACTTTAGTTATATTTGATAATTGGATGTTATTTAATATATACAGATCCAAAGCTAAAATCAACAAACCGTTCGGAATCGGTGTAAAAACAAAGCGCACAGCTCATTGATTGTTAGGATCTCTTAACAGCCCCTTCTAGTTATGTTAAGGGAAACTATTTATTTATTTATTTTTAAAGCTAAAATGTACACGCAAAGAAAAAACTCGTTCCTCCCAAACGAAATCTCAGATAACTGAAGTTCGTTTAGGGACTGTAGTTGGGAGAAACGAACTTCTGGTAAGCCATACATGTCATTTCGTTTGGGGAGAACCGAAAAATGTTTGCAGCAAACGCGTTATGAAAAACATAAGCTGAAAAAACGTTTGCCAGAAAGGAAAAACGGTTCTGCCAACTGTTCCCTCGGCTACAGCAACCGAGTTGTAGTTGATCCTAACTAAAAAACGTTTGCGAGAACTGAAAAACGTTTGCAGTAAACGAGTTATGAAAAATTAAAGCTGAAAAAACGTTTGTGAGAAACGAAAAACGGTTCCACCAACTTTTTTTTCAGTTACAGCAACCGAGTTGTAATTAATACTTTTATTTATGATTTTGGTTTTACCCATAAAGTTTGTTTTAAAATTTTTTGTCATTTTTGTCTATTTGTTCAGTGTATACCTACACGCCTGTCTCGCTTGGCATTCAAATAGCAACTAAAAGCGCAGCAAACTACAACGCCTCAATTGCCCATCCAAGATATATCCCCCAAATCGGAGCCGATTCGGATCCGACTTCTCGGAGATGATTTCGAGAACGGATCCGTTCTCGGTTCGTGATCGGATCAGCGAGCGGGAGAAATTCCTCTTTCGTTCTCGAAATGAGAATTGCGTCCGATCTCGAAACGAGATCGGATCCGATAACAAAATGAATTCGGACCCGATATCGAAATGGATTCGGACCCGATAGCGAAATGAATTCGGACCCAATATCGAAATGAATTCGGATCCGAAAGCGAAATGAATTCGGCCCCGATAGCGAAATGTGGTCGGATTTTAAATCATTACGATGGGTTCCGAAATCATTTCGATATTGATTCCGCTCTCATTTCAGAATAAAATAATAAAATTTAATTTTAAGCATTTATTTTTATATGCATTTCTTTGACTCATTCTTTGTCATTATATTTATTTTTTTTGGTAACGCGGTCTTTCGCATATTGGAAGTATTTCTTATTTCTTACTTCCGAATAGGATCAGAGAAAACGAAATCCGATGTTCCGGACTCAAACCGGAACCGAATCGGATCCGAGAAAACGAAATCCGATGTTCCGGACTCAAACCGGATCAGAGAAAAAGGAAATCCGATGTTCCGGACTCAAACCGGATCCGAATCGGATCAGCGTAAACGGAATCCGACGCGTCGGACTCAAATCGGATCCGAATCGGATCCGAGTCGGCTCCGAGTCCGACTTTGTGCTTATTGGGTCGACAAGGAAAAAGCATTAGAGTGTGTGATCATTTTAATGTGTATGCGTGAGTGTGTATGCCAAACGAGTGGATAAGACTGTGTATATAGTCGACAGAATGAGAGAATGAGCGAAATTTACGTTCTTCGTAATCTGTGCTCTCATTAGAAAAATGGCTAATTTCAGTTTCAGTAAACCGTTTTTAACTTGAGGCAAATGTAATTTTGTAGGCGTTTAATGCAAACGAGAACTCGTTTGCAGCAACATGATACACATTTGCGATATATGAGTTTATTTGGGAGAACTACATGAACGGTTGCGATTAATAAATTAATACAATTCATTCATATTGTTGTGGCAACCGAGCAATAAATGTTTTTTTTTTCTTTGCGTGTAGACATTTCGCGCCAGCTTTTAATGCCGCTGTCAAATAGTTGATTATTTGTGTATGGTTTTATTATCGTTGCGTTTTTTTGATACTTAGCAGAGTCGCATCAAATTGTACACCAGTTTAAAATGAATAAATTGAACCAGTATTATAGAGAAAATTAACAATCAAATTTCAAGAAAACCCCGGTTCTAACTTTTTTTTTGAAAATACTTAATTACAAATCAAATGTTGTAATTTCCCTTAAGTCTAAGAGATCATGTTGTCTCCGGTTAGTGAAAAGAATTCGGCGGGTGGGATTCGAACTCACATTCTCTGGACGATCGTTTCGATGTTCGTGCAGCATCATCTTCAGTCGCGTCTAGCCCGTTAAGTCACCGTTGTGTGTATTAAAATTTGTCACTAACCGAAGTATTTTATCGTGTCGAGTGCTTGGCACTAAGTACTTGTGATGTGTGGTTCCGCGTATTTGAAGAACCGGTTCTATAGAGTCCGGTTTTCAGCAAATTGCTGCCCCAAAGAGGCTGAAGAGCGTAAGTTACTACAAGAATATAAAATTTCATAACAAATACACATTTTCATACCGTTCTTTACGTTTCTTTTCAAACCATTGTTCAGTTCTTTTAGAATCATTTTTCTGTAGTTTTGGAACCGTTTTCAGTTTGTTTGAAACCATTTTCGATTCATTTGGAACCGTAATTCGGTTCTTGCAAGCACCGGTCCGGTACGTTCTTGTAAACAGCCGGTTCTGCAGAACCGGTTCCTTGATTCTGTGCATCACTACTACGTACACGTTGCTTTCCTACGTACACGTCATTCTGTTTTGGTTTGGCCCTACTATATGATTCAAGTTTAGTTGTATTAGATCCGAGATATTTTTAAAGTTGTAATTTCCTTTAAGGATAAGACATCATGTTTCAAAAATCAAATGATTAAGTATTGGTGGTTTGAACGAAACTCTAAACCGCGTATGAGAAGTATAAAACAACTGTTCCACGAAGTGTGCGAGCAGCAAATGTAGGCAAGCCAGCTCTATGTCGAGTGTCCAAAAACTATTTTGCTCGGGTTTTCGTAACACGAATCATAGTTTAGTTTCAAAAAAAGGTTGTTCACGAAAGAGCAACACTCTTCGTGAGTGGACTCGATGAAGTACTAGCTTAAGAATTGTTGTTTGCAATCGACATACAAAAGGTTTTGAGTCGAGAGTTTGGGAGACTCTGCCGTCGCTGGTTGTAAGTCTAAAATCCGCTAGACTGATTTTTGATTACTCAAATTGGTGTGTGTCTGTCAGTGAGGTAACTGATTCCTTGTTAGTAGCTAAGCAGTTAGTGCATTAGCAGCAGCTACGTAATGGAAATGTAGATCTATACAAGAAGTCGACATATATGTACTAGTTACTTAACTGCAGAATTGTAGTGCGGGAAGGTGGCAATTGACTCCCTGGTAGGACTTCCGCAGTTTAAATTCGCCAGTTAAAAGCATTCCACATTAATTGGCAGGGAGCTGGTGGTAGTTGTTTTGTAGTTAGCATTGTAATCGGTTTTGAACCAGGTACTTTCGCATTGTTTTCCGTAGATCCGCTGATATCTGTTAAAATTTTAATGAAATTTCTTTATTTTGTCTTCTATACATATTTTTATACAGGTGATCGATCAATCAATCGTTGAGAATTGTCTCTGTAATTTTAAAAATACTCCTCATAGTGTGACATGCTACGGTCATTGGCAAAAAAAAGTGCACTCATGTGTATCAATGATATATAAGTATGTAGGTATTTAATTTAATTTATTTTTATAACAACTAAGTAATTAAAATGTATATCATCTCCTAAAATAATAAGTATGTAATTGAAAATTTGTTATTTGTAGAATTCAAACATGTAATTAATAGTTCGCTAGTCAATCATCAATTGTTAGTTACGTATGACTGAATGATAAATGATTATTTTGTATTTAAATTGTAATTTATGTATCTTAAATATCTACCTGCCAATACAACAGGGCAGTTGTTCTTGATAATTTTGTTTTTATATATTATATTTTGTTTTAAGCATGATCTATGGATTTCTAACAATTTGTTGTGTTATAATTGATGTTTGAAATGATATTATTGTTACAGGAGAAGCTCATACGAAATGTAGCAAATTGATAGAATATTTTATATAATCATCAGCAAAGAATTTCGCAATTTATTGCAACGTAATCGTATAATTATTAACCCATTCTGGACTTTTCAAAATGTTGTTTTGAATTTAAACCTTTGCGAATATTTAATTAATTTATAATTTTTTAAGTTTTCTAAGCATTAAGTTTGAATACATAATATACGATACGTAGCTGTTGTTCAAACAAATATAAAATAAAACTCAAACTAAAGTGTGAAATTTAACCCATAGTTCGATTGACTTTTAACCCAGTTGGCGTTCAATTAATTGTATATTTGACAAAAAACCAGTACAGAAATTTAAGTTAGGTGAACCGACTTAAACATATCTTCGCCCTAATTCAACCATTGCACGCTGAAAAGTCTATATTTTTTTTATTGTTTGGATGCAAATGTAAAGTGTTTGTAGCATGTCGCACATATAATATACTTGTGTCCATATACATTGTGTTAGCTACACGCTGAAAAAAAAACGACCTCTGTCACATATTTTCCAAAACATATTCTGCAGGAACCCTTTATATGTTTGGAACACACTTCAAACATTTCTATGTTTGCATGTCACAAACTCACTTGAATTTAAATGCAAACATTAGCAGGTTTACTGAAAAATATGTATGCATTAACCTGGAAACATGTGCGTGCTTCACCCCAAACATCCATATACTTACGTGGAAGCATCCGCATTTCCCCCAAACCTCCATATACTTATGAGGAAACATATATGTATTTCCTCCCAAACATAATAATATTTAAAAACGAATTATACTTTGATTTTTATATACAACATGGTTTCCCATTACATCCCATGAAGGAATTGGGGAAAGCTTCTCACAGCCCGTAAGTTGTGCGCTTTCTGGTTTTATACTCACTGATTGGGACCTACAGTTTTACACCGGTTCCGAACGGTATTTTGAGAAGCTTTTTCATGGCTAAATACTCGATAGTGTCGCCGTTACTATGCGAGGTGACCGCCGCCGAAAGGAATTTTAGATGGTCAGAGCAGGGATCGAACCCAGGATCTCATGTACAAGAGGCGCGCACACTACCTATTGCACCACCTACGGCCACAATATAGGTGTATTATTTAATATAATCAATTTTATCAATTTAAATCCACATTAATTAAAAAAAAATTAATACAAAAATTAAGATTTATTTGTAAAAGTTACTTGCATTGAATGCAATATTTGAAATTTTCATGAAATGAGAATCTGCTGCTCTTTTGCTTCTTCATTCTTTGCTGTCTCTCACGTTTTTTTTTTCAGAAGGTTTCAACTATTCCTTGGTTATCACTATGCGTTGGTACACAAGCAATATACTTATGTATATACAAATCTGGTTCATACAAGACAAGCGTGTTTTAATTACTTGTGTTTCTTTTTATTGTATTTCACAAATGGTCCGCCGTTCCAATTTTCCCCGTAAAGGCTCGGACATACAAAGGGTTGGTGCTCTTTCCAGTTTTTTTCCTCAAAATTGTTTCTCACTTTGGTAGTACACATAACTACTTATAAAGGGTTTTCCAATATGGACTTGACAATTTTTTTTTAAATAAAACTTAAACCATTTGCGATATTTCCATAACTTTTTGATCGACTTCGTTCATATGGCCACCGCGGGCATGTCGGCAGCAGTCGATTCGTTGCAACCAATTTTCGATGACTCGGTCACACATTTCGGTCGTAACGGCCGCTATTTCGCGTTCAATGTTGGCTCTGAGTTCTTCCAACGTCGTCGGCTTGTTGGCATAGACCAATGATTTGACGTAGCCCCAAAGAAAAAAGCCTAGAGGCGTTAAATTGCACGAACGAGACGGCCAATTGACTGGTCCATTTCTTGAGATAACACGCTCACCAAACTTACTCTTCAATATATCGATTGTAACGTGTGCTGTGTGACTTGTGGCACCGTCCTGTTGAAAGTACATGTCGTCCAAGTCCATGTTTTCCAATTCAGTCCAAAAATAATGGGTAATCATGGCTCGATAACGATCGCCATTCACAGTAACGTGACGATCGTTATAGTCGACGAAAAAATATGGTCCAATAACGCCGCCGGCATGCAAACCGCACCAAACAGTTATTTTTTGTGGACGAAGTGGTGATTCTTGAAGCACATATGGATTTTCACCAAACCAATAACGCATATTTTGTTTACTGACGAACCCATTGAGCCAAAAATTAGCTTCGTCACTGAAGATTATTTTGCGATGAAATTCATCATCTTGGCGCATCTTCTCCAGAGCCCATTCGGAGAACTTACGTCGCGTCAAATGGTCCATCGACTTTAATTCTTGAGTTCAGCAATTGGAGTTAACGCTCTTAAAGTTGCAGTCACCGACTCCGAATTTCGGTAGTACATTTTTATAACGTTTTTATAATTTACCATGATGAAAATGTTGAGTTTACTGAAAAAATGGAAAATAACAGTTATATGATCAGTGAAATAGTGCGTTCACAAATTAAATTCAAAGTTGTCAAGTACATACAAAACCCAAATCAACATCACAAACCATTTAAACGTCCGAACGTTTGTTTATTATTTTTTCACTGATCAAGCGCTGTTGATATCCTCTGTCCGATTAACCATTGACGACTGAATACATGAAACTAAAACGCAATACTTCTGACAAAGTAAGAAACACTGACTTCATCTGCAATTTGCACGCACATTCAGGAATATTTATGAATCACTGACTGAGATAATAATGCAATAATACAGATACACACTTACAAGATAGACTGTCTAGTTGTTCCCCTTGTATTCTCTTGCTCTCGAGAGAGCATAGACAGTGCAACAAACACAGTTGTATCACAAACATAAACATATGTGGGGCGCAAACACATACATATATTCTAACATATTAATCATTGTGTCTCAAACACGTTGAATAGCAAACACAATGTGTTTGGTCACAAGTATATTATATTTGCGACAAGCTCCAAACACATTTTATTTGTTTTCAAACAACAAAAAACAACAGATTTTTCACATTGTATTCAATATTACTTGTTTGAGACACAATGATTATTACGTTATAATATACGTTTTTGTGGCCCAAAAGTGGCTTTGTTGGTAGAAAACAGCTGAAAAAAAACATGACAGATAACAAAGAAACTAAAATGCTCCAGAGCTTCAATACATGGTATCAATGCTTTCAAACATATACATATTTCCTGCAATATATTGCTGTGAGGGGTTTCTACAGCGTGCTGATTCGGGGTCCATATAATGGTTGACTTTTTTTTACTTTTTTTTACTATTTGGATGCAAATAATGCCAACGGCTACGCTTGATACGGTCCATTCTCAAAGTCAAATTTTTGACACACTTTTTCCAACTTTTGGCCGGTAAATGACCACTAACACATGTAATGTTGTCTGCCAAGGCAGCAATTGTTGTTGGTTTGGCCCTATAGACGAGTCTAGTGCGCTCAACAAAAAATAACCTACTGGGGTCAAATCGCACGAACGAGGCGACCAATTGACAGCGCCACAACGTAAGATTAATTGCTCACCAAACTCGGCTCTCTATTGGTTCATGGCATCGCGTGCAGGGTGACATGTGGCATGTGGCACCGTCCTTTTGAAACCACATATCAACCAGGTCCAATTCTTCTTATTTCGGGCGAAAGTAAGTAACCGTAACGTTGCGGTCATCATCGTCTTTGAAGGAGTACGGTCCAATGATGCCGCCGGCCCATATACCGCACCAAACAGTATATTTTTCAGTGTCCATTGGCAGCTCTTGAACAGCTGCTGGCTGTTCTACAGTCCAAATTCGGCAATTCTGTTTACTGACGAACATATTGAGCCAAATATGAGCTTCGTTGCTAAAGACAATGTTTCGATATAAAGGTGATTTCATAGAGCACAAATTTTGATAACAAAACTCAATGATTTACCGACGTTATTCGTTTGTAAGTCTATCCATGATGAAATGGCAAGACGGTAAATTGAACATTAGTGACATTGACACATGTCACAAATCACGCGTGAATTGGATCGCTTATTTTCAAACACTATTAGCTTAGTTGGGTCTTGGTACCTGCCTGCGTCACAGCAGACGGAAGGTAACGTAGGAGAATCTACACAGATTTCATAACGGCGTTAATAGCAGCCAAAACACCCACCCATCTATTCGAACATGGATGCATCTACATATATGACCGCCATAGTGAGGATCTCCTTCAGCAGTTGACTAAACGCCTTCGGGCCGCAGTTGGTGGTTACTTAGGTTGTTTAGACTTTGGCGGATCATCTGATGATCACCGTAGTGTGGGCCGTCAAATTCCGTGCCCAGAATCCTTTTGCCTCTTTGTAAGTTAAGTTATGCTGGTCGGCCTTGTCCAACCTCTAAATTTTCGGGTGCGTGAAGGCCAATTGGCGTTATCAAATCGAGCAATTACTCGATACTCGATATCGAAACCTAAACAAACAAATAAATAAATTAAAAAAAAAAAAATATATTTCTGCAACTGGTTCTATCCTTCTCTTTTTTTCGCCAGTTGGTAACACCTAGGATACGGAGGGATTCTTGTGCCTTGTCTTTTCAGCGGAGTCTTGGTCGTCCTCTTTTCCTGCATCCATCTTCATTCCTCATCTTCATCCATTCAGATAAGTTAAGTTGCCGTTTTCTTCAACAGGCCGGAGAATTTTTCTCTTGAATACTCCCAGTTGTTTTTCATCCGCTTGCGATATAACCCAAGATTCTGAGTTTTTTGCCAGGACAGATAAAATGAGATTCTGCTATAGCTGGACTTACTCATTACCTCGAGAGAAGAATTTGTTCCTAAACTGCTTGCTGAGCCCAAAATAGCATCTACTTGCAAGTACAACTCTCCTATTTATCTCCAGGTTGACGTTGTTGTCTTTGTTCCGGCGCATCCAAGGTAGATAAATTCATCTGCCACTTCAAAATTAAATCGGTTGTCAACGTTCAAGTGCAAGAACCATAAATTTTGTTTTGGCCTCATTAACAGCAACTGATTCTTTTTCGATTCTTGAAAATACTGTAGTAACCTCTCGCAAATTTCGCCCAATGATGTCTATGTCGTCAGCATACGCCAGCAGCATATGGCTTTTCGTGTTCATGGTCTTGTTCATATTTACTGCAGCTTTTTTCATTATTGTCTCCATTAAGATGTTGAAGAGATTGTACGAAAGCGTGTCGCCTTCTGTCAGTCCTCGCTTGGTACATAATGGTTCGATAGGTCGTTCCCCACCTTCACTGCTGATTCGGTGTCGGTCAGCGTCATTCTACAGAGGCGGATCAGGTTTGCTGGAATCTAAAAATCAGTCATAGCTTCGTAGAATTTTCCCCGTATGGGGCTATCGAAAGCAGCTTTTTAATCGGTAAACAGATGGTATGTATCGATTTGCTTTTCGTTGGTCTTTTCCAGGATTTGGCGTAGCATGAATATTTGGTCAGTCATGGCTTTCCCTGGTCTAAAACCACACTGATAAGGTCCAGTCAGGTTTTCAACAATTGGCTTTAATCTTTCACATAATACGTTCGACCAGACTTTACAAGCGATGGATAAAAGACTGATACCGCGAAAGTTGGAACATTCACACGGATTAATCTTTTACAGAACATAATAAGCCGAGACTCCAGTCGTCATGCATAGATTGCTCCCAAACCATATAGCGCATATAAGTGGATGCATGTGGGCTAGCATTCCTTCGCCACCGGCCTTAAAAATCTCAGCGTGTAACCCATCCACACCAGCGGCTTTATGATTCTTAAGCCGGGAGATTGCGGTTCTAATCACGACTTGGATGGGAAGGGGGTACAATCTACACTGTTTTGCACAATCATTACCTCCTGATCTTCAGTGGAAGAATCTGAGTGGAGTAGTGCTGAAAAGTGATGTATCCACAATTTAAGTGCACACTGCTTATCTGTCACCAGATTCCCGTTCTCGTCCTTGTAGGAGGGTATCCATTATTCGGCCCGTTATTCGATTTTCTTACCCTCTGGAAAAATTTTTGTGATTCATTAGTCATCCTGCACATTTCGGTCTTTTCACTCTCTCTCTCTCTGCTCTCTCTGACATTTTTCCGCCTAAATAGTTGGGTTTCCTCCCTTCTCTGCTTCTTTTGCCGCTCATTCGCAGCACGCGTTGTAACTGACTGTTTCGTTGCCATACGTGCAGCGTCTGTTTCATCAGTTGCAATGAGATATTCTTCGTCGTACCACGGTTTATCCTTCTGCGGTGTTTGATAGCCAAATTCAGTCCTTGCTGCTATTTCCAAAGAATGGGAGATGTGATCCACTGCGCTTCTGAGTCCTCTGGAGGGGGGGGGGGGGGGGGGGTTGTGTTCTGCCCTAACATGAGAGTGAGCTTTTGTTGATTGAACATTGATATCTCCGGTATTTGCAGCTTATCGATATCTAGCTTTTCCCGTGTTCGGCTTCGTATGTTTTTCGCCCTGCTCAGTCTTGTGCGAACTTTCGCAGCCACCAGGCGCCGGGCGGCCGAGTCGATATTGGCACCTCGAATCTTACGTACATCCAGTACTCTAGAAGAGTGCCTGCCATCTATTACTAAGTGATCAATTTGCGTCTTCGTTCTCCGATCAGGAGATAACCAGTCATGACCTGGAAGGCCTGAAATCATGACCAAACAGGCCTTCTCTAAGATACGGAAGGCCATCCCTACACATTACCTCCTCCTTTCTTTTTAACATTGCGTGAAATTGGGAGCAAGGCCTTTCATAAGGAGGCTTTAGAATGCATACAAAACGGAAGTCCTTAGAAGGCCTATCTTAGAAAATTTTACCACTCTTAACTTAAAGTCGATTTCTTCTATAATTTTAAAAATATCCTGAAAAATATCATTTTAAAATTTGTACGAAAATTTCCAATTAAATTACGGTTACAAAGAAACGGAAAAGAAATTTCTCAAACTTGTAAAAATCTTTATGTTGCTTATATCTGATAGAAAAATGCATGCATTCCGCAGGCCTTATTTTAGGAAGGCATTACAAAAGAAGCATTCCGAATGCCTTATTTGTGGAAGGCCTTGCGGATTCCGCCGCTGGGTATGTCCTTATGTTGGAATCGTGTGCTACTAACTACCATGTTCTTTGCAGCGGCGAAGTCTATCAGTCTTATTCCATTATCGGAGGTGGTATCATGTAGACTGTAATTACCGATGGTTGGTCGAAACACGCTTTCGTTTCCCAATTGGGTATTAAAATCGTTTAGAATGATCTTAATGTCGTGGTCAGAGCAGCGGTCGTATACTTCCTCCAGACGCTCATAAAATGTATTTTTGACCTCATCCTCTTTATCCTCTGTCGGTACGTGCACACAAATCAACGAAATGTTGGAATTTTTCGCTTTGATGAGAATTGTTGCTGTGCGTTAATTCACTGGATTGAACCCTGCTGTGATGTATTATAATTGTTGAGGACATCCGCCAGTTGGAAGTGGCACACGTCCTGTATAGTATTCTTATGTTCCAGGCAAAAAAAATCCACTTCCCATTACAACCCATGAAGGGATTGGGGAGAGCTTCGCGCTTTCTAGTGTTATACCCATTGATTGGAACCTTCAGTGGTAGACCGGTTTCGGACGGTATTTTGAGAATCTTGTTCATGGCTAAGTACTCGATAGTGTCGCCATCACTAAGCGAGGTAGTCGTCGCCGAAGGAAATGTAAGGTGGTCAGAATCGAACCCACGTTCTCATGCACAAGAGCCGCGCACACTATCCATTACACCACCGACGGCCACATTATGTTCCAGGTACATATCCTTAAATCGTGGTTCTTATAACGTCAGGTGGTTTGTGTGTTTACTATTTTTTGTGTAATTTCATTGCCTATATACTGGTGGCGGGAGGAAGGCCCAGCCCACCGTGGTTTGCATGATCATTTTCCAGCCGCCCATTATGGATCAGACGCTGACCCGAATGCAGTGAGTCGAAACTGGATTTTGTTTTCTTCAGTTTTGAACTGCCGTTGGCCAGAGGTGTTGGCTCATCCGCCTTGAAAGGATAGAAGAATATCTCCACTAGTTCGAAGAGGGACAGGGTTACCTAATAAGCCCGAGACAGGGTTACCTAATAAGCCTGAGATCGCATACCCAATCAGGCTGCTCATTCGTTTTGCCTTCTCACTAGCTAACGAAGGTTTCCGATAAAGCCTTTGCCAGGACATACTGCGTGACAGTAGTAAGCTGAAGGAATAATTTCTGGCCCAATGAAGGAATCATTTCTATCCGTTCCCAAGTGAATGGCTATCAGAAACTTTCCACCTCCACGGACAGTCCCATGTGCCAACTCTTCCCATCAGCTCCTCTTAAAGTTCTAAGCCAACGCACATCTGTTAAAATCTGTCCCTGATTAAGGCCACGCTGCCCATTGAATAAGTGAGCCAAGATTGTAGCAGGAATATTCTCAATGGTCGAGCATGAGGATCACGAATTTTATGCACAAATTCTTACCCCTAAATTGATATACCTACATATTTATTTATATTCTCCTTCAATTTGATGTCCATGTGTTTGTGAATAGTTGCAAAAAAAAGTACTAAGTGCATAAAAGTACAAAGTGCATAAATTGTGTACTGTTAATACTCGTATGATCAATGACGTGTTCATTGCTGTAAAGATTGTTTTCATGATGTCTTCAAGGTGTTGATTTTTTTTCAGTGTATTTTTTGTAGTTATGTGATTTTCAGCACTGTTTCCTATTTATAAAATGTTTCTGTGCCATAAACCATTTTCCTTTCATCAAAGTGTTGGCAACATATTATTCCAACCTTTCCTTTTTTCTATGCAATTTATTTCATTTTCAACTTTGTCCTTTGTTCTATTAAACATTTTCCTTTTTTTGTTTTTGTATGATAACGTATTTTTTCCGAATGAGTGTGTTACTCATAAAATTGGGCAAGTGCCATCATTGGTTGAATTATTTGTTTCCTTGAGCCATATTTAAAGCATCTGGTGAATTATAAATGACACAAATGGGCAAAATGATAAATTTCTTTAATGAATTTATGCAAATTTGTTGGTTATAATTTTTAAATCTTTATGAAAAGTAAATTACAACAGTCTAAGGGAAATTTGAGATTTGTTCTTGTTTTTATTCTTGTTCTTATGAGCCTCTTCTACAATGAAATTCCTTTTTTATAATCCTTTTAAAATCCAGGTGTTATTGAAGACCTGCCCGATTTTTCATTTTAACAATTATAATTCCATATTTACACGCTGAAAAATAACGGCCCCAGCAACATAATGCAGGAAACATGCGCAGGTTTGCAAGCATTGTTTTCATGAATTGAAGAATGAATTTATTTCTTTATTGTCTTACTCATTTCTGTTTTAGCTGTTTTCAACAAACAAACCCACATTTGGGTCACAAATACATGTATTATAACCTAATAATCATTGTGTCCCAAACATGTTATATTGAATGGCAAACACAACGTGTTTATGCACAATTATACTACAGGTTGTTTCAAAAGTGACCACCCTATTGGAAGATGCTCTTATTTTTGCAAATGGCCGCCAATGTCAAACCTGTTTGATTCCCCGGCCGTCCGACACCGACTGCGCAAACACTGCGCCGTTTGGCCACTAACCTTGAAGAATATGGACCCACACGAGACGTTGCCAGGAGTGGCCGGCTCCGGAGCGCCCGTTCTGCAGAGAATATCGCCGCTGTTGCGGAGGATGTCGAGCTGTCGCCGGAAACATTGACCAGACGCCGTGCCTCGCAATTAGCCATCAGCCGGTCGTCCCTATGGCGAATTTTGGTCGAAGACCTGCGCATGTTCCCATACAAAGTCCAGTCCGTGCATCAGCTGCTGCCTGTCGACCGCCAAACGCGTGTAACCTACGCCCAAGCCATCCTCAATCTCATGGACGAAGTGGACGATTTTTCCACCAAAATCATAATGAGCGATGTGGCTCATTTCCACCTCAGCGGGTACGTGAACAAGCAAAACTATCACTTCTGGGGCACCGAAAATCCACGAGTGATGCACGCTCAAAGTGACGGCATGGTGCGCTGTTCACGCTGGAGGAGTCATCGGGCCATTTTTTTTCGAGAACGCCGCTGGTCAAACGACAACAGTGGACGGTGCGCGCTATAGGGCCATGTTAACCGAGTTTTTCTGCCGCAATTCGACGAATTAGGACTGGAGGACATGTTGTTCCAACAGGACGGAGCAACGGCATACACTGCGCGAGCCACAACCGATATTCTGAAGGCGGCGTTCCCGGGTCGCCTCATCTCTCGTTTTGGCGATTTGCACTGGCCCGCAAGATCGCTCGATTTAACAGTTCCAGACTTTTTTTGTGGGGTTTTTTTGAAGTCCCGTGTTTACGTGAACAAGCCCGAGACCCTGGAAGCCCTCAAGGTCAACATTCGACACGAGTGCGAGAATCTGTCGTCCGAAGTTCTCGCCGAAGTGATGAAAAATGCCATAAAACGAGATCGTATGGTAATCAATTGTGACGGCGCCCATTTAACCGATATCATCTTCTCAACTTAACCAATGAAATTATACAGGTTCAAATAAACATATTCAAAAAACAGAATCGAAGTTTTTTCATTTAGAAAAAAAAATGAGAGCCAAACAACATCGGACGACTTCTTTTGAAACACCTTGTATATTTGCGACGATCTACAAACACTATATATTTGTATTCAAACAACAAAAATCGAAAAATTTTCATAGTTAATAATTTTAATAGTTATCTTAAAAAACGCGGTTGCTAATAACTAAAACTATAGTTACTAATGATTATCGTAGTAATTTTTTTAGAAATCAACTAGTGATCAACTACGTATTTGTTTAAGAGTAGCTACGCAACGAATGATTAGTCGTTGAATATTTTACTGACCGGTTGAGGATTTTACTGACCGAAATCTAGTTATGTTTTTTAAGAAACTTCAATTTGATTTTCATTTTGGAAACTAAGAAATACTCTTAAAGTTCACCACACTATTCCAATGACAACATCAAGACTATAACTTTGTCGTTCAAGGGAGACTTAATTAGCTTCGGAAATTCATATTTTAACTATTAATTGTTGTCTTATACAGTAACATAGAGGGATAAAAATTCAATTGATAATGATAAATATCAGTCACATGAATAATTAATTACACTTTAAAAAAACTACAAAATCATGAACACAATATACATTTTGCATTAATTAACAAAATGTTGAATACCACTGGAAAAGTCATGACTTAAATGGGGGGAGGGGGAAATAATCATAATAATAATAGTGCATCAACTAAACATTAAAGGGGAAAAAGAGCCGAGGGACAGAAAGCCCCTTAATTTGAAAGAAGAAGAAATAACAATGGGTTGTAGACATCATCCTCGTCATCGTCACCATCACCATCATTATTTTTCAAAAATATGAAAAAAAAATCAAACTATACTTATTATATATTTATACACATACATTACAACAATGTACTCTCTAGGTAGACTGACAATAGATTGTGTTGTATTTCTAGACGTTGTTGAACTATCACACACATAAATGCATTCGTAGTCAGGCGCTATATGAAAATTAATACAGTGATGGACAAAAAAAAAGTATTTTCTTACATTCAGTGTCAATTTCGGTTTTGTTAGACTCACTACCCTTCAAACTTACAGTGACTCCGAACATTCATATTCCAACGGCAAAGGTCAACCGTTTGTAGAATTATCTTTAATAACTGTGTCTGAATTGATACCAACGGTAGATCATGAATTGAATATATACGAAAACACAAATATACAATTTACATACACGCTGTAAAACATGTACATGTTTCCCAGCACTGTTTTCATGAATTGAAGATATGCTGCCTTTTTGTTTCTTTGTTGTCTGTCTCGTATTTGTTTTTAACGGTTTTCAACAAAAAAGCCAATTTTGGGTCTCAAACACTTATATTATATCCTATTAATCATTGTGTCGCAAACATGTTATATGGAATAGCAAACACAAAATGTTTGGGCGCAAGTATAGTATATTTGCGACAAGCTACAAACACGTTATATTTGCATTCAAACAACAACAAAATACAAATTTTTCAGAGTGTATGTGAATTAATATCGATCGAAGATGCCAGTGTGCCATATGAATCTGTTTCGAATTCGAGACGGAATCGCTTCTTCGTACATTTTGCCCGAAACGGAAATCAGTTACAGAAATCCGTTTGCGTATCTAAAAACCGATGGTTGTTTCTACTTTTTCGGATCCATCTCGAAGTCGCCACAGACTTCATATTCGAACGCAAAAAAAGATTCCACACGAATTCACTTTTATCAATTTTTGTGGATCCGTTTTAATTTTCGTGTTCAGATAATTTTAGCTCAGTTTTTGTATTTTATCGTACTTTTCATTACTTTTTCAGATCCGTGTTTGGAGTCGCAACGGACTTTATATTCGAATCAGTTTCGGTTTGTTTGTTTTTTAATAAAATGGATTTCAGACGAATTCACTTTTATCAATTATTGCGGATTCGAAACGGATTCGTACTAGTTATCGTTCTCAGGAAAGTTTGGAACAAAGTTCCTTATCGCACCTTGCGAGAAATGAAAAAAATTAAACAACTTTTTTCTAACACTATTTCTAATACTGGGTTATTATCAACTATATTGGGTACTTTTTCTGTGGTTTGTGTCTAGACTAACATATGTTAGGAAATTTCTTGTTTAATGGGAAGTTTTCTAGGTGGAGCCTGTAACCAGTATTTAGTGTATATTGTAGTTTAGAACCCAATAAAAAGTAAATTTAGAATAGCCAAAGTGAAAGAAGTTTAAAAAATAACATTTATATAAGTGTCTTTTTAAAAAAAAAAGTAAATTTCCTCAAAAAAATCCTAGTCATATTCTTAAACAAAGTACCTTTTCTTAAAAAAAATACCTTTTCTTAAAGAAGTACCGTTGCTTAAAAAAAGTAAATTTTCTTACAAAAAGTGAATTTTCTTAAAAAAAAGTAATTTTATTTAAATAAATACCTTTTCTTAAAAAAGTACATTTTCTTACAACAAATTGTCTTTTCTTAAAAAACTACATTTTCCTTAAAGAGTGCCTTTTTTGTGAAACAAAATAACTTTTCTTGAGATAAGTACCTACTCTTAAAAATTTAGCTATTCTCGAAAAAAATACCAATTCTAAAAAAAAACATTTCTTAAAAAAAACCTTTTCTTCAAATAAAATACCTTCTCTTAAAGAAATACTTTTTCTTACAACAATTCCCTCTCTTAAAAGTACATTTTCGTAATAATAAAATAATACCTTTTCTTTTCTTTTCTTGAGATAAGTAACCTTTCTGAAAATAAGTACATTTTCTGAAAAAAAAAAAAGCTTTTCCTAAAAAGAGTACCACTTCTGTTGTTAAAAAAGTACTGTTCTTAAAAAAGTACTTCTTTGTAAAAAAAAAACATTCTCTTACAGAAAGTACTTCTTCTTAAAAATAGTTCCTTTTCTTTAAAAAAAACAGTAGCTTTTAATAAAAGAAGTACCTCTCTTTAAAAAATTACCTTTTCGAGAAAATATAATACATAAAAAAAATATAGTTTTTAAAAAAAAATACTTTCTATAAAAAATACCATTTTTCTTAAAAAAAAGTTTATCATTTTACCAAAAGTATATTTTCTTAAAGATTCATTTAAATTGTCATATTTTTCAACGTCATAATATATGTCATAATATATGTATAACGAAAGGAACTTCGTTCCAAACGGTTGTCCTCTGACACCTCATGTGATTTTTTTGATTCAGTTTTTGTGTTTTAGCAACTCAGATATAAATCTGTGGCATTAAATAATTTTTAGTCTAAAATATCTGTCGCCAAACGGTGAGTGGTGTGGGAGCGTGGGTCAGACAAATACAAGATTGGTCTTCTCGCGAGATGTTTGCAATTTAAAATTTACTTCCGCAAACTCTCATTTCGGTTTTTCATGTTTTTACGGATTCGTAGCGGGTTCGAAACGGAACTACCAAACGGCCTTTTCACTTATTTGCTTTTTTATGTTTCTACGGACTCGTAACAGGATCTGCCAAATCGCAATTTCTCTATTCCGCTTTTTATGTTTTTACGGACACCTAACGGCCTCGCAACTGATCCGCCAAATTGCTATTTCTCCAATTCCGTTTTTATGTTTTTACGGACTTGAAGCTGCACTGAAAAAATTGAATTCATAAAAGTTAAAATTATCTGTTCATAAATTTTGGTTCATTAATCTTATGAACAAATTCCAAAGAGTTATTAATAGTTTTGTAAATTTAATGAATCTGTTCATAACTATGTAATGACCAGTTCATTGAAAAAGTTCAGAAACCCGTTAATTTGTTCATAAATTTTTTAACACAAGAGAAAAAATGATTTCCCGTTACATCCCATGAACACTTTAACAAATTCATTTTACAGATGTTTCCAGTTTTTTGATGTTTTCTTAATCATTTGCTTACTAATGAATTCTCATTTCATTTAGAGTTTTCTTTACATATATGTAGCTTGATGATTGTTTCAAAAACATCAGTCCGAACAACCGCTGATGATGGTTTGTGGCTAGATCCTAATCCTTTTCATAGAACTTCTATCGTATTGGTGAATACTTCCTAAAGTTTATGAAAGTTTTCATAAAACAAAAACCTACGAATAAATTCATTAAAATTATGAATAGTTTAATTATTACTTATGTACGTTTCCATGAAAAGGGAACCAAAGAACATTTTCATTAAATAGATGAATGTTTTCTTTAAGATTTATGAAAATTTCGTAAACATTTTTTTTCTGTCTAATGAATAATTTTCATAAACATATTTCATAATCAGCCTTATTACGAATGTCGTTCTCGTATTTCGACTACGGCAGTTTTGTAAAAGATTAAAGACAAAGTTGGCGTGTTATCTTTAATCTTTTACAAAAATGTCGTAGTCGAAATACGAGAACGACATTCGTAATAAGGCAGAATTTATTATCATATTTCAAATTTATGAAACATATTTCATAATTTTAATGAATCTATTCTTTGGTTGCTTTTTCATGAAAATGTTAATTACGAAGATACACTTTGTCATTCATACCATGTACCTTTAATTTTGAGTGGGGTTCGAAACGGATCCGCTAAATGGCAATTTCACTGACTCGCTTGTTTACGTTTTTACGCAATCGCGTAACCTATATGTCACTTTTTATGCTTTTACGGCCTCGAAATGGATCCGTATCCAGGTCGAAATGGATCCGTATCCGTTTTTGTGCACGTTAGGAGTCATAAGTTTCAACCCACACTGAAAAGTCGATAATTCCAACACAAGAACAGACAACTTTTTTCCTCCATGCCCAGTCATCCAAAACGCTATACTCAGGAAATTACAACTCTGTGATATTCAGCCTTATTACGAATGTCGTTCTCGTATTTCGACTACGACAGTTTTGTAAAAGATTAAAGATAACACGCCAACTTTGTCTTTAATCTTTTACAAAACTGTCGCAGTCGAAATACGAGAACGACATTCGTAATAAGGCTGATTGAGTAAACCTCACCTAAAAAGTTCTGCAACGATACGAGAATGCAAGAGGAAAAATAAGAACAGGGAGGGATAAAACTTTATGTTCTTGTGTTGGAATTATCAACTTTTGTTGGTGCCTTGGTACTTAGGGATCTTCGATCCCTAAATTTCATATTTGGATTTGTATATACACGATTGATGATTCACCGATGGCATCAATTCAGTCACAGTAGTTAGAAATCTGATGATGAACTTGTCACGGAGTTCGAAACTAGTTATGTCAGTTGAGTGTACTTAACTGAATTGTCTATTATTCCAACAAAACCCAAAAATTTTTCCCATTAGGAAAATGTTCCTGACTGTGTAATCTTGCAGTATGAACTTCTCATCTAAAATCTTCAATAACATTTAAAAGTATCGTCTATAACCTCAAACATGGAACCTTGAACGAAATTTATTTGTTGTGAAATGTATTTAGGATGTGGCCCAGGTACGCAAAGAGGCCGGCTATGCTACTTTCTAAAATTTTTCAAAAATTTCCATTCACAATTCTCCAGCAGTCATAAATCTCTCTCTCTCTCTCTCTCTCTCTCTTTTTCACGCCACTTATAGTCAGAAATCCCTCTCTTTCTCACACCATTTTTTGCTTTCCCTATTGTTGCAGAAAGTTCCTTAGCGAATTCATCAACCGTTCGTGGTGAGATCGCATGTGGTAGGTTACAACTAATAGTCGCTATGTGTATATTAACATTCAAATGTTAGTTTAACATACCACTGATGGCCGATGAGATTCAAATGTTATCTTAACATATAAGACACTTTCAATTAACATTCACACAAAAACTTGAAATATTTTTCGTTACAATATTTTATTTTTCATTGCCATACTCTAGTTTTTTTTGTCTGCCACTGTATATGCTTATATTAGTACCTAGTATATTAATATATTGTACATATACATAAACGTATACATATGTATGTATATGAATCTGCATAATTATAATGGTTATTGACCGCAAAGTGTTAAAATAAAACAATATATATGTGGCAGAGTTAAAAGGGAAATTTTATTTAAAAACCGTAATTTAAATGGATATATGTATGTATTTTATCAAGTCAAGTCAAAGAAAAATTACATGTTGATTATATTTGTATAAAGATTTTGTATACTTATTAATTAGTAAGTTGTTAAAAGTCATGGGCATATTTGAAGATTTTATTTTTCTTCAAATTTTTGATCATATTGACAATGACCTAGCAATACAGGGACAGCAATAGTAACTAGCGGCGGATTTTAAAACAGGAAAAGGAATTTATTGTATTGAATGGTTACAATTTAAATGTCGCCTTAAATAACAAAACTTCGTCTCACGCGGAAACATGTTCCATAATCGACGGTCAGACGGGCAACTAACTTTGCAGAAAATTTAAAATTTTTGTCAAAATCATGGACTTTTGATAACAAATTTTCATATTCAAATGTTCTAAATTGTTTTCTCTGGAAATGATTTGTATTTGTTGTAGGTAGCGGAAAAACAAGTGTTGTAATGGTTGTATTTGCCAATTATTATTTGCCACATTCTTGCAGTTTGGGTTTTCAAATATACTAAAAGGCAACAACAATCGAACCCACAAACGTCGACATACAAAATGTTTTAAAAACAGAATTGCCAGCAGTCAAACAAATTTAAAATAATTAAAAGCATTCCCATATGTCATTACAACTGACATCCAATTCCACAACCTGCATTTGCATTGGCTGAGCAAATGGAATTTCAAAATTATTTACTTGTAGTTGCGAACAATTGCAATTCTTTAGCATTTACATTAGATAAAGTAGTGCAAGTTAAAATCCAATGCAAATTCAAAAATCCCAGCACTGATAAACCTAATTTAGGACCAATGGTCGCTCGCAACTGCTCCAAGTTATTGGTTATTGATACAACTTTGGATATATAATCCGTTGTTTAAATTGCTGACTACCATATAGCAACAGAAAACAAAAATTGACGATTGAATCAATTTTGGCCCAACGACTACAGACTACTACAGCCCACTTATTCACCCATGAAATCGATTGGAACAAAATGAAATGAAACAGCATACACACAAAATGCTTTCCTATGATACGACTACAACTGAGACAGAAACACAAGTCGTAGCCGACAGCAACAGTCATATGGAAGTAAATGACTAATGACTGCGATAGTCAAAGCAATTGTGTTGATAGTTTCAGCAATAGCATATATGTTAGGCGTTTGCATTTGCTGCTTTATCGTTTGCGGTAGTCAAAGCAAGTATGTTGATAATTTTAATGATTGCGTGAAATATTTGCCTGTGAATTGGAAGAAAATTTGGATACTGCACATGACCATCAGAGGATTTTTTAAAATGGAAATGCAAAAGTATTTGTTGTACATTTTTCACATTTGGTCGGCGAATTAAATCAAAAAATCAAATATTTTAAAAACAACTATGGGTATCGTTTTTCCACACGAATTAGTCTGTCAAATTGAGAATCATGCAGCAATTTAATGAAAAAACGAGTTGGGTTTGATAAAGACTTTTTATATTTAACACTGTTTTTTAACTGTACCGAGATGCAATTAAATATTCGTAATCTACGGGAAAATGCTAAGATTCATCTGCTAAACCGTCTACAACGTACTACTCATAATGTATTCATTTGTACAATAGTGTTATTATTTCAAGTCCTGATTATTCAATTATGGTTTCAGCAGTTATTTCGTTCTTTGCCATTGACTGTTGCTTATCGCAATCATTAGTCACTCTCCTCGGTTATGACTTATGTTGTACGCTGCGTTTACACACAACAGATCATTGCAATATCAAACTTCAAACTTTAAAGATTTTTTCTCTTGTATGGAGTTTGGCGTTTATAATCCTTCTAATTCTTTGATCTCTGTCAGTGTAAACGCCGCACAGTGGTTCAGACTCGATTTCCATTGTCCAAAATTCAGTAACTTTTGATCTAGTAAACAGTTTTAAGTTCTGTAAAAAACCGATTGTAGGCAAGGACTCAAAGATTATTGCGATATATTAACATTGAAAATTTCACAGTGGGGTATATTTCAGAAAAATTTCCAAAATGACTACCTTTTGTTTTTTTTCGAGTTTCTAGAAATCAAAAGTGTTGGTTTTTTCATTTATGGTATTTTTAACATATTTTGACGTTATTGATCATAATGCGCACAACAAATTTAAATAGTTTTCGTATTACAGATATTCGCCTTTTTCGAATTTTGAAAATCGAAAATTTTTTATCTCTATTCAAAAATTAAATTGTTCGAGCGTTTGGACGTATTTTTAATTAATTTTATTCTTCGATATTTCGCTACCCTTTGGGTAACAAATGACAGGAAAAAATTTTGTTTATCAATTCTTTTCGTTTCTAATTAATAATTGTGTTTATCTTCCTGACGATGCTACCCAAAGGGTAGCGAAATATTGACGAATAAAATTAATTAAAAATACGTCCAAACGCTCGAACAATTTAATTTCTGAATATAGTACGAAAGGTCGGATAAATGATCATTTATTAAATTTGTATCTCTTTTTCGAATTTCTTGATCTGTACCTCATTCAGTTTTAGAGATATCGCAATCAATTTTTCTTCATTAAAAAGAGAGATTGGGTGGCTTTAATGTGGCATTAAAGTTTTGTTTATATCACATACAGTTTGGTTGTACTAAATAGTTCAAAAAATATCGTTTTTGAAAAAATTTTGACTTTGGACCACATAACTTCTTTGCATCAAAAGCCTTCAATAATATGATACACAGCTGAAAAGGATGATCTGTCTCCCAATTTCTCAAATCATTTTCGTAGTCACAGTCAATAACTTGTTTGAGAAATGAAAATTAGAGTAGCAATTTCAAACCCTGATATCACATCACTATCTTCTAAATTTTTTGAATTGTTTTTCGTTGGGTAGCCTACGAGAATACCTTTCAAACAGTGTATATGTATAATCCGGTAACCCAGTCCTTGATAGTCGACTTTTTTAACCGTACTTTGCTCAAAAAGTGTCTTATGTCCAAAATAATAACGATGTGAGGTTTTTTTTTTGACTGTGTAAATACATGGTATAATCTTTATCTTAAATATGGGAGACCCTACTTGTCCAGTTAACCCTATAAACACCCGAAATATTAGTTAATTAAAAAAATTATAAACTACATGTTTTTAAAAATTTCGATATTTTATTAACATAATTTCACGCTAAAAATAAAAAAATTCCACAGGATTTAAAAATTCTTTTAAAAACAGTGCGGGTTTATTAAAATTATACTTTTCCCCAAAAAAAAAATCAATGAGTGTTCGAACTCACAGTCGATGTGTTAACACCTTTTTGTTACACGGTACCTGTTCGATTTCTATGAACACATTAGTAAATGTTAAATTGGAAAATAAAAAACAGCGTTCAATCATATGATGACGTTTCATTTAAATAATATTAATACATACTTAATTACACTTACAGTCAGAGTCTCTATCTCGAACGAATAGCTAAGAAAACTTTCGTTCGAGATAGAGAAACAGGCTGTTAAAAATATTTAACAAGTTCACACAATTTTCGTTGCTCTCTTGCTATCTCATTTTTATATACGTATAACCACGTCAATATTCCTGTCTCACTATTCGCTGCCGCTACATCAGTGTGTGTTTTTTTCGCAGTCTGACAATCTGTGTTTCGCAGTCGGACAAATCTGTGTTCTATATAGGGGTGGGTCACCCTTATCATTTAAGGGTATGGAAAATAGATGTTGGCTGATTCTGCGACCTACCCGATATGCACATTAAATTTCATACAAATCGGTCCAGCCGTTTCGGAGGAGATTAACACCAAACAATCTGTGTGATCGTAGTCGGACAAACTGTATTTGGATGTATTTACTTTGTGAGTTAAGTCCCTACCCGCGCCTATAGATGTTAACACATCAATAACAAATGTTCGAAATAGAGAGATTGGAAAATTTCTAAAATAGTTTTACGTACATTTCGGAATAATAAATTTTGAAGACGAAAATATAAATTGAAATCCAATTGTCTAAAATGTTATTGACTTTTTGTTTAAAATTCAGCAAGTAAATATCAATTGAAATTCTGAATTTCCATTTGAAAATCAAAAAAAAATCAATTGAAATTAAGAAACTTTGAAATGAAATTCAGATTTTCCAATTAAAATTCAGAAAATGTCATTGAAAATCAGAAAACATTTCAACTGAACTTCAGTCAACGAAATACAACGATATGAAATTTCAATTGATATTTGCTGAATTTTCAGTTGAAGTTTTCCGAATTTCAAGTGATATTTTCTGAATTTTAGATAATAATATTTTCTGAATTTCAATTTGAGTTTACTGAATTTTTCGAATTTCAAATGATTTACGTCTGAATTTTAATTGATATTATTTAGTGAATTTCAATTTGAGTTTACTGAATTTCATTTGATATTTTCTGAATTTCAATTATTATCTTCTAAATTTCAATTGTTTTCGGAATTACAAGTGACATTTTCCGAATTTTAAATACATTGATCCTGAATTTCAATTGATATTTTATAAATTTCAATTTGAGATTTCAATTGATTTTCCCTGAATTTCAATTGATAGTTTCTGTCTTTCATATAGAAATTCAAAATTCCAATTGGTATTTTCTAAATTCAAATTGGAAGTTCTGAATTTCATTTGATCGTTCTTAGTTTCAATTGGAAATTCCGAATTTCAATAGAAATTTTCTGAATTACAATTGAAAAAGGTGTAGAAATTCTAAATTTCAATTAGTATTTTCTGAATTGGAAATTCTTTAATTTTAATTCCGAATTTCAATAGATATATTCTGAATTACAATTGAAAAAGGTGTAGAAATTCTAAATTTCAATTGGTATTTTCTGAATGGGAATTCTGGAAATTCAATTGGAAATTCTGAATTTCATTTGATCGTTTCTTAATTTCTATTGGAACTTCCAAATTTCAATTGATATTTTCTAAATAATTATTGAAAAAGTGTTGCAGAACCGACATAAAACCTGTCCGACTTTTGTATTTATCCTTTCATTTCGAACAAGTTGGGCCAACATTAGTTTATCTCTAGTTGTCAATGTGGGGAGTGATGTGAGAGCTAAAATTTTAGTTGATAAAAGTATTTGAACTGTTTTTTAAATTCAGTTGCAATTTTATTTATTTTCCATATTTCTATAAATACAATAAAAAATATGCTTCCTTTTGACCCTTCTGTGCTGAAATATGGATTCGTAATATTGATTAGACGATTTTATTTTGTCTGATTTGTTGATTAAGACTGTAAGCATTACAACGACAGATAATTCTGAACAGACCCTTGGTTGGTTATTCAGAACTGTCAATGCAAGTTTTCGAGACTCATACTTTCGGTAGTAGATAAATCTCATACACTAAGGCTCGGTTTTACAGTTGATCATTCTCCACTTAATATAACTTTAAATACCCGATGGTTGTCATTTAATCCGAAAATTATGTGTGAAATTTTAAATTTCGCATTCGACCATTACGGTTTAAATAATTTAAATCTGTTCTGTATAAAATTCATAATAAATTTATTCGTTGCAGCAACGAAAAATGTTGATGTTGCGCTGCGTTAAAAACATCTAGTATGGCATGTTTTGTTGCAGTAACGACAAAATCGTCGGATGTACGAATCGTTGTATTGCAGCATAGTGAACACACTAACGAACATCTTTCATTGCTGCAATGTTGTATATAGGGGATTTCGATGAAATAGCTGTTCGATCTGCTACACTGAAAGGAATTCTTCACATCAAATCGATGATAAATATTCATCAATTGTACTTCATTGAATTGATGACAAATTTCACAATTTCAATGAAAAAGTCCTTGAATTTCAAGATTGTGCGTTTCTTCACCTTTTTCAGTTTCATTGACTTGATGATCTTTTTTACATCAATCTTCATCATTGTAATTTGGAATAAATATGAGCGTAGTATTGACAAAATAAAGGGTACACAGGTAGTAGAAAATTTAAAAAATACATAATAGAAAATGGTGCAATGGACAGAAAGCATTATCCACGCAATGAAAATTTTTTTGTGGTCGTATAACCTGTTATTATGGATGTTTAACGATGAAAAATAGGCCAAAGACCTACTCATTAACAAACAATTGACATCAAATTGATCTCCCATTTACATCAAATTGATCTCCCATTTACATCAAATTGATGACAAACTTACATCAAATGGATGACTACCTTACGTCTAATTGACGAAAAATTTACAGTAAGTTGGTGAAAATGTATATCAAAATGTTGAAAAATTTACTTCAACTTGATGACAAACTTACATCAAATTGATGAAAAATTTACATCAACTTGATGTAACAATGTCGTTGAATCAACGTAAGTTATTGATGAAATTTGGCGAAAGTTTGGTGGAATGTTCTTCATCAATTCAATTAAATGTGTCGTAGGTTGGAAAATAAGGAAATGTTTCATCAAATTGATGAAGGAATTCATAAATTTGATGATGAGTTTTCTTACAGTCTAGCAACAAATTTGATGCAAGATAGAATGCGAATGAGCGATAGACGAATTGAAAAAACTGACTTTAAATTTGATTTTTATTATGACTTAAAATAAGTTTATATGCAATAAATAAGTTTTGATTTGAACGAACACAACAATTTTCTTTTCTTTTTATTTGTATTAAGTCAAAATGCTGCACATAAATAAAAACTGTATCAAAACTATCGTTAGCCCTGTAACTTTCGGCGTGAATTTGGTGGAACTGAAACACTCATGCACACTCTTTATATAAAGGGTTTTTCAATAAGAGCGCTACAAAATTTTTTTAAATAAAACAAAACCGGTTAGAAGTCCAGACGCTGAACCCAATTTTCGACGGTTTTCAAGCATAAATCGGCCAATACTGCTGCAATTTCACGTTCGATATTCGTACGAAGTTCATCAATCGTCGCTGGCTTGTTGGCATAGACCATAGACTTCCCCACAGGAAATAATCTAACGGCGTCAAATCGCACGACCGAGGCGGCCAATCGACTGGGCCATTTCGGGAGATAACACGTTCACCAAACTTGTGGCATTCTCTGTGTGGCTTGTGGCGCCGTCCTGTTGGAACCACATGCCCTCCAAGTCCATATTATCCAATTGGGGCCAAAAATATTCGGTTATCATTGAACGATAGCGATTCGCATTCACAGTAATGTGCCGGTCTTGATCATCACGGAAGAAGTACGGCCCAATGACGCCGCCTTCCCATAAACCGCACCAAACCGTAATTTTTTCGGGATGCAATGATGACTCATGGATTACGTGTGAATTGCTGTCTGACCAATAACGCATATTTTGCTTATTGACGAAGCCATTCAGCCAGAAATGAGCCTCATCGCTGAAGATGATTTTCCGATGAAAATCCGAATCATTTTCAAGTTGTTGCTCAGCCCAATTCACAAACATACGACGCTTATGGTGGTCAAGCGGCTTCAGTTCTTGCGTCAATTTGATCTTGTAAGGATGTAGGCCAAGATCTTTTCGCAAAATTCGCCACAACGACGTCACAGAGATGCCCAACGCTTGAGAACGACGTGTGAGAGACACATTTGGGCTTTCTTGAACTGAAGCCTCAGCGGCAGCAATATTCTCGACACTACGGGCACTTCTTTGTCTCACTGGCACGGGAACATTTTGTACTGTGCCTGTGGACAGTAGACGCTTTCCACTAGACGCTCAATTGTTGATCTGGTAGGACGATTATGACGACCATAAATTGGACGTAGCGCTCTTAAAGTTGAGGCCACTGACTCCAAATTTCGATAGTAAATTTTAATAATTTCGACTCGTTGTTGGCTCGTATATCTTTCCATGATGAAATGACAAACCTTACTGAAGAAAAATATCAAAAGAGCGGGAAAAAATATGTCGTCGTTTGCTGTCCCTTTCGATTTACTTTTGTAGCGTCTCTGTTGAAACCCCCTTTATTACTCTATGGTTGCGTATTTCTTTCAGGCTAGCACTGGCACATTCCCATCTATGTCAATATGCTAATTTCTCAATATTTATTTATTTATTTTTCTACAATTATTGACTTGTCGCGTATTGAAAATATGTTCGGAACAACTAAGAATAACAACGCATTTGTGAGTTGTGTAATGCATAAAACATGAATTCAAATCGACATCAAATAGAAAAACAAAAAGCAATATTATTGATTTTAAATAGAAAAACGTGTTAACAACTTGTTTCGTCTAATTCAATGTATTTTTCCAGTTTGCGCAAATAGTTTTTGATCATAAATTCAATAAAGCCAAAGCCGGGCGAGAATTTAAAGTCAATACAACTTTTGGAAACAACAAAAAGGAAAACAAATACATAATCTCAATATTTAGATATGCAAATTTGTGGCACAATAACATCAGCAACAACAACAACAACTATAACAACAAATACATATTTTTTTAAAACTCACAATAAGTGTAAATTATTTGAATAAACCGCAAAATTTGGAGCTTAAAACCCCCAAACAAGGCCATATTTTTGTTGATGTTAATTTTCAAATATTTTTTTTTATTTATTTTTAAAAGATTTTGGCACCTCAACTATTTTTTTGTATATTTATTTTTTTTGATTCTTCTTCTCATTGCAGATAAAACTTAAAAAAGTTTTAGGCCTCACCGTATGCAGCAATGCAGCCTTGGATTGTTCACCCACCAGCGGTCTATTGGCCTATCCAGCTGGGTAAGTAAACCATTTATCTTCTCTACACTCGAAATAAAATGTCTGTGAAATTACATTTTGTTATGGTGCATTTGGTTTGTTGTTTTGTTTTTTTATTCGTATATTTTAACAACCTTATCAAATTTGTGTTTTGCTGGATGTTGGCCGGGGTTGTTAATTTTAATTTGTTATACTGACAAATTGTTGGTTATTGATAAACTGAATAGACAAATGTCAAAAGTTTAAAATTGATTATCTATTTTTATTTACTGGGTTATAAAAACACGATAATTTGCATGATAATAATTATCTTGCTGGTTTTATTATCTCGAAGGTTTCGTAATAAGTCACTTGAACAAAATTCGCAACAATATTAATCTGTATTATCGAATTAGTTAAACAACTACAAAAATAATTTGATATTTTAAAATTAAATACGAGAGTAGTTTAAAAAGTATAATCTGATATGTAGCAAAACGTGAATGTTTCTTAGATGACAATATTCTAACCATTAGTTTACAGCCAATCGATTGAATCCTTGGCCTCAAACTAAAAAGAAAACAATAAATTGTTTAAAAATTGCACGTTGATAAATCTGTATTTTTCATTATTTGGATGCAAATATGACGTGTTTGTAGATTGTCGAAAATATAGTATACTTGTGTCCAAATACATTGTGTTTGTTGTTCAATATAACACGTTGGAGACACATTGAATATGATATAAAATATGTTTTTGTGACCCAAATATGGATTTGTTTGTTGAAACTGCTGAAAACAAAAACGTAACAGACAAGAAAGAAACAAAAAGTTGCAGATTTTCAATTTATGAAAACAATGCTTGCAAACATATATCTGGTTCCTGCAATATGTTGCTGGGCCATTTTTTGTCAGCGTGTAGATGCGTGTAGATCCAACAGTTCTTCCTGCTTGTGTAGCCTTATTCTGTCCATCGCATTTCCTGTGTAGCAGTAGTAATGCGAGTCTTGCCATTTTCAAGGACATTTTTCAGGAGCCGGATCGGTATAGGATTATTATATTCCAGGTGGATATGCGTGAATCGTGCTACGTATAACTTTTGCGAGGGTCGTCAATTGATTGGCGGGTTGCATGATTTATTCTTCACTTATGTATTTTCATTACCTTTATGATCCGTAGCGGTTGACTAGGCCAGCCCACCGGTGTTTGGCAGTTGTTGTTTGGATGCAAATATAATGTATTTCTAGCTTATCGCAAATATGGTATACTTCTGTCCAAACACATTGTCGTTGCTATTCAATATTACATGTTTGAGACACAATGATTAATAGGTGATAATATACGTTTTTGTGCCCCAAATGTGGTGGCTTTGTTTGTTCAAAATGAGAACGTGACAGAAAACAAAGAAACAAAAAAGTAGCAGATCTTCGATTCATGAAGGCAATGCTTGCACGTGAGTATGTGGATGATCCAAATATATACATGGTTCAGGGCCCTTTACAGGGTCGTTACAGTATCCTTTTTTCAGGGTTACATGGTCCTTTTTTTCAGCGTGTACTTTTAGGATTTTTATTGTAGCCACCCCTTATAGATCAGACTTTGTCGAGCGTACACCACACAGTGTGTGTCGTTCGAACCTGAAGTTTGTGTTTCTTTGGTTTTTATATTTTTATCTGCAATTGATTAGTAATGTTGGATCACCGGCCTTCTAAGGATAATATAAATGTCCTAATAGTTCGATGAGCTTCAGTGAAGATTGTCACTTGCTAACCTGCGGCGCACGGGAATTAGCATGCCGATCCGGTTGCTCATACAGACGCTAATATCCATCACACTGTGAGGTGATCAGTGGGAGAAATAGAAAAATTCTCTCTTGCGTTATCGTATGTGTAACATATTCTCCCAAACACATTCTGCAGGAACCATGTGTATATTTGAAACACATTCCGAACATTCATATATTTGCAAGTCTGAGTGTAATTAAATGCAAACATTACCATATTTACTTGCAAAAATATATGCTTACTTGGAAAGATATGCGTGTTTCATCCCAAACAGGCATATACCTACGTGGAAGTATTCGTGTGTTTCCTTCCAAACCTGCATATATTTACATGGAAGCATGTGTGTATTTCCTTCCAAACATGCGGTTACTTACATGGAAGCATATGCGTGTTTCCTCCCAAACATAATGGTGGTATTCATATCAACGCCAAAACCTCGAAAAATTCGACAGTTAAATGGCAAAACAAAACACAAATGTCCGACGTTTCATTTTCTATGTTTCCTCAGCGAAATTGACTCGAAAATTTTCTAAATTTGTGCAAGTCATTGTGAATGAAAATTTTTTTGTTTTAATTTATACATAGATTTGTCAACTCGCTCATCGGTTTAATGACTGAAGGGAAGCGAAATTGTGTTTGAACGCCAAGAGAAGAATTCTGTCGCTGAGGTTTGACAAACACAGCTGAAATTGTTACTGTGAACGTTCAAAATATGTAAATATATGAACATCGTGAATGCACAAAACTAAAAATGGAGAATTTTGTTCGACGTTGCTGACAGAAGTTCGTTTCCTCATTGAAGAAGCGCAAAGAGAATCGTCACATGAGATGGATAACAAATCTATGGTTAATCTATTAATCTATTATTAATCTATGGTTTACATGAGTACCACCATTAATATTTAAAAAGAAATAATTTTTTTTTCACACGTGTTTGATTTCAGAAGACTTCAACGTCACCAATCCAACAACACTTAATTTTAAGTTTATCACTACAGGCTGAAAAATATCGGCACCTGCAACATATTGCAGGAAACATGTACATATCTGTAAGCACTTTTTTCTTTAATTGAAGATCTGCTACGTTTAAGTTTCTTTGTTGTCTCTCTCATATTTGCTTTTAGTGGTTTTCAACAAAAAATCCACATTGGGGTCTGAAAAACATATGTATATTATGACCTATTAATCATTGTGCCTCAAACATGTTATATTGAATAGCAAACACTATGTGTTTGGGCACAAGTATAGTATGTTTACGAAAAACTACAAACACGTTATATTTGCATCCAAACAAAAAAAAACAGACAAATTTTTCAGCGTGTATGCGTTGGTACACAAACGGTTTAAATACCCGGTTTAATACAAGCGCTTTTAATATTATATGCCCGATGAATGAATGACAACTGAATGCATGGAACGCAATACATCCGCCAAAATAAGAAACAATCATTTCAACTTCAATTTAACACTGACTGAAAGAATAATACAAAAGTGCAGTTACACACTGACAACATAGACTGTGAATAATATATCTTTGTACCTCTAATTGTTTTGCTCTCGACAGAACGTAAACAGTGCCACAAACACAGCTGGATTTGTATCCCTAACACAGATATATTTGAATCACAAACACTTGTAGTATAATATTTCAATCAATGTGTCTCCAGCAAACGCGGTGTGGTAAATACAAGGAGAAACATGAACTTCATATGAGGAAAATAGCTTAAGGGCTACAAAATTTAGTTCATTTGTACTCATGTTAGAGTTCACGTTTCTCTGGGTGTATATGTTACCAATGAGAGGTTTATGGGTCGGTTTGAGATGATATCGATAACGATGATCGTTTCGGTTTGATATCAATACGAATTGAAAATTTTGTAGTAGTACAATTAGTGCACGTATCTTTGGCATTATAAAGTTCCGACCATTTTCTTTGAGCTTAGTATTAACAATCTCTTGATGGTTACACTTTACCACCAATCTGAATAAAAGGCTACCAAAAATAAAGTCCATTTAAATTCTTTCACTTAAAAACAATTTCATGTTGATGGTGAGCTTTGGGCCCATTGCATCCTGCCTTCAAAAATACCTCCTGGTTTCATTTTTGTTAAATGCTTTTAGACGTTTTTTTTCTTACTCGTACTAAACGATACTATCGTACCCAAGGAAACTAAATGGGCTGTTTGAAAGTGGTCCGCTTTATTCTTCTTGTTTTGTTTCCTATATTTTTAACAATCCCAGGTCGAAAACAGTTTCTTTCAGCGGTCTGGAGAGTGCAGGAGAGAGGGCAGAATGAATGAGCTACTAATGTTGGCAGCATCCAAACAATTTCATGAATTAAAAGTGTGTTAAAGGTCATTCATTAAACACTTTGCTTTTGCACGAACTGCAACAAACAAAACAACACAAAAATCTTTCTTTCGTCGACTGCAGCCCACTTGAGGTCAGTAGTGCGAATAGTATGAACTGTATGCAGGTAGGGTTGCCAGATGCAAAATGTTTGAATAACCATTTTAATATTATATGGAGGTTTTGTCTTTTTTTTGTCAACAATTGGGGAATTAACAAATTTGGGCCAAAAATAAGCCGGTCTTTTCTATCTCAGAATATTGGTTTCCATTGATTAACATATTTTCAACAATATCCTTTTCGCCGGGCCACCACTTTGTGCCGCCCCTGAGTAAGCAAGTTGAGACCTACGAGCTTTTAGTTGATTATAAATCTTCGATAGCCCGAAGCGGGAAAGCTCTGAGTTTGGTACCTCCGCAGAATGACACGGTGAAAATAAAATTAAATGGTTTCCCATTGCATCCCACGAAGGAATTGGGGAGAGCTTCTCACAACTAGTGAGCTGTGTGCTTTTTAATTTTATACTCACTGATTGGAACCTACAGTTTTAACCGGTTACGAACAGTATTTTGAGAAGCCATGAAGGCTTCCTATGCGCCGTCAATATGCGAGGGGACCGCTACCGAAAGAAATTTTAAGGTGGTTAGAGCAGGGATCGAACCCAGGATCTCATGTAGAAGAGGCGCGCACACTAACCATTGGGCCACCGATGGCCACGGTGAAGCTTGGTTAATATCTCACTGAACTTTCGCCGTCATGTGAGGCCTTAAACAAGAGACGCCGTATTATGCGATCCGTGCAACATCTTTATGGAGATCATAATTGCTAAAGCTACAGTAAACACGAATAGAATCTGGAGCAGTCAAAACCCACATGCTGCTCATTGGGCAAATTCTGCAGCAAGTTACTGCAATATTTTTCAGAATTGTGAACGAATCATGAATCAGTGGAGGGCAATAACAAATTAATTGTGTCGACGAACAGAGATTCCCCTCGATAGGAACAACACGCGAACGACACCCATTTGAATATTTCAAGGTATTCGATGAGTTTATAGGTATAACAACGTCAGCTTGGAAAATAATCCGCGAATTAAATGCCTCTCTCGAAATATGAGAACCCAACTGTTATTGACTCTTTTTAAAGGGTGCCCATAAATTTACGCAGAATTTGAATTAAACAGAAACACGGATTTCTTTAAGTGTATTTTTTTGTTTGAAACAATAACAATATATATACGAAATAGCACATCAGACAAATGACCTCCATCGTTTTTCTGGACACATACGCACTCTTTTTTCGAAATTTTCCATGAACTTTTTGCATAGTGTCACATTCCGTCTGTCAAACAGTTGATTTTTTGCGTATATTTTTATTATGGTTGCGTTTTCTTAGTAACTAACAGTGTTGTATCAAAATGTACACCACTTGAAAATGAGGTTAAGAATTAAACTACAGTTTCTACAGAATAAATTGTATGATCTTGTTCGGTGTAAGTGCCGCATAAAATGTGGCTGAGTTTCGGTGATGCAGAATCTCTTTCTTTTGACTCTTTTTCTTCAATTCACAGGTGGACATAAAAAAATTCAATGGTGTTCAATCACATGATCTATGGGGCCGATTTTGATCACCTAAATGAGATAATACACGACCAGGAAATGTCTCATGCTGTAATTGAATTGTTTCACGAGCTATGTGGCATGTCGCACCGTCTTGTTGAAACCACATATCGTCCCCATCAATGCCATCCAATTTAAGCCCGGTATTCAGTTTTTATGAAATTTTTGTTACCATAAGAAGTAAAATAACAAAAATGTTATGAACCCAAAATTTTGCTTTATTGACATAAAAATTTGACAAAAAGTTGATTTCGTGAAATGGACCTGTCAAGTTGCTTCCACGGTCGTGAGATTGGCCGCAATGCTCGAAAAGTTACCCAAAATTTGACGTCCAGAAAGTCGCTTCGTCATGAACAGCAGCGGTGGCCATATACCCGAAATTATTCGCAAGTGTTAATGCCGGTGACGCGTCATAACGCCCATGGGCGTTATGTCACACCTAAAATGGACTTTGTGTCACACCGGTCATGGACTTTATGTCCATCTTAGGTGTGACATAACGTCCACAGACTTTATGGCCTTTTACGGAGTTTCGCCGCAAGGCCTGGCAGTAGTGAGACGTTATGTCGCACCTAGAATGGTCATAACGCCCACGGGCTTTATGTCACACCGGTCATGGGCTTTATGTCCATTTTAGGTGCGACATAACGCCCATGGGCTTTATGTCCATTTTAGGTGTGACATAACGCCCATGGGCGTTATGTCCATGGGCGTTATGACGCGTCACCGTTAATGCCATGTATTGAACTTTCCAACAAAAACATTTTTTTGGACAAAAATTTAATTTTTTGTGTTATTTTATAAAATTAAAATTTCTATCACCCTTAAAACAACCTTTACTTACGTACAATCATTGTTTTCATGAACTGAAGATGTTCTGCTTTTTTGTTTATTTGTTATCTGTAACATTTTTGTTTTCAGCAGTTTTCTACAAACCAAGCCATATTTCGGTGACAATATGTTTAACATATAAATCATTGTGTCTCCAACATGTAATATTGAATAGGAAACACAATGTGTTTGGACACAAGTATACTATATTTGCGACAAGCTACAAACACTTTATATTTGCATACAAATAACAACAAAAGACAGATTTTTTTGCAATTTGAGTTAGCTATTTCTGAAAGCACAATTTGGTTACTTTAGCAAACGTGTGGTTAGGTATTTGATCAAAGCTGCAAACAGTTTATTGTTATGGTATTATTGCAACTAAATTGCCCGCTGTTTAGTTGCAAACATTGTTTGCTGTTAGTAGCAACCTTTCTGTTTGGTGTAATAAAATAGTACATGTATTAACAAATTCCTTATACTTCTCTAAATTACTTTAATACCCGGAATTGAAACCCCAGCATCTGACAACCCTAACTGTATGGGTTAGCAATTCGTGCTAAGTTTAACTTCAGTTTAGTTTAGTTCAGCTGCTTTTGTACTTCATGCACTTTAGTTTGTTATTATGCAGTCGACGGACGACAGTCTATACACTTTCATTTTGCCCTCTTGCAACCCCGAGATGATTACAATGAAATTTCATTTCATTTTAATTTTTTATTCATTAAGGGACAAACAACCAACTACTAAGCAATACAACTGCCACCTCTACCATTTTGCAGTGTCACTTTAATTAAGAGTTTAATGGGACGTTTATATTACTTGAAATGCAACAAATTTGTAACATCCATCGACTAATGCTACCACTACAATCTACTACAATTAATCTGCAAAGAAATCAAATTAAACAAAAGAAATGGTGGAAAATAAAATTAAAACCGAAAAGGAAATTGCAATGGAAAACTGCCGGCAATGTGGTAATAGGAAAAACACTTTACAGGGAAAATATCCGTTCAAGGAATACTGATTTGTTGCGATTTCCAAAATTGTTCCAATTAATGGCTGATATCTTTTAATTGGCATCATAATGATTTGAAACTTATAAAGGCGAAGTGATATGAAATTTCTACTGAATAATTCAATATGTATTAATTGAAAATAAATGTGTTTGATGAAATGATTGAAATACTAATCTCATAAATGAATAAGATTTTGATTAAGTAAAATGGAAAACAAAGGTGTTTGCTAAATGATCAAACATTTGTGTGTTTTACGATTTGACGCTTCTTTTTCCTATTTTTATTTAAGCAAATTTTTTATTTGGACGATAATCTATGGTCACCCACCGCACTGGACAAAAATAAGTTTTGCAATCTTTTTTCAAATATTTGTCAAAGTAATTCATTCTATCGTTCGAATTTTGTCTCGAATATTAATTTTTAGTCGAGATTAGCTCTGTGGCTTATTCACGTACACACGTTCTTTCAAATACCCCAAAGGAAATTATCGCGTGCTGTTGAATCCAGTGAAAGCCGCGACCGATTAAAATGTCTGCCTCTTGAAATAATGCGTTCATTTGAAAGATGTCATATTCCACACAGAATATCCTTGATAGACCTTTCAAATAAAATACAAAATTCGTTGAATCTCACGTGCAACATGTTTTATTCAAATTAAATATCTCAACGTCTCTATAGGAAATGCCTTTATTTACACTGGGTCTAGTGCTTATCACTTCTCAAGTAGCTGAAAATCCTAAACACAAAGACAACTTACGTTGTACCCAATCGAAATCTGAACTAAAATTAACTTCTTTTTGAATTTGAATTTGTAATAAATTAATAAAATATTTTGCGACAGTCGAAAAACGTTTAAAACAAACGATATATGTTAACTATGATCTTAAAAAACTCGTTTACGAGGAACGAGAAACGTTTCCATTAACTGTTCTGTTGTTTACCGCAAACGAGTTACAGTTACTCCAAACTCATAAAAGCTTTTACGAGAAACAGAAGGTTTTTTTGTTTAAAGCAAATGAATTATATTTGCTTGAATAAAATGTATTTTGGATGAATGTGTACACTCATTAATAGAAGTATTATACTCGTATTGAACTTAAATGCAAATATATTTAAGTACTTATGCTTTCCCTGAAATTGAATTGAACCCACGCGCCACCGCTGCAAGTCTATGCGTCACTTAGAATTTGGTTGTTTGTTTTTGTTTTGAATCGATTCAAATGACAGTGTAGTATATTGTTTTCTCTCACAGAAGAGAGACGGAATTCATGAGAGTCATCACTTTTTGTGGCCGTCAGTGGTGCAATGGTAGTGTGGGCGGCTCTAGTACATGAGAAGGTGGGTTCGATTCCTGCTCTGACACCTTACTTTTTTCGACCGCGCTCACCTCGCTTAGTGACGCCGACACCATCGAAATTTTCCAAAATACCATTCGGAACCGGTGCGAAAGTGTAGTTCCCAAGCAGTTAGTGTAAGAACTAGAAAGCATATAGTGAGAATACCTCCCCAATCACTTCATGGGATGTGATGGGAAACCATTTTTTTTTATTTATAACAAACACTTTTCTGTAGTAGCCGCAAAAGTAAATTATGAAACTTTAGTGGCAAATGAAATTTTGTTTCCTACAAAAAAAAAACATTTTACAATGAAAATTTGCGGAAAAAGTATCAAATTTTGCGGTCAACCATGACACTAAGTAGCAAATTAAATATTTTTCTGGCAAAACAAAATTCTTTGCGCTAAACGAGCTCTAGACCCTTCTGTGTGTGTAGGGCTAAAGAAAATAAAAAAAACAAAGATACAATTAAATTGATTTTTAATTTATGTTTTTAATTATTTCTTAAACGATGCACTATGGGACCAAAACGAAAAGTCGCGGCAAAACCTAGTTAGAGTTGAGCTAGTTTTACCAAAATTGGTACACAAACTACCACTGATACCAAATACATATCAAAAAATATTAGTGATTCATGGACCCTTTTTCAAGGGGCTCCCCTATTAACTGGTTTCTACTCAGAGTTTTTCAGTTCAATATCATAATAAAGCTCTCCCCAATTCCTTCGTGGAATGTAGTGGGAAAACATTTATTTTTTATCATAACAAATATCACCTCAAAGCTACATATAACGGGGTTTTCAATAGAGACGCTACAAAAGTAAATCGATAGGGACAGCAAACGACGCCATATTTTTTCCCGCTCTTTGGACATTTCTCTTCAGTAAGGTTTGCCATTTCATCATGGAAAGATATTCGAGCCAACAACGATTCGAAATTATTAAAATTTTCTACCGAAATTTGGAGTCAGTGGCCTCAACTTTAAGAGCGCTACGTCCAATTTATGGTCTTCAGCGATGAGGCTTATTTCTGGCTGAATGGCTTCGTCAATAAGCAAAATATGCGGTATTGGTCGTAATCCATGAGTCATCATTGCATCCCGAAAAAATTACGGTTTGGTGCGGTTTATGGGCCGGCGGCGTCATTGGGCCGTACTTCTTCCGTGATGGTCAGGACCGACACATTACTGTGAATGCGAATCGCTACCGTTCAATGATAACTGAATATTTCTGGCCCCAATTGGATAATATGGACTTGGAGGACATGTGGTTCCAACAGGACGGCGCCACAAGCCACACAGCGAATGCCACAATCAATTTATTGGAAACCAAATTTGGTGAACGTGTTATCTCACGAAATGGCCCAGTCGATTGGCCCCCTCGGTCGTGCGATTTGACGCCGTTAGATTATTTCCTGTGGGGCTACATCAAGTCTATGGTCTATGCCAACAAGCCAGCGACGATTGATGAACTTCGTACGAATATCGAACGTGAAATTGCAGCAGTATTGGCCGATTTATGCTTGAAAACCGTCGAAAATTGGGTTCAGCGTCTGGACTTCTGCAAGCGTGCCCGTGGTGGCCATGCAAAAGAAATCGAGTTCCAGCATCGAACGTACTTTCACAGGAATAAAAAATTTCACTGGTATCTAAAACCGGTTTTGTTTTATTTAAAAAAAAACTTTTGTAGCGCTCTTATTGAAAACCCCTTTATTATACAACAATAAAAAAAAAATTTAAATACTTCAATACACAGAAAAATATTAACAACCGGCAGACTTCAACTGCAAAGATCAATCTGAAAATTTACAACATGGAATAAATATACTATGCTGGATTAAATATCGTTATAACTGGCTTACCATCCTCAAAACCTCCAGAATAACCATGGACGCATCTTGTCCGTCCGAAACACCAATTTCTGAAATTCTTCGTCGAATTTGATATTCTGGAGGTTTTTTCGGAAATGAGGGTATTAAATAATGAAAATAGATGTCAATAGCTTTAATTTGATACTAGTCCCAATCACTAAATTCTTTCCTGGTGGCCACCATGGACGCATCTTGTCCGTCCGAAACACCAATTTCTTAAATTCTTCGTCGAATTTGATATTCTGGAGGTATTTTTCGGAAATGAGGGTATTAAATAATGAAAATAGATGTCAATAGCTTTAATTTGATACTAGTCCCAATCACTAAACTTTTTCCTGGTGGCCACCATGGACGCATCTTGTCCGTCCGAAACACCAATTTCTTAAATTCTTCGTCGAATTTGATATTCTGGAGGTTTTTTCGGAAATGAGGGTATTAAATAATGAAAATATATGTGAATAGCTTTAATTTGATACTAGTCCCAATCACTAAGCTCTTCCCAGTTAGGCGCTATGGCCCCAAAATTTTCCCAAGATTTTCTATGTAAGAAACCCTCATATTTTTCACCCTGACAAAGAATAACTTTGTTTGAAGTCCTGATATGTCCTTTAATAAGTCTTTGCTATAAAATGTATAACTTTTGGTTATATATATTTGTCTAATCGCGAGAAAATCGGTAATTTCTATAACCTTTCCAAAATTTAGCTATCTTACATAGTTCTGTTAATGTAATTACAGACCTCGGTTAACATAATTGGTTCTGTTAATGTAATTACAGACCTCTGTTAACATAATTGGTAATTTGGCTCTATGAAATATATCAAGTTAATTATGTATTCTGGTATCTTTCCGTGCATGTCCAATAGGGTGGACCTTGTGTCGATATTTTGGTAGATGAGGGCTCTATTCCGTGCCTTTTTGAAAAAAAATGACAATGCCGAAAAAAAAAAATTAAAAAAAAAAACATTAGGGGTTGCGCACGAGCCGAGAAAAAGGTCCACTTTGCCAAAATTAGGGGGGAAATTGCCATAGGTCATCAGCGGTCACCCGTAGGGGGGAAGAATGTATGGCCGACCCCCATTAACTTTTTACCGCCAACATAACAATATAAGATTTCTCTCTCCAACAGCCGCTCAAGAGCAACTGAGGCTTCGGAGAATGGGCCACTGTTCGTTGATGTCGTGTCGAAAGAAAGTCCTTGTATTCGATGTGTCATATGCCAAGATGCCAACAGTTGATAAACGGCATGTGCTATTCTCCGGCCTTTTCCTTTCCCATATTCTACTTTGGGAACTCCAAGAAGTTGTTCTTTTCTCCGTACGAGACAATTACCGGTAGACGGTCCACCTTCTTTGTACCCACAAAATCCAAAAGCATTTTGCCATCCCAATGGACTACGAAGGATTTAGCTGCGACAAGCTGGAGATGAATGAAACGCGTTGAAGAATAAGAATTCTGAATGAGAGCAAATAAATCTATGCGATCTTACTTCTGCATTGTCTTTCACATAACTCAGCATGTTCTCTCGATTTGAACGCCGACATCTCCGAAGCGACGTACGGTTTATTGTGTATTGTTGAGGATCGCGTCCAAATGCTTCTGCCGCCGCTATCATAATGCCGACCGCGTCTCGGTCAGTCACTTTGCACTTGTCCAAAGCTGATAGGACTCGTGCAGTAAAACATTGTTTGTAACCTCTTCTGTCACCAACATTTGACGGGCCAGCTTCTGCCGGGAAGTTTTCGTCCTGTCTCCCATTATCATCGCTTGAATCACTGCTTGAAAATTTAACCACTGCAATTGAACGAATTTCATTTGAATATAAACATTGGACGAACACACAAAGCGCGAAATAGCTTACCGCCTTTAGCGAACCGATCTCTACTAGATTCCGTTGCACGTTTGCGTCGCAACTCTTCTTGTTCTTCGCGCTCAGCTTTTCTTTTCCTCGTTCGAGTATCAGTAGCGTCCACACCTCCCATAGTTCCTGGCCGGCCATCTTCTCTTTGTTTTAGCAGAAACTCAATGTCTTCGGTATTTGTCATTTTCTCAAGGGCGTTGGCGTGTGCGATGTCGAAAAGATTATCCAAGCTATCAGAAAACGTATTCTCTTTTTCTCTAGTGGACTCAGTCTTTCTGTGAGATGACTTTCTTAAAGCATCCCACTCATCGTGCAGCGCAGCTATTTTTCTTGTAACATCTCCTCTGGCTTTCGTCGGAATAGCTGCTTGGCGCCAAAAAATCATCACTGCGTCCGCGACTATAACCGCACTATTTTTCTTCGACATGTTTCGTTTGCGAATGTTGAAGAAATGCATTCTTAGCACTTGCTTCTTCGACGGTAATTTGTTCCCCGTAATATTCATGCTTGGATAACCAATCAAAAAAATATCGTCGCGCGATCTAAGTCGTGTTGTCATCTTAACTTTTAAAAAACGGGAGAAAAATCAATTTACTTTTCGCGGTCGTCGGCACTTGTTGAATGACAACAATCGATGAATGAACTGCTATTTATAACTACTACGTATTTTGCAATATTTTACTGCCAGGTACTGATGAATGGGGGCATCTGCTAAGGGTGCCTATGTACCTGATTCAGCACGTGTGCGTTTCAAATTTTTCAAGACTTTCCAAACAATGACCACTCTTGAATATTGGTGGAATTTCTGTAAAAAAATCAAAAAAAATCAAAAAAATCTCGATATTGTGCAACTGTAAATACATAGATTTTCAGTATTTTTGTATGGGGAGTCCCTCAAGGAGTAGAGATAGAGGGTAAGTTTGTTCGGAAAAGATGTTGGGGATGAAAAGTTAATGGGGGGGGGTCATATATTTTGCCCCCCTAGGGGTGACCCCTGATGACCTATGGTGTTTTTCGAAAATACTGAGCAACCTCCATTTTTGTATGGTGACCCCCCTAAGGGGAGGAGATAGGGGTGAGTGTCTTGGGGGAAATGTTGGCGGTAAAAAGTTAATGGGGGTCGGCCATACATTCTTCCCCCCTACGGGTGACCCCTGATGACCTATGGCAATTTCCCCCCTAATTTTGGCAAAGTGGACCTTTTTCTCGGCTCGTGCGCAACCCCTAATGTTTTTTTTTTTAATTTTTTTTTTCGGCATTGTAATTTTTTTTCAAAAAGGCACGGAATAGAGCCCTCATCTACCAAAATATCGCAAAAATGTCATTTCAAGGTCCACCTTAATGTCCAATTCTATCCTTTTTATAGAACTTGTTTCGTGCCTCGGAAGCATTGTCTCCTAGACACCCAAGCGGAACAAGTGGAGATTCTATTATTTGTTGAGAATGGACTAATATTTTATGCAAGTGTCAGCGACATTCATAGTTACTAAAAAATATTTGAGCGGTCTCAGCACAATATACCCGTAACCTTTCAGCATCAATCTCGACCTCAGACGAAAGTGCTATTAAAATTGCATGCAGATGCTCTAAATAATTTACATGTACTCCTGTGATCGATGCTGTGTTGGCATCATTAGTCGTGCCACTGCCATTTGCTTTGGGTTTATCTACGTGCAGAGCCATTTGAAGCCAAAACTTATATTGTATGACAATTGCTTTGTCTTTACTGTCACGAACTTGCCATTTTTTCAAATCAAGTATGTATGCAAGATGCAGGACGTACTCGAAGCAACGAATCCAAGCGTGTTTGATTGAAAAAACAGAAGAATTTAAGTCTTTTTCAATTTTAAATTACTTGGATCCCGAACTGCAGATGGGGCATTGCTGCGTACTTTTTGTTTCGGTTAAAACATTTAAGACTTTTCCATCAATTAAAGTCATACATAAATTATATTTTACCGTAACGCGTTTTCCATTTTTCAGTACGTATTTAAAAGGTTTTATATATTTAATTTGCAGATCTATGCTCTGTTTTTCTTTTAGTATTGATCTTTTGTTTCTTTTATGAGTTCCAATTTCAATGGTCTGCAAAAGCGCACCGACTGGGGTGTTCGATTCATTCAAACGACTGTACCTGCTGACGACACCACTTTCAACGGTATGACTGATGTCCCAAATAGAGATTGATCTAGGCTATCTGCAGTGTTTTACTCAAATTTATATAAACTATGCTCAGTGGAACCGTCGAATCCACTGCATCAATTGAGTAGAGCACTTCCTCTTGGTACGACAAAAATTCGACTTAATTTTGCAGCGAGACTTCAACAAAACGTTCGGTAGAATTTATGTCAGGTGGCCTACATTTTAACTTGCACTGGTAAACTTATTTGTAAGATTGATAAATGTTGCGGTTGTGGCATTTGTTGAGTTGATGTACTGCTTTTTTGTCAGTAAGTCATTTTCGAATAAAAACATTAAAGATTTTTCTGCTGATATTGGCACGACTTCCGAATCTTTTCTGCCGAATCTTTTTCTAATTTCTGATGTTGAAGTCGATGAAATGGCTAACTTATTTAAAACGAATTTCAAATTAGTGTCATGCAATTTTCTCGTTGATATGGATGCAGCATGGGCCAACAACTTTGTATCGCGTTTTTGTTGTGATGATAATTCGGAGGCTATTTTGCGTTTGTTTCTCGAACTGCTCTCATCATAGGTTAATTTAAGTCGGCCGGTCACACTGATTTTTCTCATATCTCATATCTTTTGAAGATCTTGGCACTCCTGGAGTGTTTCACCCACTTTTACTTTATGTTGTTTCGAATTTTATCTCCCAATTTTATCTTCAGTTCATTATCAACTTCACATGTAATTTTGTTTATCAAAAAAGTGGCTATTTTTATTATTTTTCACCCATAAATGGAAAATTTCTGCATTTTTGAACTTGACATTTTCTAGAAAATCAGTATTTTCTCATTAATTTGCAATTTTTTGCAAATAATTTTAGCACTACTTAAAACACAGGAGATTCACAAAAACCTACGTAAACGTTGATTCTTTGATAATTGTTAACAACCCAAGTTCTACTCTAGGAAATTCAGCGAAAATATTCACACTTTCGCAAAAAAACATGAATCATTAAATACATAAAAACAAATATTAAATACAAACATTAATTGAAACACTTAATAATAGTTTAAAGTAAATACCTCGAATATTCGAATCCATAATTTCAAAACTTAAAACAAACAATTATATGTTACAAAAATCACTTATGAGTCATTTATATATTTTTAAGTCTGCACTTGAAACAAGCGATTATATTGACAGCTGTTTATGAACAAATAGAGTTGCCAACAGTAATTTTTTTGCATTTTTCTCCCCAATACGTTTCAAATCAACCACCATAAAAAAATTTGGGAAAAATTGACTTTTTTCCGCCAAAAATTAATTTGGCCCCAACGTGCGATGGTTCAAAAATGTGCCTCATTCTTTTGGCGATAAATCAAAATTTCGACCAACACGCTGAAAAAAAACGGCCCCAGCAACATATTACAGGAAACATGTGTATGTTTGCAGACATTGTTGTCGTGAATAGATGACATACTGCCTTTTTTTGTATGTTGTTTGTCACATTTTTGTTGCCAGCAGTTTTCAACAAACAAAGCTACATTTGGATCACAAAAACATATAGTATATTATATTAATCATTGTATCTCAAAAATATAATATTGAATAGTAAACACAATGTGTTTGGACACAAGTATACTATATTTGCGGCAAGCTACAACCCCGTTATATTTGCATTCAAACAACAAAACAAGACAGATTTTTCAGCGTAGAAAATGGAAATGGAAAATACTTTGGAGGGTTAAATATTCGCATGTAGGACTATCATTTGGTGAACGAATTATTATATTTTATTAAGAACCCCTAAACAGTATGAGCATTTCAGCATTTTATTAGTGGTTCAATGACATTAAAGCTTGCAAGAAATTTTTAATTGACCCCAAATGTACCCACTTTCACTTTCATGTCATTTCACATTTATCTATCTAGACCATATTTAGATTAATAATAGTTCAATCGTTCTACTAAAACAAAACCAAACAGCTATTACAGCCAACAAATTGTACCATTTGATGTTATATCCTTTTTTGGGTAGGGTATCATTTGAACTGTCATCAACGATGTCTAACACGACTCATAATTTTAAATATTATACCGTCTTTTCTACAACTTAACTCAAATGGGATGTAACCAATCTGAATATAAACATCCTGGCCCCAGGATATATAATTAACAACAAAACAAATGTTATGAAAAATTAACTGAAATGTAAATATTAACTAAAGCTAAAATAGCAAAACGACAATGACACAGTGAGCGAATGTTTCAAAGGCTCAGCCCAGCAGCAATGGAAGGCAATGAGAAGAAGATGAACGAGTGAATTCTCGTATTTAGTCAGTAGTCACAGTTGTAGGCAAAACCCAGACCGGACCACTGGTGATGAATGATTATGAGCGGCAAGTAGTACATAAAGCAAAGGACGAGAAGGACAAATGGGTCCTTAGAGCAAACAAACCGTATGCACCAGTAAAATCCAAATGTGCATGCAGAGAAATATCCTTGAAACATAAAAAAACAACACTAGCAGAGTAGGAGGATGAGAGCAGAGATATAAGATGCACTGATGGTATATAAGGGTCGATGTGTAACTGTTAAGGATAACCTTTAGTTTGCGCAATAAGTGGTAGGGCTAGGGGGAAGGTCCTGATATTTAACAGTGAACCTTCATAGTTCGTTAAATGCACATTTCCCCTGTGCTGCCCTCAGCTGCTGCGTTTCCCTTTCCCCATAGAGAATACAACTATTAAAACATTTAACTTTGTTTAGTTGCAACCTAAAGTGGTGCATAATAAATTATGCCACTGAATGCCAAGGAAGTGCATCATAATATAGGAAGAAGACAGCAACATAAAAAAGTGGCAATTTGTTTTAACCAAATGTTTCCGCTTTATTTAAATTCACTTTCAGTTTTCATCTGGCAATCTTCTGGGACGTTTTTCAGCCATTCAAAGTGACTTGATTTAATACAAGGGTTAGACGGAAGGGGGAGGGGAGTGCTTAAGAGAAATAGAGAAAGGGGAAATTCCAATTATTTATATTATACTACATAGTATAACTAATAGAAGAAAGACAAATTGCAATTTACCTTAACAATTTTCTATGCAAATTATTTTTACGTATTTATGGAAAATGGAAAATTCACATTTCCTATCACTCAAGCCTTTTATATAACTAAAATGAAATACATCGACCCAAAGCTATCCAAATTCCTCCCCCCACCCCATTTTATACTCTTTTTGGAATGATAATGTTGCACAGGTGAGATAGATCATCATTTGCCACTTATACGATACTTGTTTGCACCAGTGTTATGTCATTTTGATTCCCTCCTTCTCCTCCGCCACTTGGCCATGGTGCCAAATTGGCTTTAACAAGCGTAAATATTAACATTTGCTGTTTAACATATAATAGTAGTAGATGGAAGAAACCCACTCATGTGGCAGCACCTCATCATACTACTTTCCCCAAAAATTGTGAAAATGCCTAATGTGTTGTATCTCTATAATCTTCAAAAAAAAAAAACTGTACATATGGTTCAACTCTGTCGACATTGTGGATGTGTATATATATATATTCTCCTCTTCTTGACTTTGGGAAATGTGACGAGGAATTTTCCTGGCTGTTGTCATTGAAATTGAATATGAATATTTTAACATTTGCCGCAAGAGATTCATGTGGAAGATGACAGCAATTGGGATACGTTCATGGTCGTGGAAAAGTGCTGGTAACAGCTTCCGAAGGATGCTTATCGGAAATTTAATTTGAAACTTGTAGAAATAAATTGAAGGATTATATGAAAAGACGTGATATGGTTGAACGAGCAACCACATACATTAAAGGCCAACACTATGATCGCTGGAAGTTATTGGATTATGATTAGGAAATGAAAATGTTGATTGCAAGCGAGTTTTGCAAGGTTGTCAGGAATCGTGTTTGTCAGTTATACCCGCAAAAAGATGTAATTTTTCACCCAAAGGAAATCTGTAATAAATTAACTTGGTGTGGGGAATCTAATTGCATCAAACATATTTTCTTTGTGATAAATAAACAAAATCGTTTACGAGAACCGATAAACGTTAACAGCAAATGATGTACTGCAACTCAAAATTTAAAAAAAATACGAAAAACGTTTCCATTAGCTTCGTTTAGGTCACACTGTGTGTAATTTTTTAAGTCATGGAAATATAACCATATACGGACACCACTACGTGATAAAAGACCAAAAAAAAAAGACCGGTGCCTTCCAGTTTTGCCCAAAGTCATGCTCTTTTTTTATGAGCCCCCAAAGATTTGGGGCCTCGGTGTCATTTTGGCAAACAAGTTCATATCTTGCAAACCGTTCGGAATTTTGATTTACTTTCTGAGGGAAAGTTTAAGCTCTTGTCATAAAAAATGAACTTCCTAGGAATGATTCTTAACACCGTTTACTTTAACATTGGGATACTATGCTATCTCACCGACCGCAGTAGCACAGGCAAAGCAGTATGCTCAACACACGCAACAAGGGACGCAGCACACAATATAAGAATCATTCCTAGGAAGTTCATATGTTCTAGAAAGTTGTTTACTGAGATCTTAGGTACATGTTTGTAGTTGATTGCTTCCTTGAATTTTGTACGGTTTGATACCTATGAACCTAAGTAAGGGAAAAAAGGTAAAGAAAAATCACATTTTTTTTTAAAGTTTTTTGCGATTTTGACCTTGAAGGCGAAGTTTTTTTGATCTTAGATGTTCGCAATATCTGTTCTTTATGGCAAGAGCTACAACCATCCCTCAGAGAGTAAATCAAAATTCCGCACGATTTGCAAGATATGAGCTTGACAAAATTATCACTTTTTTGCTAAAATTACACCGAGGCCTCAAATCTTTGGGGGGCCATAAAAAAGGTGCATGACTTGGGGAACTGGGAGACACGGGTCTTTGATCATGTAGTGGTGTCCATATAAAAAAAGTGTATGACTTTGGGCAAATCTGGGAAAAACGGGTCTTGTTTTTGGTCTTTTATCACGTAGTGGTGTCCGTATATGGTTATATTTCCATGACTTATAAAATTACTCGATCTGGAGCGGGTGGCGTCAATGGGACTAGCATCAAATAATAGGCATTGGTGTCTAGTTTAAGAATTTCAGACCCACATTTCCCAAAAAACTTTCAGAATATTCGACAAATATAACTTTTTCATATGGAGAACGGACTAAGTGCGTCCATGGTGGCCAATGACAGAAGGGACTAGTATCAAATAATAGATACTGTTGTCTAGTTTAACAATTTAAAACGCAGGTTTCCCCAAAGATCTTTCATAATATCATATTCTTCGTCGAATATAACTTTTTCATATGGGGACCAAAGGGGGAAGATTGCAAGAATGGGACTAGTGTCAAATAATAGCTATTGGTGTCTAGTTTAATAATTTCAGACCGTCATTTCCCAAAAACTCAGAATATCCTATTCTTCGGCGAACATAGATTTTTCATATGGGGAACGGACTAAGTGCGTCCATGGTGGCCAAAATAGGAAGGTTGCGTCAATGGGACTAGTATAAAATAATAGGTACTGTTGTCTAGTTTAATAATTTAAAACCCAGTTTCCCCAAAGATTTTTCATAATATCGGACTACGTGCGTCCATGGTGGCCAAAGGTTGTGTGAATGGGACTAGTGTCAAATAATAGCTATTGGTTTCTAGTTTAATAATTTCAGACCCACATTTCCCAAAAAGCTCAGAATATCCTCCCATGGTGGCCCATGGTGGCCAAACGGGGAAGGTTGCGTCAATGGGACTAGTATCAACTAATAGATACTGTTGTCTAGTTTAATAATTTAAAACCCACGAATATAAGTTTGTTATATTTTATATATTTTAAAAAATTAAAATTAATTAAAAAAAATATTCAAGATACATATCTGCAAAATATTCACAAATCTACAAAAAATGCTAATAATATCCACTCATCTCTTACATTGCAGCTGCACGATCGTTCTCTTCAATGCCAAAAGACAGACACAGGCCTATTTGGTCAACACATCCCGCAAATCTTTCACATCCGTAGCATTCTCACGATGTGGCCGCTATGTGGCCACCGGAGAATGTGGCATAAATCCCGCCATCAAAGTATGGGAACTTGATGCGCCCAACGGTAATCTAGAACACTGTACGGGAGGCAGTGTAGTGGCCGAATTTGTCGACCATAAATATGCCGTAACATGTGTGGTAAGTTAATCGATAGACATCCTTTCCTTTATCAAGAAAAAATTTTCAAAATGTACCTCTTTATTTTTGTAGGCCTTTTCACCAACTGGTAAATTTCTCGTATCCGTTGGTTCCCAGCATGACATGATTGTTAATGTCTTCGATTGGAAATCGAATCTTAAAATGGCCTCGAATAAAATTAGCTCTAAAGTGTCTGCCGTCAGTTTTGCCGAAGATGGCAGTTACTTTGTCACAGTTGGCAATCGCCATGTCAAATATTGGTATTTGGAAGGAGGACGCAAGTATAAAGACCCCGTACCGCTGATGGGTCGCAGTGCCATATTGGGAGATTTACGTGATAATGACTTTTGTGCCGTGGCCTGTGGCAAAGGTGCCAGCGGCGAAAGTACTTATGCCATTACGCGGCAAGGGCATTTGGTCGAATTTAGTTCAAGACGTTTACTCGAAAAATGGGTGCAATGTCGTACAATCAATGCCAATTGTATCAGCGTAACGGGCCAGTTCATATTGGTCGGCTGTGCTGAGGCCATTATACGGATTTTCAATTCCAGTACATTGGAGTATGTAACCACATTGCCGAGAACGCATTATTTGGGCGTGGACGTGGCTCAGGGTATACATATCAATCATATAATGGCAGTACCATCCCAGGCGAAATATCCGGATTGTATTGCAATGGCATATGATGAGCAGAGGTCAAAGGTAGGTTGATATTTTTATATACATTTTATTGTTTGATTAATCTCTTATTCCGCCACGTTTTCTTGCAGGTAACCTGTGTATATAATGATCATTCCCTGTACATTTGGGATATGCGAGATATAAAACGTGTGGGCAAATCACATTCCTTCCTCTATCACTCCACTTGCATTTGGGGTGTAGAGACTGTGCCATATAACATGGAACGTGAACTCTCACCAACTTTACCCGAAGATTCGTTTGTTACCTGCTCTTCCGATGACACCATACGTGTCTGGGGTCTGGAGGGTTGTGCCAATAATGATATTTATCGCAAAAATATCTACTCGAAAGAACTCTTAAAGGTTGTCTACATCGATGATGATATGAATTTCATTAAAGATTTAGAGATTGTCGGCGATAAGAGTTCAGCGGCGGCGGCCAGCAACTCCAGCTATGATGGACGCAATGGTGTGCGTTGCATTAAGATAAGTCCAGAATTACAGCATTTAGCCAGCGGTGATCGGAGTGGCAATATACGCATTTATAATTTAAATAATTTAAAATTGATAACCACAATTGAGGCTCACGAATCGGAAGTCCTGTGTTTGGAGTATTCAAATGAGAAAATCGATCGGAAGCTGTTGGCCAGTGCTAGTCGTGATCGTTTGATACACGTCTTCGATGTGGCTCAGGATTACAAACTGCTGCAGACTTTGGATGATCACTCATCGTCGATAACATCGATCAAGTTTGTTGGAGCGGGTTTGAATTTCCAAATGATATCGTGTGGTGCTGATAAGTCGATAATGTTTAGGACATTTCAGGTATGTGTTTGAAATTTAACAACTTCAGAACTGCATAAAATGTGACTCTGAATCATCTTTTCGTTAAGAAAATACATTAACAGAGAAGTTTTCTTGACGTTTCTTGATCTCACAATATGTCTATTTTATGTTGACTGTCTCGGAGTTACATTTTGTTTCCCCTAAACAAACTTTAATCTCTTCCTCTACTAATCTTTGCAGGGCAATATATTCTTACGTGGTACTCATACATCGGGCAAAACAACTCTCTACGACATGGAAATTGACTCGAATTCCAAGCATATACTCACCGCTTGTCAAGATCGCAATATACGCGTCTATGGTACCCAAAATTCTAAACATACCAAAACCTTCAAGGGTTCACATTCCGATGAGGGTAGTTTGATTAAACTCAGCCTGGATCCCAGTGGCATATATGTGGCCACATCGTGCACGGACAAAACTCTAGCGGTCTATGACTACTACTCCAATGAATGCATGGCTCGCATGTATGGCCACAGTGAATTGGTGACTGGTTTGAAATTCACCAATGATTGTCGCCATTTAATATCAGCCAGTGGCGATGGTTGCATCTTTATTTGGCAGGTTCCGCATGATATGATTGTCACAATGCAGGCCCGATTGTCACAGCAGAGATTGCGATCGGGTCATGCTCCTATACCTCGATCAATTTCGCAAAATTTAGTGGCTTCAGAGGGTATTATAGTTGAATCACCTACTCTGGAATTGGATGATCCCCATAAATTTGGCATTTCGCAGAATATACTGCAAGGTGAGGTGCCCTTGACTCCGGGCTATAAACTGTCAGATGTGGGACAATTGCCGCAGTGGGCTAAGAGAAAGGCAGGAGCTTCTTCTCTTGCCACCGAACCCACAGAATCACCAGCCTTGAATATTCCTGCGGCAGCAAATTCGTCGTCTATGACCAATTTAAGTTCATCGCCGAGTCAAGCTGCTGGTTTAGCGCCACGTCCACGTAATCGATGGGCACAACGAGGCCAGTTCGACGCCGAGGCTTTAACGGATATCAGATCGAATTCGGAAAGTCCTTTGGGTAGTGTTTCTACAACCTCGGGCATAGCACCATCCCTGCACCATACGGGATTGGGTAATACACAGACATCAGACTACAACAGTGCTTCTTCCAAGGATATTATGTACAATCAAACGTATTTGAGTGAGGACTCATCGATTGATTCGGGCATGGAAACACGAAGAGAGTTGAAATTTATCGGCAGCAGTAATACTGGCACTGTACCCACCATTTCAGCCGCTGGGGCGGCAACTGCCAGAGGCACAGCCAATTTAGCGGTTGATAAACGTAAACCCGGACTACGCTTTGATACCATATCAAATAATGATCATGATGGTGATATTGAGGATATATCGGATGGTGAGAGGACGAGTTCAGATCATGGCATGTTCTATAACAACATATCACCAAGTACACCCACGTAAGTAAATATGTGACTAAAGGTACAAGTGTATAAGTTTATTAGGGATTAACTAAACTGCCAACGAAGTTTGAAAAAAAATCTAACAATTCTACAAGAGAATTGTATTTCAAGTATATTTCAATAAGTAAACTGTAATATAACCTTGTTATAAAGAAATTAATTCTACCGCGAATCGAATTCAGGACTCATGAAGTTTCGAGTCAGAATTCTATGCTACTCCGCGTGTTGCAACACAAAGCACAAAGGAGCATCAGATCAACAACTTAATTGTAACATTTGTGTTTAAACACATGTGTTTTCGTCTTTAAGGGACTCGTTCTTTTAAACAGACTTCTATAGAGAAATTTTTATTCGAAAAATCTCGACTGAGTTATTTGCGTAAAAACTGGCATTTCGTAGGAATATCTACCACGTTTTTAAACGGTAGAAACTGGCTACATTGTCGCCCATATATTTGGATAGTGTTCAGTATTTGCTTTCCAAAATGGTAGGCCAAACGATCCCGTTCCAAAAAAGAAAATACATCAAAAACATATTTTCATAAGAAATATAATTTTCGCCCACTGTGTCGAAACTGTAAAAACTGCAACATAACCGCCCATATTTTTGGATAGCGCCCAGCATGTACTTTCTATAAATGTGGGCCAAAAGTTTCTGTCGAATTTAAAAAGAGAAAGTAGATAAAAAAAAACATATTTTCCTATTTATTCAAACGGAAGCAAGTGCAACATTGCCGCTCATATTGTTGGGCAGTGCAACTGCAACATTACCGCTCATATTGTTGGACAATGCTCAGCATAAACTTTCAAAAAATGTAGTTCAGAGATTCCTTCCGAATTTCAGAACAGAACATTGATCAATAACGTATTTTCGTAAGAAACTGATTTTGCCCCACGGTGTCAAAACGGAAACAACTGCATTCTAAACACCCATATTTTTGGATAGCGCTCAGCATGTGCTTTCGAAAAAGGAAGGACAAGGTTCCTGTCGAATTTCAGAACAGAAAATAAATCAAACAATGATTTTCATATGAAGAATGATTTGGGCCCCCTGTGCCAAAACGGGAGCAACAGCAACGTAGCCTTCCATATTTTTGGATAGCTCTCAGCATGTGCTTTCCAAAAAAGGTAAAAGGTTTCTGTCGAATTCCAGAACAAAAATTAGATCGAAAACATATTTTCATACGAAAAGTGATTTTGGCCCACTGTGTCAAAACGGAAGGAATACAACATTGCCACTCACTTTTGTGGATAGTGCTCGGCATGTGCTTTCCAAAAAGGATGGTTAGAATACCTATCGGAATTCAAAACAGAAAGTATATTAAAACTTTTTTTTCATCCTTGTTAAAAACTTTGTTTCATATGGAAAGTGATTTGGAGCTACTGTGCCAAGACGGGAGTAACTGCAACTTAGCCCACATATTTTTGGTTAGCGCTCAGCATATGTGTTCCAAAACGGTAGGTCAGAGGTCCTTGTTGAATTTCAGAAGGGAAAATAGATCAAACGAATGATTTTCGTACGAAAAATGATTTAGGCCCACTGTGCCAAAACGGGATTAACTGCAACATAGCGTCCCGTATTTGTGGATAGTGTTCAGCATGCGCTTTACCAAATCGTCGGCCGAAGGTGCCTGCCGAATTTCAGAACAAAAACAAAAATTCTTTTCGTATGAAAAGTGATTTTGGCACACTTTGCCTAAACGGAAGCAACTGCAAAATTGCCGCTCTTATTTTTGGATAATGCTGAGCATGTGATTTCCAAAAAGGTATAGAATCTCTTTTGTCGGATTTCAGAACAGAAAATAGATCAAAGACGTTTTTTTTCATCTCTATTAAAAACGTTGTTTCATATGAAAAATTGTTTGGAGCCACTGTGCCAAGACGAGAGCAACTGCAACATAGTCTCCCGTATTTAAGGATAGTGCTCAACATGCGCTTTTCCAAAATGTAGGTCAAAGGTTCCTGTCGAATTTCAGAACAGAAAATAGATTTAAAACTTGATTTCATATGACAAGTGATTTTGGCCCACTGTGCCAAAATTGGAGTAACTGCAACACTGCCGCTCATATTTTTGGATAGTGCTCAGCATGTGCTTTCCAAAAAGATAGGTCAGAATCCCTGTCAGATTGCAAAACACAAAATAGATTAAAATCGTTTTTTTTTCATCCCTGTTATAATCTTTGTTTCATATGGAATATTATTAGGAGCCACTGTGCCAAGACGAGAGCAACTGCAGCATTGCTTCCTTTATTTTTGGATAGTGCTCAGTATGTTCTTTCCCAGCAGGTATGTCAGAGGCTCATGTCGAATTTCAGAACTGAAAATAGATTACAGCCATATGTTCATATGAAAAGTTATTTTAGCCCACTGTCCCAAACGGAAGCAAATGCAACGTAGAAAAATCATACTTTTAGTATAGTGCTCAGCATGCGTTTTCCAGAAAGGTAGGTCAGAGGCCCCTTTCGAATTTCAGAACAGAAGGTTTTTCAAAATAATATTTTCATACGAAAAACTATTTGGGTCCACTCTGCCAAAACGGGAGCAAGTGCAACATAGACTCGCATATTTTTGGATAGTGCTCAGAATTTGCTTTACCAAAATGTAGGTCAAAGGTTCCTGTCGAGTTTCAGAACAGAAAATAGATTCAGAATGGAAATTTGTTGGTTGGTTGAAAATGCTGCAAGACAGCACGCTGTCTAGCACACTTAGGCTAAAGAAGCCCATTGTGATACCTGCAGTTTCCTCTATAGCAACTATTGAGTCACTTTGCCCACTCAATGAATTTGTATGTAAGACCTACAGGAATATCCTGTAGGGCTACGGTGCTAACTAAATGTGTTCCGAATATCCTAATTCTCAGTCCTGCCAGAGCAGGGCAATCCAAGAGAAGGTGTTTTGTCGTTTCCTCGTCCTCTTCCATGCAGCATCTACAGAGAGTGGAGTTTCTATGTCCCAATCTTAGGGCGTGTTTTCCTACAGGACAATATCCCGTAAGTGTTCCTATCATTGTGGATAACCTGCCTCTCGGCAAGTTAAGTAGTTGCCTAGTCCTCTTTCTGTCCACTTGTGGCCAGAGGACCCTGGCTTGTTTGCAAGTTGAAGTAACTCTCCACTTGTCCTTGAACATATTATCGGCCCACTGCCTGATAACACCTTCTTTTTCCAGAAGGATGGGAAGCTATGAGCTATGATTTTTATACGATATTTGTCTTAGAGCAATATTTTTTATAAGGAACCATAAAATGTATTACCTTGTTGAGCCTGCATACATATTTTAATGATTGGAAACATTTAACAACTGTGTTTTTTTTTCTCTTACAGAGATTTCAAAGTCAATGCCATGAATGAAGAAGAATTACGAAAGTCAGTACGGCGTCAAAAGTTCGAGAAGGCTGGTCTTACACTCAGCGGTAATGGTTCGCATACAGCTAGTACTGGTACTGGTACTGGAACTTCTGACACAGAAGATGAAGGATCCACCCCTAGTGCGGAAAATGCCGATCGTTCGCTCGCCTCAACATTGGGCGGTAGTTCAGAGAGTATACCACAGACATCTTCCAGCTTTCTGCAAGCAGCTTTACCTGACGGACCTGGTAATTTGCTAGAAAGAGGCAGTACTAGTAAGATTATGTTTTTATGTTTTGTTCTTGTTTTTTGTGATTACACCATACCATTACCTGAATAGTATTAACCAACCACCCCCACTTTCCTTGTGATTCCACAGATCGTCGCAGCATAAGTGCCAAACATAATACGGAAAATAGTAAACCCGGTGTTTCCGCCCCGCCCACCATAACAAAATCGTACATCAGTACAAAACGAGAGGAAATATTGAAAGTCATAAATGAAGCTAAACAAAAGTTAGAAAATGTAAGTTTTGTTCGTTGATACAACATAGTATTTCATTTCAATCCAATACTGTTTTAAATTCTTTTTGTATTCCATTTCTTTGGTTTCCTTTGCTCCCAAAATTTATTTTTGTTTTGTGGTACTTTTGTCTGGTTTTATTTATACATATAAATATGTATGGTTTTGATCACAATATTGTTTATTTATATAATAATGATATGATGATAATTGGCTGATGCTGTATTCGTACATACATGTATAGGGTACACGTAAGAATGGTGTTAAAAAGTTAACTGCCATACCTGAGGTGAGCACTCCTTATCATAAATGTAGTAGTCTTTCGCTTGAATCCTTTCTAAAAGTGCTTTATCATTTATCGATTTCTCTTATAATTTTAATATTGGTTACAAAAGAAAAACTTTAATATTGGATAAAAAAAAAAAACAAGAACATTAATCAATTTTGCACTTTATCATATGTATTTTAGATGTCGCTTAGCTTAAGTTCACACACAATAACACGAATACTCATTTCACTCACGGTGAAGACATTAAAAAGATCATCAGGGGAACAATTTGTGTATTGAAATATTATAAACAATTTTTTTTTGTAAAGAGAATTGTTTAGGAAAATCTCCAATAAAAGAAAATTATCACATATTTATTATTCCAATTAAAAATAAGTTTAAGGCTCAGTTTCAGTCAGTCACAGATTTTAAAGGGCACCTCGGACGAGCGGATTTTCGTGCCGACTTTCGAGACTAGTCGCGCAAAAATCAAAACTAGTTTGATTTTCAGAAAGTCGGCCTGACTAACACAGTGCAACACTAAAAAATATAACCATATTCGGACACCACTACGTGATAAAAGACCAAAAAACCAATCCGTGTCTCCCAGTTTTGCCCAAAGTCATGCACTTTTTTTATAGACCCCCAAAGATTTGGGGCTTCGGTGTCATTTTTGCAAAAAAAAATTTTTTTGTCAGGCTAATATCTTGCAAACCGTTTAGAATTTTGATTTACTCTCTGAGGGAAAGATGTAGCTTTTGTCATAAAGAATTTCCTAGGAATGATTGTTAATACCGTTTACTTCAACATTGAGCTACTATGCTGCCTCACCGACCGCAGCAGCACAGGCAAAGCAGTAAGCTCAGCACACGCAACAAAGGACTCAGCACACAATACATATAAGAATCATTCCTAGGAAGTTCATATGTTCTAGAAAGTTGTTTGTTGAGATCTTAGGAACATTCTTGTAGTTGATTGTTTACTTGAATTTTGGACGGTTTGCTACCTATGGACCTGAACAAGGGAAAAAAGGTAGAACAAATCGAATTTTTTGACGTAGAATACGTCTTACCTTACGGTATGAGGAGTCATGTCAGGTTTTTATTGTTGTAATCTTTATTTCATTGAATTTGAGGAAACGGCTAGATGAATTTTTTTAAAAATTTTTTTGTAGGTAAATGAAGATGTTATCTTTCGTTTGATATACATTTCATATTGGTTGATATATTTCTAGTATTTTAATTTCTCAAATGAAAATTGTTTAAACACATACACTCAAACATATGTGTGGTGTTTGGTTGAGTGTTTTTGGTTGCTCAACATTGCTTAGGAACATGTATCTAGTAAAAAGTGAAACGAACAGCAAGCTAATGTTGCTTGGCAACATGTATCTAGTAAAAAGTGAAACAAACAGTAAGCTAACGTAATAAAGCTTTTTGCGAAAGCTTCAATAAAGCTGTTGTAACATTAATTTTGAATTGTAAAGCGTAAAGCTTTCACACAACGCTCGAATGCTAATGCGAAGACTCGATAAGGTAAACCTTTTTTAATGTTAGGGCGGCCCTCTCAACATTCGCAGAACTTATTTCAATAAAAATATTAATTAAAATACATTAATTAAATTAAGTTTAAAAAAATTGAACACAATATTTTTTTTTTTAAACGGACTTGAATCAAATGCCGTTGGTAAATATAAAAATTAGAGCAGATAAATGATAAATAATATAAGCAAATGAATTTATTGTTATATATGTATGTTTTCTGTCTTATCGGATGGCGTATTCTACGTTCAACTTAATGGCCGTGTCTCTGACACAGCCTGCAGGGACAGTCCGTGGCCGAAGGCCTCGGACAACTGTCTGCTGTAATTTTTCAAGTTTTTTCCGATTTTGACCTTGAAGATGAAGTTTTTTTGATTTTATATGTTGACAACTATAACAAGAGCTACAACTCTCCCTCAGACAGTAAATCAAAATTCTACACGGTTTGCAAGATATGAGCCTGACAAAATAATCACTTTTTTTGCAAAAATGACACCAATGCCCCAAATCTTTGGGGGCCCATAAAAAAAGTGTATGACTGGGCAAAACTGGGAGACACTAGTCCTTTTTTTGGTCTTTTATCAAGTAGTTGTGCCCGTATATGGTTATATTTCCATGACTTAAAAAATTACACACAGTGTAATAGTCGATGCCCTTAACCCTAGTAGGGTAATCTTCTCCGATTGGACGAACACTGTTGCTCTTTTTCAATTTAAAAAAATTTACTTAAGAGCAAATTGCTCAAAAATAATTCAGAAAGCTTTAAAAAAGTATGGCTTGTGTGTTTCTTTATTTGCTAAAGTCTGTTATTGATTAAAAGTAGTGAGCCTGACTTGTACGTAAAATTTTTCATTCAAAATTTCGAAGTATTATAGGACTTTGTCGATTCGACGAAGATTACCTTTAATGTATGTAATATATTTTTACCCTTCTAGTCTCAACTTTTTTAATGAACAATTTCCTGCGGGACTTATTTTTGATCAATCATTGTTATTATCCTTAAATATAAGTTTTCATGAGAAGTCCATGCGATATAATTATTCTACAGAATGAAAATAAAGAAAAAGTTGCAGGCATAAAATCAGGAGTAATTAAAAGAAAGCATTAATACAAAAATAATTGTAGGTAACGAAGTGTGCCGTAGTCAGGTTAGGTATTGGTGGTAGTCGATGAACGTTTTACTTACTTACTTACTTATCTGGTCACGAACAACCCCGAGGGGTCAGGGACCTTACAAAACGAAGATAACGTATTTCGCCAACCATTTCGATCTTTTGCCTTATCTGTCCAGTTGGCAATACCAAGTGTCCTATTTTTCGTCTTCCTTCGAGTTCGGTTTCGAAAACCCTTCGTGATGGTTCGTCTTCATCCATTCTACTGACATGGCCTAGCCAGCGCAATCGTGTTACTTTGATCCGCTTAACTATGTCAATGTCGGGATATAGCTCATACAGCTCATGGTTCATTCGTCGCCGATACTCGTCGTTGTGCACTATAGGGCCATAAATTTTTCGGAGTATTTTTCTCTCGAAGACTCATACAGATGTTTCGTCTGCTTGCGATAATACCCAGGATTCTGCGCCAGAAAGCAAGACAGGTTGTATGAGAGTCTGGTTTAATTGGACTTTTGTTACTTTTCTCAGAACAATCTCTATTAAGATGTTAAAGAGATCGCACGATAGGGTGTCACCTTGTCTGAGGCCTCGCTTAGTTTCAAAAGGTTCGGTAAGATCCTTACCAACTTTCACTGCGGATTTGGTGTTCGTCAGGGTCATCCTGCAAAGGCGTATGCAGGAATACCAAGCTCAGACATTGCTTCGTAGAGTTTCCCCCGTATCGGGCTATCGAAGGCCGCCTTATAATCGACAAATAGATGATAGGTGTCGATTTGTTTTTCGTGGGTCTTCTCCAGGATTTGGCGTAGCGTGAAAATCTGGTCGGTTGTCGATTTTCCAGGCCTAAAGCCACACTGGTATGGTCCAATCAGGTCAGCGATAATCGGTTTTAGTCTTTCGCACATTATACTTGATAGAACCTTATATGCTATGGATAAAAGGCTTATTCCACGGTAGTTGGCACAGAGACTCGGTCACCTTTTTTTAAACATGGGACACAGTACACTGAGACTCCAATCGCCGGGCATGCATTCATCTAACCAAATTTTGCTAATGAGCTGATGCATGCACCTTATCAGCTCATCGCCGCCAGCCTTAAACAGCTCCGCCGGTAATCCATCGGCTCTTGCGGCTTTATTGTTCTTAAGCCGGGCAATAGCTGTTCTGACCTCGTCTAGGTTAGGAGGGGGGCAAACGTTGTCGTCGTCCAAATTTAGATCGATTGTCTCGTCATTGGATATCTCAGGTACCAGTAGCGCGGAGAAAAGATCTCTCCATATTCCCACCATACTCTGCACATCTGCGATGAGATTTCCGTCCTTTTCTTTACAGAAGATTGGCCCTGAACCATGTCTATTAGTTCCGTTTTTGACTTTTTGGTAGAATTTTCGGGCTTCGTTCTTCCTTCTGTATGACGTTTTACTTAGGCTTATTACTCCATTGTGATACCACGTGCTATTGAGATTAAACGAACCATTTAGTTTGCTCGAAGAAGCTCAAGATCTTCTCCACTTCTATCTAATATAATTTTACCAGGCCTCCAAATAGGAAGGATCCCATAGTAGACATTCTCCAGCTGGCTAGTGCTGGATATGGACATAGATGTTCAGTAGATTCCTCTACTCATCGTTACAGCTTCTACAGAAATCATTTACCCTAACATTTAGTCTTGTCGAATTTCTACCAATCAGACAGTGTCCCGTCCAAACTAAAACAAGCATTGATTGTCTGACCAATGACAGAAAGAAGCTTCATGGATCTCCTGCTGCCGACTATGGGCCAGATTTATCTTGAACGTACACAGTCTGTGCCCCTTGTCTATCTCTCCTGCATCATCATATAGGAGCGTTCTTGCAGGGTATGTTTTTACACGTCTTTAGGGGCATGCCAACACGCTCCAATTCCTGTGGAACCTGTAACGTAGTTCCTAGTCTGACCAGATCATCCGCTCTGCTGGAATACCCCTGTGCCCTGGCACCCACATGAACTGAATATCGTACTGCTGGACCATCTCGTTAAGTGATTTGCGGCAGTCCTGGGCAGATGTTGAATGTAGAAACACTAATCCAAGAGACTGGATGATCGTTTGAATGTCGGAGAACATATTGACACCTTTCACTGCTAGAATATTATCCGTCAGCCACTTCTCAGGTCACTTCTCTAATTGCCAAAATTTTCGCTTTATAAACGCTACAATGATCATGTACCCTACAAGAAAGTCACAACCCTACTTCCCTAGAGTAGATCCTGCAGGTTATCTGATCGTTAATTGTACAAATTCACATATCCCTCTGTTCCAGGAACTCCTTTGTTCCAGGAATTCTTTTTGTTCCAGGAAGAGAGAGTGTGGTATTTACGATCGAATAATGGTTCCGCTTTCGAGTAGCCGACAAATGCAGGAATGTTGGGAGTACCTCTCCAGCACTATTCCATAACCGACTTCGACCATGTCCCATTGTAAGAGTTGCCTTAACCTAATGGCAGACGTGGAGGAAATTTTCCTGCCTATAATCTCCACCACATTACATTCAATGCATCAGTGGAGGTGGGGCGCAGAGCACCCGTGAGGCACATCTTCGACATTCTCTGAACCCTAGTTAGTAGTTCACAATAGGTGGTTTTGTCAAGCACGTGCCAACACACGAGAACCTAATAGACCGTTATTCGTGTCGCCACTTCTGTATAGATCCAGTGAACTATCCTCGGAGAATGCCAGTTTCACCCGCCCATCTGTCCATACCGGAGAATATCCCTAGGGCACTGGGCCCCTTATAGTTATTCCCACATCGTTCGCATAAGCAACAATTTTTGCACCACATTTTGAAATCTGCTGTATTTTACCAATTTTACACTTTCAATGGACATAAAACGGACAGAAAACAAAGGGAATGCGTATTTTCGTTCAATGCAAACAACATAAAACATAATTTAGCTGTCATTGGTATCAATAAACACTATTTAAAATTAGTTCCTGTCTTATTTGGTCTCTCATTCTCTATCATTTCCCTAGTACCTTTTCGATCAGCTGTGCCTTAGAATCCCCCTCATAGACTTATACATACATAGCTTCTTTTATTCTCGTTTCATTTCACACTCTTCGTAGTAGGTTTGTGGAATTGAGAGCAATTAAATTTAAAATGGACTTACACCAGGTGGAGTTACAAAATATGTTCACTTAACTTTTTTATATCGTTTTGGTGTAGAACTGAAAAATTTAAATGTAAGGGTTTTTCAACAGAGACGCTACAAAAGTAAATCGATAGGGACAGCAAACGACGCCATATTTTTTCCCGCTCTTTTGACATTTCTCTTCAGTAAGGTTTGCGATTTCATCATGGAAAGATATACGAGCCAACATCGAGTCGAAATTATTAAAATTTACAACCGAAATTTGGAGTCAGTGGCCTCAACTTTAAGAGCGCTACGTCCAATTTATGGTCGGCTCATTTCTGGCTGAGTGGCTTCGTCAATAAGCAAAATATGCGTTATTGGTCAGACAGCAATCCACACGTAATCCATGAGTCATCATTGCATCCCGAAAAAATTACGGTTTGGTGCGGTCATTGGGCCATACTTCTTCCGTGATGATCAAGACCGGCACATTACTGTGAATGCGAATCGCTACCGTTCAATGATAACCGAATATTTTTGGCCCCAATTGGATAATATGGACTTGGAGGACATGTGGTTCCAACAGGACGGCGCCACAAGCCACACAGCGAATGCCAGAATCAATTTATTGGAAACCAAGTTTGGTGAACGTGCTATCTCACGAAATCGCCCAGTCGATTGGCCGCCTCGGTCGTGCGATTTGACGCCGTTAGATTATTTCCTGTGGGGCTACGTCAAGTCTATGGTCTATGCCAACAAGCCAGCGACGATTGATGAACTTGCTACGAATATCGAACGTGAAATTGCAGAAGTATCTATCGGCCGATTTATGCTTGAAAACCGTCGAAAATTGGGTTCAGCGTCTGGACTTCTGCAAGCGTGCCCGTGGTGGCCATGCAAAAGAAATCGAGTTCCGTACATAATGGCATCGAACGTACTTTCACAGGAATAAAGAATTGTAGCGCTCTTATTGAAAACCTTTTTTGTTGACTTTTATCGGTTGTATACATTTGTATTGTATTTAACACAACTACATAGTTTGCTACAAAAACACGAAATTCGAATGTTGTTCCTTTGTTGGACGTTGTTTACTATTGCCTCTATCTGGTATTGTTAAACCCATGTTTTCCACGATTCAATGTTTACTTTCCACCGTACCTATGACGTTTAATTTATTGAGCGAATAAAAGTATCTATGTATATATGTATTAGTCTATGATCCACCCATAGACTAATACTTATAGTAGACCCAATAGTTCTCCCACCAAATTTATGACATTTGGCCTGGTGTGATATTTATGTTCGATGTTGAAAATAATTGCTTTACTAATACCAGATAGAGGCAATGGTTCAAAACAACGAACAAAATAACAACAACGGCATTTCGTTTCGTGTGTTAAAATTATTGTGTTAAATACAACACAAATGTATTCTAACAATAACAGTCAATAAAAAGTGTAAAACACATTTAAATTTCACAGTTTTTCACCAAATCGACATGAAAAATTAAATCAAGAAGTTATTGTAATTCCACCTGGTGTATGTCACTTTTCGTCAAACATCTCTCTATCACACCACCGCGTCACGAAGAGTGTGAAAGGAAACGTCAGATGAGCCAAATATTTTCTCTACTAAGATTTACTCTATGGATCCACCTGTTTAACTACAATACAAATGTATACCAACGATAAAAGTTAACAAGAGTGCAAAATACATTTAAATTTTACGGTTCTATACGAAATCGAAAGTTCTTGTAACTCCACCTGCTGTAAGTTAATTTTTGTCGAATTTCTCTCATTTCAACAAAACTACGATGAAGAGTGTGAAGTGAAACGTCAGATGAGAGAATTAATAGCGGTATTCATGCAAACAAGAACACCTAGAACTTTTGTTCAGCGTAAGTTTGCCCCGAAGCAATTGTCAAAAAAAGGCTGGTAAAGTAAATAAACAAAGTAAAATTAAAAAATGTCTAAAGAAAGTGATTTCTGGTTATGTTTGTTGTTCCTTTGTTGGACGTTATTTACTATTGCCTCTATCTGGTATTGTTAAACCCATGTTTTCCACGAGCGAATTGAGCGAATAAAAGTACCTATATATGTATTAGTCTATGATCCACCCATAGACAAATACTTATAGTAGACCCAATAGTTCTCCCACCAAATTTATGACATTTGGCTTGGTGTGATATTTACATATGTTCGATGTTGAAAATAATTGCTTTACTAATATGTACCAGATAGAGGCAATGGTTCAAAACAACGAACAAAATAACAACAACGGCATTTCGTTTCGTGTGTTAAATACAACACAAATGTATTCTAACAGTAACAGTCAATAAAAAAAAGTGTAAAACACATTTAAATTTCACAGTTTTTCACCAAAACGACATGAAAAATTATATGAAGAAGATATTGTAATTCCACCTGGCGTATGTCACTTTTCGTCAAACATCTCTCTATCACACCGACCGCGTCACGAAGAGTATGAAAGGAAACGTCAGATGAGCCAAATATTTTTTCTACTAAGATTTACTCTATGGATCCACCTGGTTAAATACAATACAAATGTATACCAACGATAAAAGTCATCTAGAAGTGCAAAATACATTTAAATTTGACGGTACGGTTAAGTCAACAGTTCTTGTAACTCCACCTGCTGTAAGTTAGTTATTGTTTAATTTCTCTCATTTCCACAAACCTACGATGAAGAGTGTGAAATGAAATGTCAGATGAGTGAATTATGACCAGTTTTTAAGTGGGTAGTTAACTATAAGATTACTTAATCGTAATTTAAAGTTAATTTGGGGTTAACTTTGCATTTTGTTTTTCAGTGGTGAGTTAATGTAAGTCGGCATATTGTTAACGATTATGGCAACCCTTGTATTCTTATTGGAAAAAACAACTGGTTTAGGATAAATACCAAAACAACAAAGAGGAACGAACAAACAAAATGGAATTATGTAAAATAAGAAATAGATGCATAAGTTATTTTAACAAAAATGTGTAAAAAAAACTATAAAGGCGCAATCATTTAACGATGTAGACTCAATGTGTGTACAAATACCCAAAACAGAAACATATATTTTATACAATCTAACATTTCTCATTTTGACAGTCAGTATTTTGATTGTCAAAGTCATATGGTTCTGACTGAAAGTTAATCAATCAACATTGTGGGTTAAATCATAGTTAAACAATGACTGAAAAACACAATTCGATGTTTAACCAGAATTTAACTAAGAAACGAAGATCACCACTGACCGAAAAACTGGTCATTAGTGTGTCTATACTAAATTCGTCTATGAGCGAGTCTGTTGCGAATTCGAAACGGCTTCATATACTGGGTAGTTTTTGATCAATTAATACATTATAATACACATTGCAAAAAAAATTAGTTGCATCGGCCGGGAATCGAACCCGGGCCGCCCGCGTGGCAGGCGAGCATTCTACCACTGAACCACCGATGCTTGTGATGAATAGGCAGCATCTCTCATAGCATAGTGTGTGTTATCTTCACAAGCTAACCGGTTGGCCAATAAGTTATTTACTCGTTGCGTTGTACTACACCACACCATATTGATGGTCTGCTACAGTACGGTATCTGGCCGTATACAATGGAAGCTATTAAGTTGTTTGTTGGAACTAATCTAAAAATAACCTCACAATACACTCTGCACTGACATGCAAATTATATATGTACATATGTATGTAGTCGAATTAAAATACACATAATCTTGATAACAAAAACCTTAACCCTCACATCACCCAAGGAGGTACAAACAATCGCTGGTGTAAACGCGCAATTAACTTTTTAACAAACAAAACAAAATCATTTTGAATTCTAAATGTCTGTTATAACAACAACTAATATGTAATTTTTAAATTTAACTCAACACTTTTTGTTAATAAAAAAATAAAATTTTTATTTTGTCAAATATTCCAGGTTGGCTATCGTTCATTGCGTGGTAGTCATAGTATCTCAGATTTAAGTTTGGCTGGAAATTTAGATGGTTCCCGTTCGGCTTTAACAGCACCAAATCGTTATGCAAAAACTGGTAAGTTCTAATAGTATATACTTACATACACATGTATGTATTTTCTCTATATAAAAGTCATAAACATATTAAGTACATAAATATGTTGATATTTATATATTTTTACAATGGATAATGATACCAGGAAGAATATGTAGTACATACATACATATGTGGTCTGGAATGACGAAAGGGATCTATCTAGTGAAATACAAAATAGATTTAAAGGTTTTGTCCGATTTTTACGTGGGCAACTTTTCTTTATTCCAGCTCCCCCTTTTTTTCTTTATTTTAAAACAATTTCAAAGAATCGATGTGAAATACGAATTTAACTAGCAAAGACACAAACCAATTTTGTTAGCAGAGCTCTGTTATATTCACCCCTACCCTGTAAGTCGTCACCCAAGACGTCGACGCCTGAAAGTCGTGGTCACATGCTAACGACGGCGTTGTCACATCAATGCAAAATCGGTACCTGGTAAGACGTCGCGGCCAGTGACGTCTGCGTATCGATAATTTACTACCAAAAAGTGTAATCCCTAACGTGTAAAGAAAATTTTCTTCAATTTGTTTGCTAGCATGTATTTTTTTCTTGATCTAAGTTCAAGTTCTAGTGATGAAGAACAGATAAAATTCCGTCTTTGTATACAAAGAAAAATTATAAGGCAAAGGTCGGGAATATTTAACGTACCAGATATCAAGTACATTTTGCCATGCCATTCATCAAATATGTCATTTATCTACAGGTTTCAAAACCATTTTCGCAACAATAAAGCAGCATTGAAATGCTTGATACTATTCCGCCGAAAATGAAGACAAATATTCGTTCAACATCTGCATGGTACAATCAGATGTTCATGGTAAAGTCGTAAGAACAGCTGTTTTAATTTTTTTCATGAGGTTATTCGCTTCGGCTGTCACACTCACATGTATTTTGTTTTTGTACTCTTTAGCACTCTTGTGTTGTTGGTATGAATTCGTGTAAAGTTTGACAACTGAAGCGAATAGAACAAAAACAAAATGCCTGTTGTTGCTGCCTACAACAGCAACAACGCGCGCCGCTATTACCATGTAGATATTCTTGTACCATGAACATCTGTGTCCGCAAGGCTTGGGGTTTTTCTCCAGTTCTTTTATTAAATTTTCGAACTGTATTGCATTTGTAATTCTTATTTTTTCCCCTATTTTATCTTTTATATTTCACTTTTCACCAACTTACAAATCAATCAAAACACAATTGTTTGCTTTAAGGCGTAGCAAGTCGTGTAGAAAAAGCGTAACGACCCGAAATAAGTCGACTCAACATGGTTGTAAAAACGCCATTGCGGGTACCATGTACTCGTCGTCTGTTGTCGATACGACTTCAGAGGTGCCAAAATTAGCACGGCGACACAAGACGTCGACGTTAGCTGTCGACGACGACTTATAGGGTAGGGGTGATTAACAGAACTATTTTATACATCTAAATCACACATTCATAACCAAAAATGATTATTAATATTGTCAAGATTCGGTAAATGATACTTATGTATGTCGGAACTTAAAATTTAGCTATTCTATGTCAAATCATCCCCTACTTTGGTTACTCGTGATCTACAAAATATTACTAAAACTGGACACTATGAGGAACAAATCCGTGGCGTATGCGGGTGACGTGGTAATAATGGTATTTGGTTTGTTGCCATCCGTGTTGAGCGAAATCATGGATGGGGCCTTGAAATCACTTAACGACTAGGCCACTGGGAATCCAGGGAAACTGATGTCAAGCTTTTTACCACGAAGACCAAGATACCAAACTTTAACCCCCTCGGCTAGGTGGAATAGAGATTCCACTATCAACTCACGCCGAGTACTTGAGCGTGATTCTAGACCCTAAACTATCCTGGATAGAACACCGCTCACAGAACGCAACCGTTGTGTACTACGCTTGTCGGAAAATGGGGTCTCTGACCTAAAATTCAGCGTGCCATGGATGTATTCTAGTATAATCAGACCTATGCTCTCCTACGGAGCAATGCTATGGTGGCCTGTCACGGAGAAGACGTCCACCATGAAATGCTTGTATAGAGCTCAGAGATCAGCTTGCATCGGCATATCAGGTAGAATGAGGACGTGTCCAACAGAAGCCCTTAATGGAATGCTTCATATTATACCAATTGACCTTCACAAAATAGCTAGTGCGGCCTGGAGCGCCGCCCGACTAAATGCTCTTGGTATCTTGAAGAGCAACGCAAATGGACGTGCGAGAATACTACAGACAATTCCAAGAGAACTCAATATAATCACCGATTACTGCACCCCCTCAGTATTACCCGATTACTGCACCCCCTTCGATATCCAGATTTCAAAAACAACATTTAAAATTGGATCAGTTGATTAAATCGGGCGAGCCAGTTAAATCGGCACACATTTTTAACCGATAACAGCCAATTATATCGATAGCGGTGTGAGCTTAAAAAAATGTTTGCATCAAATTGTACACAAGTTAATAATGAGGTTAAAATTAATCGTCAGTTTTTACAGCATAAAATTGTGGGTTAACGGGGTTAACCATTGAAATGCGGTAATCTTAGTCGGTGTAAATGCCGTATAAAACTATTGACATCTGTTTCCATTATTTAATATCCTCATTTTCCATAGTATCTTCAGAATATTAAATTCGTTCAAGAGCTTATGAAATTTTCGAGTCGGAAGCACACGACGCGTCCATGGTTGTCACAAGGGAACAGTTTAGCTATTGGCATCTGAGTATCAACTTCGATAAAGAGATGATAACAATTTGACTTTGAAATTGATTCTGACGCGCAAGATATATTCAAATATTATAATATATTCAAATTACAAACATGTAAACCCTGGTTTTTCAGTGGAACATAGTTCTGCTAATATAGTAACAGAGCTCTGCTAATAAAATTGGTTTGTGTCTTTGCTAGTTAAATTCGGAGGTACCATCTGATTCATGAAGATCAGATATGTTTTACGGGATATAAAGTTTCTACTCACCAACATCACTAAACGTAATAAATAAATAAATATTTTTCCCTTACATTCCATAGAAGGGTTGGACAGAGCTTCTCACAATTAGTGAGCTATGCGCTTTCTAGTTTTACATTCACTGGTTTGGATCTACAGTTTTGAAACCAGTTCCGAACTGGTTTTTGGAAAGCTTTTTCATGATTAATTTCTCGATAAGGTCTCCACCACTAAGTGAAGTGCCGATCGTAGAGAAATGTAAGGTGGTCAGACCAGGAATGGAACCTACGTTCTCATGTACAAGAGTAGCGCATACTAACCTTTGCCACACCGATGGCCAAGAAGATATTTAAAGTACGAAGATACGTAAATTAGTCCCTGGCGAGTCAATTCGTACTCTGCAAAAAGCTCCTAAGATCATTCATCTTAACTCCGTCAATGTCTGTTAGATGCAACATGAAGCAAGATTGTAGATATTGTCTTCGACTCACACAAAAGGCCGGGGAGGAGGAACATATAATGTGCATTCTCGTCTTCCTCTTAATCCCCACAGTAATCATGACCTGAGATTCGAAGTCTAGACGCGTGTCAGTGTTCAGTGATCCCAGCATTAGAGGTATGCACGTGGCACGAATTTGTCGTTCCACGCGTGATCCTGACTAACATTAAATTCAACCACGTGATCTTGATGTAGTCTCTCTAGTAGAGCAGAAAATGTAATCTCGCCAGCTCAGCCGTTCTGTGGTTCCCTGGAATGTCCCTGTGCCTCGTCGCCCATATAGGTTGGATGCCGGAGTGCTTGGACATCTCATCTCTCTTGAAGTCAGGGATACAGATTGCAGAGAATTTATAGCAGCTTCACTGTCAGAGAAGATATTGATACTCCAGGTGGTGGTAATGTTTAGTCGCAGCCAAATGACAGCTTTTCCACTTACCATGACTTCCTTGCCCTTGTGCAAGGTCTAGTAGTCTCACCCCTTTAGAATAGACTCCAAAACCTACTTTGTCGTCTAGATGGGAGTCATCAGAATATAAACCAAAGCACCTTATAATTCCTGGTATGCTTCTCTTCCTGTCCGGAGAAGTTTCTCTCAAAGGTAGAATACCAAATTCTCGAGTTGTAGGGGATAAGACCCATCGTCCTCTGATATGCATTTTACACGATTAGTAGGACAACTGTGGCTCTATTGATTATATGCATAGGGTTAAGCCTGAAACAAATCTCCGAGAATCACACCTAGGTATCTTCATTCTCCTTTAGGAAAATTTCTCTACAACCTAGAGACAATACCTGACTATATACCGAACATGGACAACAGAGAAGTACCTATGGTCGTGTGCAAGTATGAAACAATAATCAATTATTTTACTTAAATGGTGACTATGTCTATCTTATAAGTTATCCATGCGAGAAATCCACTACATGTAATTGTGTTTGTCAGAGATGTAATTGACGCTGTTGTATCGGCAGAGACGAGTGACTTCACGGAACCCAACCAAAACTGGTCTAGTGGCGTCAGCTCGCACGATCTATGGGGCAACTCAATGGTCATAAACGTAAGATAAATTGTCCACCAAACTAATCTCTGAATAGGTCCATTGTTTCACGTGCTGTGTGCTAGCTTCAGATCGTGAATTTTGGGCAACAAAAAATCGCAATCATAAGGAACAATAATTTCGCCAGCCCATAATCCGCACAAAAAACACTGACACCTCTGAATAAATTGACAGCTCTTGTAGTGCCTTTGGTTAATCATCAGTCCAAATGCCACAATTTTATTTATTTACAGATACATTCGACCTAAAATGAGCTTCGGCGCCAAACGGCCATAAAATGTCCCAAACACTTTCTTACAAATTCTTGGTAATAAAATTCAATTATTTGTAAGTGTTGTTCGGTAGAGTGGGTGGTGCAATGTTTACTGTGCGCGGCTCTTGTACATGAGAATTTATGTTCGGTCCCTGATCTGAAACCTTACATTTCTTTCACTGACGGCGACAGTATCGAGTAATTAGCTCTGAATACCTTTTCAAAACCCCATTCGGAATCGTTGTCAAACTGTAGGTCCCTTCATGGCATGCAATGGGAAATAATTGTTGTTGTTCTGTTGTAAGCCTTTCCGTGATGTTTGACTTTGGCACTTGTCATAAATCAAAAGGGAACGGACATCAATTCTACACTGAGTAAATTGTGGCAACAGCAATAAATTCAACCTTATTTGGTCCAAAGATAATGAATCTATGCGATGTGTCATTGTGTTCGGTTACGTTGAGAAGAAGAAGTGTTAAGTTTGAATTCTTAGCCTCACGTCTCATTGGTTTTCTGTGGGTCTCTTTATAGAATAGCCAATGAGATGCTCCAAACTAGGTATTACATCCTATAAGATGTGTTGGAGTCTTCATCATGCGAAGGCAGAACATCGATATACATCGATATCCGTTTCGATATCCTCCTCACACACCATGCATTCATTTGTCGCGCCTCGCCGAATTCGGCACAGATGTGCACCCACAATAGAGTATGCAGATTGAACAACCATTAAGCAATTTAGTTCAAGTATATCCAGCTCATTCTTAACCCTAAGTTTTGCTCCAGCTGGCCTTAGAATCATCACTATTCTGCTCCCTCCGAGTGTGTCACATATTCTATTATAGGTTACTCTAGCATATTGCTTTAGTTCAGCCTTCAATTCCTGGAAAGGCTTTGTGTCGTCCAGTCTAATCGCCTGTGGTGTATTTCGTATTTTGTTCCACAATTTGGCGTAGTGTCTAGAAGTTCATAGTATCTTCAGTCTATTAATGCTGACGGTCTTTGTTATCTCCTCTATAGACTCGATAACTCTCTGTGATTTGACATAATGTGAGGATATCGCCATAATCGCCGCTTAGCTATCAGTGCAGACTCTCACGCTACTGTGTCCATTGTAAAGCCGTCTCCCATGTTTCATGATATCATTAACCACTGCTTGAAAAACTTATGGCCAGAAAGGCGAAAGTACTACCTAATATTTTGGTTCCCGATAAAGTGTCATATTGCGGTTCCCATGCACGTCCTAGAACCATAAGTGCAACAGTGTTGATTCATCCGCTGTTTATTTAGGAACCGTCTGCTCGCGACTCTATGTCTCTCTCTCTCTCTGTTTGGGATTATTTACTTGGCTTTACAATCAATCCAATCTCTCTCGGAGAATACAACTTTTCTTGGTATCATTTTCACTGTCCTCAGTCCTTAGAATCGAGTTCATTTAATGTTTAAAACTGAAAAATCTAACGGTGCTAATAATCCTCCTGTCTCATTTTATCCCCACTTGTTGTCTCTTTTTACTTCTCTTGTAAACATGCTGCCAATTAATATTGTAAACTTGTAATTTTGTAAAATTATGCTAAACTATCTAATCTAAAAAGCTTCTGACCATAACCCTGAAAATAATTCACAGTATACAAGACATTGTATGGATAAATCGCCTCCATTTGTTGATGATAGATCATCAAATACCCAGTCATCAACTCAACGCCGACAATATCAGCCATTGAATCCGCCACAGCAGCACTTTTTCAATTGTGCTGCATCCAAGTCAGTGCTTCAGCAGAATTGCCAAGCTATGCGTCAAGTGCAACAACAATATCCACCCTATCCCCATCATGTGGGAGTTCATCAAATACATCCACCGCCGGGTGTCCCCTTTATGGGACCGAACGCACAAAAATCCGCTTCGCAGAAAACATTTTCCAGTTCTACTTTACCAGCTGTTGCTGGCGGTTTGCCGAGAGCTAAACGGAATCCAAATGGTAACAACCGTCGGACGCCTAGTATTTTGAAACACTATAAATCATGCCCAGTGTCGCCGGTTCACGAAGAAGTCGAGTGGTCATCGGATAACAAGTCTATCATAATTACCGAACCCAAACGTCATTCGGTTTATGCCGATGATGCCCGTACTATATTGGATATGATACAGGCCGATACCGAAAAGATGATCGAAGAGATTACCAAGAAATATGGAGATTTGGATGACATTGGCGTAGATGTTTATGATCCAATATCAGGCGCAAGACATTCACAAATTGTTGCCTCAAAATCGGTTCCTGACAATTTGGCCGCCCATCGAGGTTATATGTCAAAAAAAGAAATAGATTACTCTCCTGAAGGTTCCATAAGTCCTCGCGTTGTTAAACAGCCCTATGTGCCACTGGCACCCAAACACTCATTCTCGGAATTTTATGTATATCAGGAAGTTTATCAATGTGAACGTAAAGTTTCCCTATCCGACATATTAACTGAGAATGCTGAGCAAATGGCCGAGGTTAGGCGTTTGGAGGACGCCCGATTTTTGGAAACCCAACGTCACTCAAGTGCTTCATTCTTCTTAACTTCAAATAACCCATTTGCCACGGACAGAAGTCAAGAGTCTCTGTTCTCGGAGGAGTTCTTAGAGGATGGTAGCTATTGCAATAGCATGGAGAGTATACTGTCCGATGAAAGTGACTGCAAAAGTGCCCCCTTGGAACAGCAATTGCCTAAACATGCCGGTCTTCGCAATTTCATAATACACGGTCCCACATCAACCATAGCCGCCGCCCAAATGGTTTCTAAATCGTATGGCTCCAGTCCCAATGCATACGGCAGCTTTGATTATTACATGCAACAGCGTCATCTGCAGGCCGCTTCGAATGTCTCACCCTACGAAAGTTTTGATGTTTCTAGCTATAATTTAGAGAAAATCCAAGCACCACTTAATGACAGGAAAAAGATACCACCAAAACCTTTACCAACCTCAAAAACATATCCTAAACTAGCCGAACCCTCAATCAAACAATCATCTGCACCCAAGGTTTCAGACGATATACCCACAATGAAATATAAGAATCAACAATACTCGACGGGTGTTAGTAAAAGTATTAGTTCCGACTTTGCCCAACAGCGTTGGCAAAGAAACTCCAATCCTATACAAAGCGAAAAGGCCTACAATGAGAAACTATTCCAAAAGAAGCCGGTAAAACAGAAACCGCCCGTACCCGCCAAACCAGAAAATCTTAAATCTACACTGACATCCACCGTAGAAGCAACCAAGTTACAGATTACAAAAGAGCCTCTGAAGAAGTCGTGTTCCTTCGATTTGGATGCGAACGACATTAGATGTAACTCCCGTACCGCCAGTGTGGTGAGAAAATTCGAAAGAAATTTACAAAAGTTTGAAAGGGAAAAACAAGCTGAGCTGCAGGCACATAAGAAAAGTGGCAACATGAGACCCTCGGTAAGCTCTGGAGCTTTGGCGGCCCAGAGTTGTTTAAAAAAGGTATCCAAGTTTGATAGTGCAGCTACTCGTCGAGCGACATCCATGCGCCAAAAGGAAAGACCCAAAATTTCGGTGCGTTTCAATACAGTGTCCCAAATCAAATATACTCCCAGCAACAAGAGATTAAATGGAAATAATGCCATAACCACCACGACATGTCCCCTGAATGATATCAATTTGAATGTATCGCCCTCGGCTGGGTCCAGTCTTCCCTCGGATTATGGCGAGAAAACATTTGAAATGTTTATCTCCGAGAATGGTAACGACGAACATGATAATATGAACATGGATAACTTGAAATTATATACCAAACCAGGTCTCCAGGCGGTGGTCGATGAAATCAAACAGGAACGGGAACAACAACGTGACTCCAAACATAAGAAGAATTTGGCCAACACAGAGATTACACAAAATCCCTTAAGCCCCAACGACACCTCAACCACGAACCAATGCAAAAATATAGCCAAGAAAATTGACATCATCGAGAAGTTAATCTCAATGGAAGAGCGTAAATTCGAGCAAATCCGCTTGGCCACGGAATCACGCATGCGACCCTTTGAATGTGATACCAAACAGAGGGGCTACGTGAAATCATTGACCATGAACTTTGATATGTTGGCCAAGGGCATTGAAAAGGATATCGAAAATGAGCAGCGACGCATATTGGCCGATGGTTCCGATAAGGATTTATGTGCCTACGCACGACATATCAAAAGGAATGTAAGTCTGCCCGATGTCTTGGAGAGCACAGACTCGTATGCTCTCAATAAGAAACTAATGGAGCAGCAGCACGTGCAACTCGATTCGGATGGGTATGAGGTGGAGTTGGCCAAAGAAGTGAAAGCCGACTCAGATGTGGATAATGAGGAGGAAAAAGAGGATGAGAGTGAGAAGGCTTCATTGGAGCATGTAGAAAAGCTTGAAGGTCTGCATAAGAGCACCAATATCTCGATGTATTCCTTACAATGTCATTTAGTTTTGAGCACTTTGTTGTTTATTTTAATCGATTTAATTATTATTTTTTATAGTTATCGATTCGATGGTTTGACGTCATGTATTTTTTTTTTGCGACATTTATGTTTTCAATTTATTTTTTATCCAACTATTATGTTCACTTGAGTTGTAATTTTTAGTGGTTTTAAGATTTTGTACATAACTCACTAATGATGTGGCAAATATTTTAATTTTCTTTCTCATTTCTAGGCAATCCTAAGAATATACATCCCATGCCTGTAGAGGAGTCATCATCGATAAGAAGGGCTTGTTCCTTGAGTGATTTACACATGGGCAATATGGGAAAAAGTACGTTTTTAAATAACATCCAACAATTATTATGTTATCATGAAATTGATTTTTGTTCTGTCCGCATAGGTGGCAAACCAACTAACTCTTCCCAAAAAACAGGTGCCTCGCATCGTAACAGTTCTGCCACCCGGTCAGCCAGTAAACGCAATAATCTGCAAACTAAAGGTTCTTCCAATAATTTAAGTGCAAATACTTCAATGGGTGTACTCAATCAAGTAAGTGTACAATTTAGAACTAATACTCGTAGCTCGTAATATTATTCACTATCAATACGTTTTCTTTAAATGTCACAGAGTGATTCAGAGAATGAAAGCAACAGTCGAGGAAGATCTGGTTCAAATGGACAAAGCCGAACTAATGGGCCAACAAGTAAGTGTTTATAGAAATCAACTGAACTGCTTTATAGTTTAATTCACTTTTTTCAATTTTAAAGCTTCCAATCGTCCTTATAACAATAAAAACACCAATGGGAATAATAACCGCCGCAAGGGGGCACTACAAACAAGTTTTAATAATGGTTAGTAGAGGAAGATGTTTGAATTCATATTACGCACTTAAATAATCTTTTTCTCTCTCCTCTTTAACAGCACCACCTCAAGATGATTCCAGCTCTGAAGAAACCCAGGGCAGCTCTTCCAATGCAAAACCTATTGTGCCACCACGTCCTCGTAATTTAGCATTCGATCATAAGAATAAGATATTAAGTAGTCCCAATGTGGTCAAACAACGGGGTGTCTATGAATCTGTCGAATTTGCCGATTTGGACAGTAATGGAGATCGTAAGTTCATTTGTGACGAATTTTGAAGCTAATGACTGATAATATGTTTTCTTTGTGAAATTCTAGCTAAATCTCAAGTTCATAATGTTATTAATAAACTGTATACTACAACACAAACTGTATTACAATTACACGCAAATCTCAGAAATTGTGAAGATTCCTTGATGCTGAAAGAATTGGAGAATGCTGTGATTATGACACAAAATATGTTAACAAATATAACTCAAAACAAGTAAGTTACGGTGTGGTACTTTCGAATTGTATGGGTTTTTCAAAATTTCAAAAAAATTATGTAAGCGATAGCTGATTTTATGCTTGTCAGATTAAGAAAGAATAAGGAAACAAGAGGTTAAGTTCGTCAGACCGAAGTTTATGTACCCTCCAACAGGGATCCAATTAAAGCAGTTCAAATAATTGGATACTGTAGAATATACAGTTGTGAGCTTTGAAATAGAGTCAACACTAATCAATATTTTCAAAGCAAAAACAAATGTAGAAAAATTAAATTTTGTTTATAACTTTTATTTTTTATTGTTCAATTATAATTCAATTATTCAATTATTATATAACATTTTAGAACATTAATGTCGTAATCTACAATTAAATCATTAGGTTTAAATCAAACAATTTCAAAATGTCCCGTTTTGCCTGTGAATTAAAATAGAGTCATCGCGATTCATCATCTGAACTAGAATAAATAGCTGTGTCATTGTCATAGCATATGTTTCATTAGTCCTTTATATTATCTCAGTACTTTGTGAAATAACTATTATTTTTTATCACAGCTAAGCAACACCTTGGCGTTGAATCCACAAGTCTTTAAAAGGTTTTGAGTAGAATATTTTCCACGCCGATTGTACCAGTGCCCTAAGCTTCTCTTTATCAAATTGGTTTATTCCTTTGATAGACACTTTAATGTCCCGCCACAAATTCTCAATAGGATTTAAGCCCGGCGACTGCATAGACCATCTTAAAGCTATGACACTATTAGTTTCAAACCAAGCTTTTGCTCGCTTCGATGTGTGTTTGGGGTCGATATTATGCCCATCGAAGCGGCATTTCCCATTCAGCGCAAGGCATCATCATGATGTTTTTTAATATACATAGTGGTATAATATGCAGCGTCCATTGTCTGTTCAATTTGGAATAAAGGTTCTGTCCCACTGTAACAACCCCATACCATTATGTTTCCGCTACCATGTTTAACTGTTTGTATTGTGTGTTTGGGGCCGGAATTCGGTGTTGGAAGGTCTTCGTACAGGAAGATTACTCCTATCATAATTAACCAAGCTCACTTTAGTTTCAGCTGTCCTCAAAATATTTTGCCATTTGCGTTCGGGCCATTTCACATGCTCCTTGGCAAAATGCAACATTATTTGAACGTTCCGTTTGGATAGAAATGGTACTTTTCGGACACTTTTTGCCTTTAAATTGTTTTTAGTTACCATTTTTCTTAATGTAGAGGTGTCAACATCCCGATCGTATCGCCTTTTAAGGGCGGAACAGGTAACAAAATCGAACTCTACGTGGCACAATAATTTTGGTTCCAAATGTTATGTAATTTTCAGGTTTTCCCTCTGTTTCCTGGATTAGGCTTATATTTTATTCCAGTCTCCACCATTTTCTTTGAGCATCCAATTATATCAGTAATTCGTATGTAGCTTCTGATTTCTTTTCTCATCTCTTTTATTCTTTCTTGGCGCTCATGATTGCAATACTTAGATCGGCCCATTTTGGAACGTCAATAATGGCAATTTATTAATGCTACTAATAATCATTAATCATATTTAGAAGCTAACCTTTGTTTTCAAATTCAAATCAAAACTACCATTACCCATTTCAAAAAAAAATATTTTTTTGTAATTGACTCTATTTTAAAGCACATGTCGTTACATAGGCTTTAAGATACTGGCACTGACCTGGAGAACAGTAGTGTACACAATTTATTAAAAATGACGGCATTATATTCAGCAGAGGACCACCGGTCAATCAAGTTCAGAATTTCTTTACATGAAACACCTTGGACAACTGATTTACAGAGAATAAAAGTTTTGAAGAGTGTGTGACTCTATTTCATCGCACACCACTGTATGTCTTAGCTATTTCATGATTTTTAATTGTTCTGGAAAGAGGCGGGCCACCGCCGTTTTTTTCATATGAATCAAATTTCGTTCTTCACTAATAGTATACGAGTACAAGCAATTCATTCTACCTAATGCCTGAGATAATATTCTTTAATGTTTGGTTTTCTAAGGGCTGTGCCACGACCCTTTGTCCAATAACAGTATTATATTGCTAGGAATCAGTTAAAATTTTAAGAGCATCGGACCAATATTTTGACATGTATACACATTTTTAACCCATTAATGCTTAAGAGTGCCTTGAGGCACTCTTCACAAAAGTCATACTGCTGGTAAATGTAACGACTTTTTAGTAAGGAAGCTGTTTTTTTTACAGATACTAAAAGATGTAGTAAAATATTTGTAAACGCTTTTCATGCTTTTAAAGGTTCCGTTCTATCAGTTTTCTTCGGCATTGCAAAGGGTTTTTCAACAGAGACGCTACAAAAGTAAATCGATAGGGACAGCAAACGACGCCATATTTTTTCCCGCTCTTTTGACATTTCTCTTCAGTAAGGTTTGCCATTTCATCATGAAAAGATATACGAGCCAACAACGAGTCGAAATTATTAAAATTTACTACCGAAATTTGGAGTCAGTGGCCTCAACTTTAAGAGCGCTACGTTCAATTTCTGAATTTCATTTCGGGCTGAATGGCCAAAACCCGTTACATATCATAACCTATCGGATTTTTGACTATCTTAACCGAAAAATAAGTAATGTGTTTCTCAATTCTCATATGAACTTGTAATTAATTTCAATTGTTTTCAATAAAACCCAACAAACAGTAGTCACTAAAAATTTAATGTATTTTTTACCACTAAAGCCCCAAAAGAGCTGCTATGCACTTATTTATATTTTGTCGCATGGAAGGTAAACGATTGCTTGTACCGACTTGCAAAGCATTTTTTTTTAATCAGAGGCCCAAATTTACCCAAAAAAAGATTATTCTCCTAAATTTTGCTCATTATTTTCGAATTCAGCAGTAGAGGCTTAAGTTTTCTTCAAATGGGCATGGCATTGCTTTTCGTAGCAGCCCAGCCAGCCAAATTCGGAGCGCTCTAAAAAAGGAGCGTGTAGGGACTACCACAGCGCTCCTCAAAGGAGTGTTTGCGGCCCTAAGCTTTTTCGTAGATCGACCTCTTTCACAGTTTGATTATAAAAAAGCTAACTGGAAAATATTCACAAGGAATGTTCTGGATGAACTTACCAAAATCGAGAGAGTTCCCAATAACCGTAACATTACAAATTCTGAAATTGACATCCCACGGTGTTCCAAATCATATGTAAATAAAAATGTCTCGCCCCCCGGTAATTGTTGCAGGCAAAGTTTCTTTAAGTCAAATATATTCAAAATCCATTTGAATTAAAATCGAAAATGATACACTTTTTGAAAAAAATAAAAAAAAATCCAATGAGTGTTCGAACTCACGGGCGATGTGTTAACACCTTTTTGCTACACGGTACCTGTTCGATTTCTATGAACACATTCGTAAATGTTACATTGGAAAATAAAAAACAGCGTTCAATCATATGATGACGTTACAATTAAATAATATTAATACTTAAAATTATTTAAAGACCCAGTGCAAGCACATGTGTCATTATTTTCTTGCTCAATACTTTTTGTTTTATTCCCACAAAAGTCAAAGAATGCAAAGCAACAGACACTTGTACATACATACATACATTGTTATATTCGTACGATATAACCGAAGATCAACATAAAATACTTTTTTAATATTACTCCAAATTAAAACACTTCAATCTCGGCTCGCCGATATCGGATCGCCTTAATTTTTGGCCTCAACTCTTCGTCGAAACCCGCACTAGCTTTTTAATCCAAAAATTATTAAATCGGCTATGAATTTCCGGAGAAAATCGCGTGGGAAAATTATATGAAAATCGCCCAATAATCACTTTCAATACCGACTGCCAAGCAACGAACAAACAAACGATGATTTACTCTTACAAACCTAACACTTGTGTATGTATTAAATTTATAGTTTACTGCCCTAGAGGCGCGCGTATAGATGTTAACACATCAAAAAAATTTTTATGAAAAAATAATAGCGTTTCATATCCAGAATATAATGTTTCTTACATTTATTTATTAACAAAAAGTTCATTGTGTGTTATAAATCATTCATTTTTGGAATTACATTTGAAAGTATATAGTACAATTGTACATAGTAGTAGTCAATTTATATAGCTATGTACTCAAATAATATAGTTACATAAATTTTGTGCAGTTCTCACGATTGAACACAAAACATTTTATATACCTCTTTTTACATTTATTTACTTCTTCATTACATCTCATTTCTTTATAATAACATCATTTAACGTATAAATATAATAATACAATAATTATAATACTGATATAATTCTTAAATAATAATATAATACTTTATATATGACGAGCATTGAATTGTTGAACTGCTCTAAGTAGAGAATTATCGTATCTTGGATTCTCTCTGTTTTTGACAAAGTAATTTGACCATATCTTATTAAAATCATAATGAATGCTTTCGACTGCTTGCTCACTATAAAATCCAAGGCTACAATTGTTCTCTTTACAAAAGTCTAGTACATGAAAGAATATTGCATGCACTTTTGGCGTGACCGGTATTTCACAGGATAAGTAGTTTTTCTTAAAGTTTTCAATGCTTTTTTCAAAGGTCGATCTCAATAAATTTCCAAAACAGTCGTGTATCACATCTTTTAAATCGTTTAATAATTGAACGTATTTTATTAGATGAATATTTTTTTTAGATCGTAACATATCAAGCGAATTGAGTAATTTTTCGCAAGAATTTCCTTCTAGAGAGCAACCATTTATTGTTACTTTTCTTTCTACGTAACATTCTTTTATCCATTGTTCTAAATCATTTTGGCATTGCTCGTCTTTAGACATATAATTAATAATTGTATTGACTGCTCCAAGCATGAGGTGTAATTCGGGAGGAGGTAATAAATTCAAAATTTTCTATTAGGAAGCTCATGAAAAACCGGCATATTAATGCAATTTTGAAAATTTTTTGCATATTTTGGGTTAGAACCAGCTGCAGAGTAATTTTGATAATTATTTACTATATTACTAATCATTCTATTTTCACCTCTTAAATGTAATGTAGTACTTTCAGACGTACACCATGTACAAGGAAATTTACTTGCATGTGTTCCTAAGCCACAGAGCAAATTACCTAATTTTAAATCTGTGGCAATAGTTGCTTTAAGTTTTATCAGTTCATCCAATTTTAGAATTTGCCAAATTTTATAAAAATTAGAATAATTTTCTTGAGTTTTTGGTGCCACAGCAATTAACAAAATTTTTTTTACGCCTGAATCTTTGAAATCATTTTTGTCATACGCACTTTTATCAATGCTTTTTGTAAAATCAAATTCTTTGTCTATAAGTTGAATTGATAGACATACTTTAAAAAAGCCCCCACCACCGTCTGTACCGATCTTTAAGTGCACTTTTTTGTCTGATACTTGACGTTGTTGTATTATATAATTGATAAAATTCATAATTGCATTACAATAAACTAGTGGTTCTGTGGCAGCAGTATCAATTTTGGTTTTAGAATAAATAAATTCAATTTTTTTTACTTCAAAATATTGATCCACGTCATGATTTTTAACTGAAAGTTGCTGTATTACACCTTGGCCAACAATTTTTTTATTTCCAGTTGCATTTTTCACAAACGAAAGAATACCTTTTGTGGTTCGTAAACTAAAGTTATACGTATTTTGTAAACTTGAAACTTCTTCCACAGAGATTGTTTTATTTTTTCTATCTTGTGGTTTTAAAAGTGCTTTTAAATTTTTACCACGAGTTTGTGATAGAGAAATAATTTTACCATCTGCGCTGTTATTTTCTTCGATTTTTGATTTCAGTAATGAAGCTGCGACATGATCTGCACCTTTGTTTTTAAGATTTTGTACAATTTTTGAAACGTTTTGAAGTTTAGAAGTACATTTATGTGAAATGCCTTTGCCAATGATACTTAAACATTTTGTACACCGTTTTTCCACTGATTTTTTCTGCTTTTTAATACATTTTTTATTTTATGGAACTTTCTATTTCTAATTGTGTCACAAAGAAAACACTTGCACACATCACTTGATCTCGTACAATAAAATTGAAATTTAGAGTAATCTGGTAAAATAATTTTTTTATTTGCATTGATTTTGCGCTTAGATGTGGTACAAATAACTACAGTTGGCGCGGATGAATTAATTTTGAAATTAACAAAATTTTCTACTTTTGCTTGAAGAGTTCCTTGAATTCGCAACAAAGTTTTATGTGAAGATAGGCAAATTAAACAAAGTTTTTTTCCGTTAGCGAAGTATAACATTTATTTACGGTATGCTGCGGCATTTTAATTAATTTAAAACGTTCATAAATTTCGAACTCGTCATATATTTTTTAGCTGTGCTTGTTCACTTTGCTGTACATGCGTGATCGATGTTGTTTCGCCACTACGTGCCGGCTTATGATTTAAAACTAATTTCATTTGAAATACGGCCAAAGTAACAACAGTAAAAAAACAAAAACAACAGTACAATAGTTGAGCGCAAATATTTCTGATCTTAAGCTAAAACAAACAACGAAACAATGTGCGAGGCCAAATAAAAAAAATACATGCATGGAAAAAACACATGGAAAGTACCGTTTTCTAAGAGAACAAAAAATGGCAAAGGAGCTTTTTAGAACAGTTGACTGTGCGTCAGTTTGGACTTAAGTACTGTTAGAACAAGTTGGTTGGCATTCATGGCAAAAATAAAACTTAATTATTATTTTTTTTTTATTAATAAATGCATTTTTTTTCATAAAAAAATTTTTTTAATTTTTTTCAAAAAGTGTATCATTTTCGATTTTAATTCAAATGGATTTTGTATATATTTGACTTAAAGAAACTCTGCTTGCAACAATTACCGGGGGGCGAGACATTTTTATTTACATATGATTTGGAACACCGTGATCCACTTACAAAAATTTAACGAAATCATATTGTATTGCATTCAAAAATCTGTACCAATATTCAAAAATGTTGATTCTACTGAAAAGCTTACAAACACCATTATAAAGAAATTACAACAAGAAAAAAGTAAAATTGTAACAATTATAAAAAAAACACAATAGATTATTTGAACGCGTTCTATCACATGTTAAGCTTAACATCTACAAGACCAAACTTAAGCTTATTAGAAAACTGATAGAGGACAATTTTATCGTATCTTTAAACAAATATCTTCAAACTAAACTAGAAAGTATTAATAAGGAAAATACTCAAAAAATATTCAAGGAAACTAAACAACAATTTAGACGGAATGCAAATTTGGACATACATAAGTATGCTTAAAATTCCTCTGCGGAGCGAAAATTTATTAAGAAATGCAGAAATTGATCCTTCCGCACTTGAAATAGAGGAAAATGAAAAATTTATAATAAAAGATCAAAGTCAGATTTTAAATACCATTGGGGCTTATCTAGAATCTGTTCATTCTTGTAAAGAGATTGATTTTGAGAATAGAAATCATGTTGAAGTTGATAAGGAATTCACCAGATTTTTAGAATTAAAAAACGAGTACGAATTTAATCAATCAACCAAGGCAACATTTTGCGACGACATAAAAGCCAATGAATTAACTGAATCAATGACGGATGATTACTTTATAGATCGGGATTCTATTGTTTAAATTTTTAGCAAACTGAAGGAAAAATTATTATCTGGTCTAGATAAAATTCCAAATATTGTACTGGGAAATATCCCAGGACCACTTATTTTAGAATACTGTACTCTTTTCAACAACATGCTAAATAATTCTTACTTCCCACGAGCCTCGGAAAGTTGCAAAAGTAGTAATTTTACCGAAGAAGGAAAAGGATCCATGTAATCCGGAGAATTTATGTGCAATAAGTCTACTACCAAATATTAGTAAAATTTTTGAAATTTGTATTAACAATAATATAATGAAAATATGCAAGAGTAAAAATTTAGTAAATGATAAACAATTTGGATTCAAATTTAAACATTCGACAATACATGCAATACACCAGCTACTCTCAAACATTAATTGGAATCTAAATAAGAATTTTTGTACAGGAGCATGTCTGATAGATTTCGAAAAGGCGTTTGATAGTATATGGATTCCTGGCTTGATTACTAAATTATTAAAATATGAATTTCCCCCTCACTTAACCTTTCTAATACATAATATGTTAAACCTAAAATCTTTTGTAGTATGCAACCAAGATGAGAAAAGCTCGAAAATTTTTATTATGGTAAACGGCTTGCAACAAGGAACAGTTAACTCCCCAATACTTTTTAACTTATTTATCTTTGAATTACTTGAAAAAGTCGATAATATCATTGGGTTTGCTGATGACATTATAATCCATCATTGTGATAGCAAAATATCTAGTATCAATAGCGGACTTCAAGACAAGCTACAAATTATAGAAACCTATGCCACAGATTGGAAAATGAAAATTTAGTTTTGGTAAATGTGAGACAATACTGTTCCGTCCTCCTGTAGGTAAATGCAATTACGATGTTAGAAAAAATTGGAAACAGTTTGGTCTCAAGACTGAGGATAATGTAAACATACCTAATAAGTGTAGGGTTAAATACCTAGGCGTTATCGTTGACAAATTTCTATATTTCAATCAGCATGTAGATATCCAAATATCGAAAGCACGAAAGGCCTTGTTCATGTATGGGCATTTATTTTTCTCAAAATTTGTATCACAGAGGATAAAAATTATATTATACCAAACTCATTCGACCCATTTTAACATATGGTTGCCAAATATGGTTCAACATTTCTCCTTCTTCTGTGGAGAAACTAAGAGTTTTTGAAAGAAAATTCCTTAGATCGTGTACGTCTATTCACAGTAGTAACTTCACAAAATACATATCAAATAAAATATTATATAAAGCAGCAAAAGTTAACAGGATAGATAACTTCATCATACACCTTATAAGAGATCATATTTTTAGGACGTTTGTTTGTTGGGAAAACAATCTAATGCTGGCCCCTTATTATGTCAGCGAAGAATATATATGAAATACATTATTAAGTGGCTTTGTACCACCTGAGGCGTTTCTATTCCTAGATATTAAAGGATTTATTCAAAACGAAATGGGCATTCCCATACTGTATCACATACACAGAAGAGCTAATGATAAGACGATAAAGTGTAATCAACTATCTCATGATAACAAAAGATTTGATAGAAGTTTCTATACAGAAGATAGGAACATTATTCCTAATTTGAATTCTCAAAAGTATTGGTGGCTTAATCATTGACCTTCTTAATTGACTTTTTTCAGAATTGCTTTTTTTACCGCTTGACTGTTGGTTGTCTTTTATCTTTACCTTTATAATTAAGTGAAGTTTTGTTGAAATTTTTCTTTACATTCATCATATTTATATACTTATTGTATCTCAAGAATATTAAAATTTAAATCATTGATTATTGTATTGAAAAGTGTGGGACAGTGTACCCGAAACTATTCTAATTACAATTTGTTTATTTATGTTTAGAATATAAATTGATCGAATAAATAAACATTAAAAAAAAGGAGTGTTTGCGGAGTGCACTTATAATGGGCGTCCGAAAGAGCTTCGCGTATGATTGTTTTAGGAGCGTCGAATCATGAGAAACTCCTCCAAAATTACCGGAAGAAATATTAACAAATTCTGTAAAAACAAAACAATCATTGAAATACACACGCACTTACAGTATTGGCCAAAACTAAAGCACTTCCCGTAGGCAATTTGTTTCATATGATAATTTTTTAAAGCAAACAAAGTTATTAATTCATTTTGTGGGATTTTTGGCCAATACATATATTTACTTCACTTTCTAAAAAATAGATTTCAAAGAAAAACAGATTGTATTGCAGAGAATATTGCAGATGCCGTACGAAGGTGTCTTAGGTTTTTAATTAATTATAAACTTAGGAGCAAACACTCATTCTGGGTTGTTTTTGGATAATTTTAGGACACATTTTTCAAAAATTAGAGTCGAAAAAAGGAGTCCGTGCGGAGTGTTTGCGGGTTATCTGAATGAGCGTTCTGGGACTCAAAAAACACTCATTTATAGGAGTCCGCACGGAGCCCTTCCGGGTTATCTAAATGAGTGTATAAGGACTCCAAAAACACTCATTTAAGGAGTCCCTAGGCGTGTTGTTTTCTGGGGCGTATATGCGCATTTGGGACTCCTTTCGGAGCCTCCCTAGGAACGTTAGCGCAGCGTATGGGGAGTCGTATCGAAGCACCTTGCGGACTCCTTTGGTTGGCTGGGATAAAGCTCATTTTTCACTACACACATAAATTATGCACCAAATATGACCTTCATACTTAAAATTATGCCATAAATCGTTTGAATACTAGTGTGGTTACAACAGGCATGGCTAGATCGTCGTAAAATTGTATGACAATCATGGATATATGTATATAGACCGACTCCGTTATATGGTTGGGAAAAATGGGGTTTTTTACAACCCTCAAAAAGTACCTTTGGTTGTTTTCTGATGATTCCCAAAATATTTCGTGTCTAAAGTGAAGACCCCGTGAGCTGGTTCGTTTATAAAAATTTTACTTTTTTTAGCTTTTCAAAGAAATTTGTACTTTAGCTAAAGAAATGTGGTTTGAGAAACAATTTCTCAAACAAAAAATAAGTCATAAGTCTGCAAGACGGGAGTTGCTCATCTATCTGTGTTCATTCTATCGAAAAAATTATTGCTTTGGCTATTGACAATAAACCCAAATGGAGGGAAATACGGAACATAGGTATCGATCGACGAAATTTAAACAAAACTAATTCTCAAATTGATGTAGATCACTTGAATAAACTGTTCGTTAGTACCAATTCAGCAAAGGCCTCCATGAATGTATACCTTACTCTACTCTACCTATTGCAATGTAACTGTTGAAAATAACTTTTGATTCTATTGTGTTGAGGAAATTGAAGTTCTGAACTGTTTATTGAGCATTAAATCTAATGTAGTAAGTATGGATGAACTTCATCCAAGATTTCTTAAAATTCTCTTGCCAAAAATTTTTCCATTCATTACCCATGTTTTTAAAAACATACTCACAAAATCTACTTTTCCGACAGATTGGAAGGTTTCGAAAATACTACCACTCCCGAAATCCAATGGCGAATTTCCACCTATTGCGATACTACCAGTTCTATTAAAAGCTATTGAGAAAATTATGTATTGACAGATCATTTATTACTTACATAGTTATGACCTTCTGTCAAGTAGGCAATCTGGATTTAGAAAAGGCAGGAGTTGTGTCACAGCGTTGACTGATATCATAGAAGATTTTAGAGTAAATATGGATGAAAACAAGGTATCTTTTCTTGTATTACTAGATCACAGTAAAGCATTCGATACTGTTGACCATGATGTTCTGTTCACAAAGCTTAACAAATTCTTCAATATCTCTGGCTCCGCATTTAGACTCATTGAGTCATACATCACTAATCGTACTCAGGTTGTGTTTTGCAACAACAAAAATTCAGATTCGTTGAAAGTTGACAAAGACGTACCACGGATTTACATTAATGATCTTCCACAGGTGCAATATATTCAACTATATATGAGCTCACAGCTCGAATATGTTCAGAACTGTATCGAAGGCATTAATGCTGATTTGGGCAGAATAAGTAAATGGACTTCAACAACTATCTTAGTATAAATCCAAATCCAATATGTAGTATATGCAAACGAGGTCAATTACCGGACCTAAATACTACACTGCAAATACACGATTCAATAATAGACTTGTCCAGTCATCATAAAATCTTGAAATTATATTTAATAATGAATTATCTTGGACAACCCATATTAAGGTAGCAGCATCCGGTAAAGTGTATGGAATGTTGCGCAATCTGTGGACTTTTCAAACGACGACGTCACTACAAATTCATATCGTCACCTAAAATGCAAAAGGCCGTAACTACACTTTTTAGTTTTTTACAGGGGAAGGAATGAACGTTATGAATTAAAGACTACTTAAAACTTAATTTCAAATTTTAGATTCAAGTTTAGAAAACGGATTTGTTTCTGAAAAACAAATTAATGGGAAAAAGTGGTTTTAAAGGAATATTTATATCGTTTATTCCTTCTCCTGTAAAAAACTAAAAAGTGTAGTTACGGCCTTTTGCATTTTAGGTGACGATAAGCTTCTTGCGAAGTGTTACCAATGGTGTAAGGCTTCCTATTCCTGATCTCTTGGCTGCCCCTCTATGCGCGGTAGCACGGATATCTCACCGGCGGCTCTAACAGTCGTATCAAACATGTTCTTGGTGGGGCGGTGCTCACCTGTGGTTAAGGACTTCACATCGAGAACCACATTAAATCACGCGGACTCTGTAACAGTAGGGATATGCAAAAGCTAAAGGTGGCATACAACAAAATTGCTGTGTACATTTTCAATAGGAAGCGAAGAGATCGAATTTCTGAGTATTCATAGCAAATTTTTAATATGCGCTTTCAAAACTACTTAAACTACAAAAGCCTTTTACTCCTGCACAAAGTAATATACACTCCGCTGCAGTTGAATAGGTAATACTTTTTTAGAAAACAAAATCACGTAAAACTTTTTTCATGGTTCTCAGCAAAAAGTTGGTTATGATTTCGTGTTTAAGGATATGTAATAGTTAATTAAATTAGTAAAAACCTGAATAGTTTACATTTTATTTGCATTTTTTCGAAATAACATAAAAAAAATCCTTTAAATTTCGATTCATTAGAATAGGTAATATAACCTGAAATCGCGAAATATGTCAAATAATTGGTGGTTTTCGAAAAGAAAAGAAATAAGTAAATTTGTAGTTTTAGTAATGAGTACTACCTCCCTTACTCTTTATTGTTTCAAATAATCGATTTGGCTTGCTGTCGTATAAACTTTTTAAGAAGTTTAGGGATACTTGACTCCATGCTTCGTTTATGGCGGCTATCAGGGTATTTTTATCTTCGAATTGCCGACCAGATTCATAAATTTTGCGAGATAGCCAACCCCAAACGTTTTCCATTGGATTAAGGTCCGGTGAGTAGGCAGGCCTCTGAAGCATATTTACATTTGGTTCGCTAATCCAATTTTTAACTATTCTTGCAGTGTGTATTGATGCATTGTCATGTTGGAAAGTCCAAGAAATTGGTCCAAAAATGTCTGAAAATTTCGGAAAAACCCTTTCCAAAGTCTGCTTGTAGGAAGCTGAGGTCATTTTGGCCGTCTGAAACTCGAGTTCAATAGTTCAAAAATAACTTATTGAACCCCAGACCATCACACCCCCTTCACGGCTATGATGGCGACACAAAAAACGTTCCTCTTTTCTTAAATCGTTAAAATAATAGTTGAACCCATCAGGGCCATCAAAATTAATTTTTTTTTCATCAGAGAACACCACTTTCTGCCATTGGCTCTTCCAAGACATGTGCTCTCGACAAAAATTCAAACGTGCCTCCTTTCTTTGTTCATTGAGTGGTGGCTTCTTTTGGAGTTTCTTAAGGACTAAATGTTTTTAACTATTCAGGACTCTTCTCACAGTTGAAACACTAGCGTTTACACCACTTTTTGCCCGGATTTTCTTCGCACTGTCACTTGAATTGGACGCCACTCTTAGAATCAACCTTCTATCAGCTTCTGTTGTAGCTCTTTTTCGCCTTCCTTTCATATTTTTCCTCGCAAAATGTTGGGTCGCGCAAAAAATTGTAGACAACGTTCCAGCTTCTGCCAAGTTTTTGTGCAATTGCATATCCGGAAACACCCTGGCTTGCGAAAGCTTCAATTTTCGCTTTTTCGGCTAAAGTTAATGCGATTGCACGTCCCATATTGAATCAACAGCAGCTAAAATTTAAAGAATAATATTCAAATTAATCCTAACAATAAAAACATTGTCCTTTTTAACTCACATTTGTGATAACAAGGATGGTAAAACTAATTTACCTATTCAAATGACGCAAAATAAATTCAGTTTTTTCTATGAGAATGTAGAAAATTTTTATTTTAACCAAACGTCCAGAGCAAATTCTTCTTCTTCTTCACGTTATTAATTCACATTTAAATGGCCTTTCAAACAAAAGTAACAGGTACTTTTTGTCACCGCTAAAACTAAAGTTATAGGCCTTTCTTTCTATAAAAAATGTATTACCTATTCAAGTGAAGCGGAGTGTATGAAAAAGATCCTGATTACCTCTTTAATAGATTAATATTTCGTCGGTCTAATCGAAAGACAATTTTTTGTATCAACTGTTCGTCTTTGGAACACATTAACCATCACGTTTATAGTTAAATATCAACGTCTTGTAGTTAGACACTCATTGTACGGAGCGTACACCCAGTAACGAATATCCCGCTTGTGTATACACTGTTACTGCGGAAGTTGTTAGTGATTTTATTTTACTTTTGTAACGTGGCACCTTATTCATAAAAAAGTTTTTATTAATAAAAAGTTGTGAGAAATTTAAGAGACGTTTTTTGTATGATAAATCTTCTCTCAAACCTATCCTAATTTTTAATCATATTTGAGTTGTTAACAATTTGTTTTGAAAAAAAAACAATTTGAAAAAAAATTTACTAAATTCGAAAAAAATTAATTTTGAAAAAAAATTTGTTTAATTCGAATATTAAGAAAATAAACTGTATGTTACTGTAGTATAAATCAAGTGGAAACTGTTATCGTCGTTGCTTAGAATCTTTGGGTATTGACTCACTATCAGATTAAGTCATTGGATCTGTCAAGACTATTGCTTTCACACATATACTGTTTTTGACAGCTACACCGCAAATCGTTGAATTTGATTGGATAGTTTGTCAATACCTTAAGCAACATAGACCAAAATCAATACAAGTAAATACTTTAAATATGGAGCTTATATTCTTATACTAATCTGCCATATTAGACATTAGTTAATAAAGGTAATTCAGTATTACAACGTTCTGACGGAAGGCATTCAATTGAAGAAGTATTATGCCCTACAGGAGTACAATCTACAGGAATGTAGTTTCTATAGGAAGTGGTGGCAAATTGTGTATTTATTCAAACTTATAATTTTGGTGGCCGTCGGTGGTGCAATGGTTAGTGTGCGCGGCTCTTGTACATGAGATCCTGGGTTCGAACCCGGCTCTGACCACCTTCAAATTTTCTTTCGGCGGCGGTCACCTCGCATAGTGACGGCGACACTATCGAGTATCTAGCCATGACAAAGCTTCTCAAATTACCGTTCGGAATCGGTGTAAAACTGTAGGTCCCAATCAGTGAGTGAAAACTGGAAAGCGCACAGCTCAGTGATTGTGAGAAGTTCTCCCCAGTCCCTTCATGGGATGTAATGGGAAACCATTTATTTTATTTAATTTTAAACCTTTCAGACAATTCAAATAAATTACAAAATAACTACGCCTTGTATAACATACATTTTATATGCTTTAATTTAATAAGAAATTATTTTATATTATTATATATTTTAATTAAATCACAATTATAATAATTAAATAATTCAAGATTATGACAATAATGTATTTAATTTATTCATTCAATAACCAAGCAGTAATGCCATTTATGGTTAAATGTCCTACAACAATTGAGCTACTACATAATAAAATATTTATAACAATAACAATTTAGAAGTTATACTTAGAAAAAAATAAATTAAAACTCCCATATGTGAACTATTCCAAGATTTGACGCTAATTTAAAAGTTATTTAAACAGTAATTTGGAATATATATACATATATATATATTGCATTACAAATTTCAATAACAACTTAAATTTATACTTAGAACAAAAAATAAATTAAAAACTTCCATTTGTGTACTACTCCAATTATTTAAACAGTAAATTTAAATTAATTTTATTTTAATTTAATTTTCTTGTTTGTTTCTTGCTTTTATTTTTTTAGAAATGAAAAAAGTAACCAACAACTTAATCATGCGTACTCGATGACAGAACAGGCGAATTTAGAGAATGGCGATTATATGATGATGGTTAACAATTGCGCCGATCTATTGAGCAATTTCCGTATGAAGCACAAACCCGATGACTGTGAGAACAACTCCTAGTGTGTAAAAAGCAACAAAATTCAAATTCAAAAGAAGAAAATACGATATAGAAATGGAAACTTTCAAAAAACACAAAAAACAACATCAGAAAATATTTACTAATAATTTAAATTTAACTTAAAATTAAAAGCAAAAACAAAACTAATTTAAAAGAAATATTAAGATAAATTTACAATTACATACAAATATTAGTAGCTAACAATGTTTTTTTTTTAATACAATTATTAATTATTATTACTTTATTATAATTATTAATGTTAATAAAGAAAATGTAATGTAAAATATTTAACTAAAATATATTATTTAACACAACAAAATAATATTTTTTTTTCTTTTTGTTTTAATAAAAGAAAATGTTTTAAAATTAGAGTTAGAAATGAAAGCGCTGCGTTAAGGGATTTTTGTTTGGTTTTGGTTTGGTTTGAAACAAAATTTTTATTATAAAACAGTGAATTGGTAAATTTGAATAAAGATGAGTTTTAATTATTTCCTGTTTTATCAGTGGTTATTATGAGTTCAATAAAATACGGCATTTGTTTTTTTTTCCTCCAAGTACTATTTAGTACAAATGAAAACGTATCATTGAAAAAAGAATCGCTTGAAGATGACACTTGTTTTGTTATAAACTATAAATATATATAATTTGTTATGTTACGTTTTTTTCTTTCTATTTGCAGATATTATTATGTTTGTCTAGATTTTAGTTAAATTCTTATTATTGCAAATGGATGAAAGCTTAACTTTAATTAACCTTAAATCAAACATTCATTATTGTGTTAACGTTTTGTTAACCTTTTGTTAATAATCTTTAAAAAAAAATGCTTAGTTTAACATAAGATATTAGTTTAATTTTTTTGTCATTAAGTTCATAATTTAGCTTTAAAATCTGCAACTGCGTGAAAAAGAGAATCAAAATTTATATCAATAGAAAACTGATAATTATGTTCAAATTAACAACCTCCTTGTTTAATAAATATTTAAGAAATAATAAAGTTTTTTTTATAGTTAATAAGTTTTAGGTTTGTTTGGTTGTTATATTGTTCTGTAGGGATTTATAGTCCTGTATTCTAAAAAAAAAACATTGAAAAAGTTGATATTTATATTTATACAAATTTTTAATATATTTTTTTTTATTGAGTTTTAACAAGCAGCGCCTTATTAGTTTAACAAGCTTGAAAATGTTTAGTGGCCAAAATTTGTATTTAAAAAAGTTTTGTTCTAAAACAAAATAAAAGAGGGAATATGAATGATTGACCCATATTGGAGTTATTCCATAGATCTTTACCACATTCTTTTTGGTGGTTAAATTTTAATAAAATTTAGATTTAAAATTCATTTGAAATTTCATTATTTTTGATAAAAACAAAGATTTAAATATCATCTGAAATTGCATTCTTTGTGTTTAATTTGAAATTGTATTGTATCTTGTCATTTCCGTTCGCACATTTTGTGTTACATTACTAAATACCTGTAGTAAAAGAGACAGCCAGTTGTTTTTTTTTTTTGCACAGAATGCGAAAGCTTTGAAGGTCTCCAGTGTCGTCTGCTGTCGGACTACAAGCCGTACCCCTAAACAGCACGACCTTTTGTTTAAAAATTTTAGGTACTTCAGTAAGAACGACTTTAGTGCCAACGCCTCCAAGGAACTTGAAAGCATGTTCCATGCATCTTCTGTCACGAAAGCTTCTTGCCAATGAAGTAACAATTACTTTAAAGCCTTGATATTTGTTCACTTGAGACAGCAGGACAAATGTTGTTATGTATTCCCCTTTGAGTTTATATTCGGATTAGTTCCCCCAGAACATAGAAGGTTGTATTTTAAGGCTGAATTTCCAGATATGACATCCAACAATACACTTTCTTTTTGGTATAAGATTGTATATTGGCTAACACTGTTCAGTCGGAAAGCAGTCTTTCTTGAAATGAAGTCATTTTATTTCGTAACTGCCTTCACAGGCGACCTGCGCAGCCAATTGACTACCTTTAAAGTCCTTCATCAATACCAAGTTTTATGCCATTCATCTTCTATCACCTTACTGGAGTCGTTTCCAAATGGAAATGTATAAGGGCAACGCAATTTTAACATCAAACTGTAGCCGTACACTTTTCCATTTGAGTGGAATAACTTCCTTTATGTTCCCTTTATACTATTCGAAAATACATATATAATTTTTTCATTTTAATACAAATTTATTAAAAAATTTTGTATCACAACTAATTACATAGACTTAATCCTACACCAAACAACAACAAAGACGAAAATCTTATTACAAATAATTACTAAACTATAAAACTCTTATACTATATACATATATATATATATATATACGGTATTAAACCGATATTACACTACACAATTATTTCATGTTGTATAATTATTTGCAAATAATCATAATTTCTTTAATTATTAATAAAGAGAAATATTTAAATATACATGAAATAATATTTAAATACATGAAAATCTACTTATATATACATATGTAAAGTAAAGCCAATTTTACTAATATAAAATTTAATTCTATTTTAACTAAAACAATGATTATTATTAATTATAATAAAATTATTATAACTATAAATTAATTTAACAATGTTTGAAAACTGTATTTCAAGAGGAAAACAAAACATCAACTAATTTTATTGAAAACAAAATCGAAAATGCGTAAAAAATTAATATTTACATTACAAATATATAAAAAAAAAAACATAAAATAATGAAAGAAAATCATATAATAAAATAATAATTTTTTTGCAAGAATAATTTGAAATTTTTTATTTTTAATGGTTGATTTTGGAAATCTGTAGGGAGAGAACTAATACTGGAAACCATAACTCCCGTATTCATAACAAGAATTAGTCACTGGGTGTACTCTGCGTACAGCGAGTGTCTAACTTGAATGTGTTTTGGGCTTAGTTAGTTGTTAGTCTAGAATTAATTTATAACTGTTTTCTATCTACTGTCTAACTCTATTATGAAACTGATTGTTGTAGCCAAATCCAACCCTGATCATTATTGCTAGTAAAACGACAGCTGTTGTTAATAGCATAGCATATAAGGTTCTATCAAGCATAATGTGCGAAAGACTAAAACCAATTATCGCTGACCTAATTGGACCATACCAGTGTTTCTTTAGACCTGGAAAATAGACAACTGACCAGATTTTCACGCTACGCCAAATCCTGGGGAAGACCCACGAAAACAAATCGACACCTATCATCCATTTGTTGATTATAAATAAGGCGGCCTTCGAAAACACGATACGGGAGAAACTCTACGAAGCAATGTCTGAACTTGGTATTCCTGGAAAACTCATACGCCCAGGATGACCTTGTCAAACACAAAGTCCGCAGTGAATGGTGGTAAGGATCTTACCGAAACTAAGTGAGGCATCAGGCAAGGTGACATCTTAATGGAGACATCTTAATAGAGATCATTATGAGAAAAGCTGCAGTCAACATGAATAAAACCATCAGCAGCAAAAGTCACATGATATCAAATGAGGACAAGCCAAAATTATTGTTTTCAACGAGCAGCGTCTCCATGCGATTAGACCAAAGCGTGAACGTTAATAACCGTTATAATTTTGAGGTGGTGGGCGAATTTATCTACCTCGGATCTGCCGTAAACAAAAACAATAACGTCAGCCTTGAGAATATGTGTTATTTTGGGGTAAGCCAGCACTTTAGAAATAAAGCCCTATCTCGAGTAACAAACGTCCCGCTATACCAGACTGTCATACAACTTGTCTTGCTTTATGGCGCAGAATCCTGGGTCTTATCGCAAACAGACGAAGCATCTATAGGAGGCTTCGAGCGACAAACACTGCGAAAAATGTATAACCCTATTGTGCACAACGGCGAGTATCGGCAACACATGAACCATGAGCTATATCCCGACATTGACATCGTTAAGCGGATCAAAATATCGTGATTGCGCTGGCTGTGCCATGTCATAAAAATGGATGACGACGAACCAGCACGAAGGGATTTCTAAACCGAACGCGAAGGAAGACGTAGAATAAAAAGACCAAGACTCCGCTGGAGGGATCAGGTTGACGAATCCCTGCGTACCATTGGTATTGTCAACTGGAGAGATAAGGGAAAAGATCGAACAGGTTGGCGAAATATGTTATCTTCGTTTTGTAAGGTTCCTGACCCCTCCGGGGTTGTTCGAGGCCAGGTAAGTAAGTATATTTTGCTGCACGAAAAACATTTTTCACACAAGGCTGATTTTCGAACAATTAATAATGAAGTGCTAGAGTGTCCAAAAACCCGAAATTTTTTAAACCCGGTTATCAGTTTGTTCGAAAAATCAATGTTTCAGGAAACCGGTTTTCGGTTTGTTCGAGAAATCAATTTTTCAAGAAACCGGTTTGTAGTTTTTACCTTTGGCTTTTTTCCGGTTTTTTATTTTACACATGTAACACTCGCAATACATTTGTTTACCGACTATTTCTCATATTTAGTAGACTGGTCCTTATTTTAAACAATTTCTCCGAATCCGGCTACGGGGTTTTATTTTGTGAGGTTGTAATGGAATTTGTTTGTTTATGTGATCCGGCTTTCAATTACGGTTTTCGGAACCAGTTTTCAAAACCGGAATACAAAACAGTCCATAAACCCGGTTTTTCAAACCGGATACTTTTAAAGCCGTTCTGTGTACATAACTTATGACTTTAATGGCCAGTTTTTCAGAGCGAGTTTACACCGCGGATTACTAAAACTGAGATTAGATTTAATCTTAGTTTAACTGTCCATTCTGTTTTTCAGTGCACACTTAAATACATCACAATTTTTTACTCTGTCATGGCAGCCTTGTGCAAATGTCAAATATATTTGTTGTTATTTGTCTTTTTTTTTTGTTTTTTGTTTTGGTAATTGTTCTATGTGGTTGCAGCTTCTTTTCTTCAACTGAGGTTGAAATTTTGAATTATTGAAATTTTTACTTACTTTCAAGAACTGCATATGCAGATGCTTTTGTTAGACGGAATCTTACATAGAATCATTATCGCCAAGCAAATTGAAGTGACTTGTCCGGGTGATTATTGTGAGTTGTTTTCTTGTAACCTCATAACAGAATTCTTCACACATTTCTTGGTCACTAATGTCTTCTAGATACAAGGAAAAACTCATTTTCAAAACTCTAAAAAATATCAACAAAATGTTTTATTGTTTACATACACAAAATTCTTCTTCTTGTTTTTCATTGCTGCTGTCAAAAGCCAACACAATCTAAACTTAGTTTAACTCGCACAAATTGGAGAGTTAAACGTAGTTTTACCTTTGACTGAAAAAATGCAAATCTGGTGTAAACGTAGTTTAACTCATATCCGAAGATGATCTCCGACTGAAAAACTGGCCATAAGTATTATTTTTAATTATTTATGGTTCAACACTTATTATAGGCCGTCTTGGCAATTTTTCCTCGAGGTAGCCTACTTTGCCCCACCATATCACCATGAAACCGTTGAGCTATTGTAGCCAATTATATCTTATTGGAAGTTCAGCTAAGATAAATTTGTGTCCGAATTGAACATTTTTATCATCCAGTGGCATTTTTTGCCATAAAACTAAAAACATTCAATTTTAATTTTTTCTAAAATGTAGTAATTCATTTAATTTTACAGTTGAAACTCCTAGAGTCACTAGATCGTTCATAAATTTTTACTGGTCAATAGTAAGGTCAAATTAAATGAAGTTTCAAAATTTCTGGGATATTGACAGCAACATAACGATTTACCAGTGCATACAAAATTCCACCTAATTTAAAAACTTTGAAGGGCCAGGGATATCTCAAAAGATCTTCGATTGAGCTGAAATTTGTTCTGGATTACTTTTTCCAGCAACCTCACAAAACAAGCCCCGGGGAGGGGGATTCGCAGAAATTTTTTATAATAAGGACCAGCCTAATACTTAGTTATGATTAAAACTCTAAATTTGACGACTTTATTTAAATATGACACTTACATTTTAATTTTAAACAAGAAATGTATATAACATTCTCATTTGGAAAGCGTGTTTTCATTCACATGAAACTGATTTAAATTCGAAAATAATATTCAAATTTGAAAGAGTTAAGTTTAAAACATTTATTTATAAAATAATTTTAATTTTCAAATTTGAGAAAAAAAAGTTTGAAAATATTAATCCATGTTAGTTCTATGTATAGGTGACCTATCAAAATATATGTGTTCAGTTTTGTTTCGGCTTGAAGTCATAAGTGAAAAATAAATCAATGTATAGGATTATCTTTTCGTCACGATTTTATTAGTTAATTCCAATATTTCGACCAAAATTGACAAAGAGGACAGACAAGCCCAATGTTGTGTATAAAATACCGTGTAATGGGGGACAAGTCCAACCTAAGCCAGAAGGTATATGTTGGCACAACTATGAATAAACTGAAGACACGAATATCTGCTCACAAATCGACCAAAAAGCGTACTATAAGCCCTTAGAACAAAAAAGTGCACTCGTGGTCCACTGTACTTTAACTGGACATAAACCTAACTTTGACGAAGTGGAAATTCTTGCTGAAGAGAAAAAGTACTCTCGACGTCTCGTTCAAAAAATTTTACACGTAAATGACGTTCCAACGGAGAAAAGACTCTATTAACTATTATTATTAATTATTATTAACTATTCAAAAATTTAAGAGGAAAATCAAAATCAGTTGACATAAGCTTGCGGAAAAGTTTCGAAGCATTTTGTGTTTTCTCGCAATGTAATTACAACTTTTTATTCCCGTGAAAATAGAAAATACATATTTATTGTGTTTTTTTTTTGTATTGTTTATATTGATTTACTAATGTATAAAATACTTTGCGTTTTATCCTTGTATCGGGTTTTTCAATAGGTACTTGACAACTTTGAATTTAATTTGCTAACGCACTATTTCACTGATCAACTTACTTTCCTTTTTTTTCAGTAAACTCAACATTTTCATCATGGTAAAGTATACGAATGACCAACGTAGGCAAATTATAAAAATTTGCTACCGAAATTCGGAGTCGGTGACCGCAACTTTAAGAGCGTTAACTCCAATTTTCTGTCGTTATTCTCGCCCTAGTAGACAAGTAATAACAAGTTTAGTGCAAAAATTTGAGTCTACATATTCATTGTGTGATGCTGCCGTGCCAGTGAGACAACGGGTTGGTCGAAGTGACGAAAATATCGCTGCCGTTCAGGCGTCCATAGCAAACGATCCAAATCAGTCGATTCCGCTACGTTCTCAGGAACTGGGCATCGCCAAGACCACTTTATGGCGAATTTTGCGTAAAGATCTTGGTTTACACCCATACAAGATCAATCTGACTCAAGAATTGAAGTCCATGGACCATTTGACGCGACGTACGTTCTCCGATTGGGCTCTGGAGAAGATGAGCCAAGATGATACATTTCATCGCAAAATCATCTTCAGTGACGAAGCTCATTTTTGGCCTAACGCAAAATTTGCGTTATTGGTTTGGTGAACATCCACATGTGCTTCATGAATCACCACTTCATCCACAAAAAATATCTGTTTGGTGCGGTTTGCATGCCGGCGGCGTCATTGGGCCATATTTTTTCGTCGACGATAACGATCGTCACGTTACTGTGAATGGCTATCGTTATCGCGCCATGATTACCGATTATTCTTGGCCCGAATTGGAAAACATGGACTTGGACGACATGTGGTTTCAACAGGACGGTGCCACACAGAACACGTTACAATCGAGTTATTGAAGAGTAAGTTTGGTGAGCGTGTTATACCAATTGACCGCCTCGTTCGTGCGATTTAACGCCTCTAGACTTTTTTCATTGGGTCTACGTCAAATCATTGGTCTATGATAACAAGCCGACGACGTTGGAAGAACTCAGAGCCAACATTTAACGCGAAATAGGGGCCGTTACGGCCGAAATGTGTGACTGATAAAGAGATCGAACGATAGGGTGTCGTGTTGCGTGATGCCGCGCTTAGTATTGTAAGGTTCGGAAAGATCCTTACCAACTTTCACTGCGGCTTTGGTATTCATGAAGGCCATCCTGCAAAGGCGTATGAGTTATGCAGGTATACCAAGCTCAGACATTGCTTCGTAGAGTTTCTCCCGTATCGGGCTATCAGATCTTCAATTAAATGATAAGTGTTGATACGTGTTTCGTATTCCTTTTCCAGGATTGAGCGTACCGTTAAAATCAAGTCAGTTGTCGATTATTCAGGCCTAAATCCACACTGGTGTGGTCGGTCCAATCAGGTCATCGATATTTGGATTTAATCTTTCGCACATTATACTAGATCGAACTTTATATGCTATGGATAAAATGCTTATTCCACGGTAGTTTGCAGAGAGACTCGGGTAACCTGTTCCAAATATGGGGCATACTTAGTACACTGAGACTACAATCGCCGGGCTTGCATTCCTATAACCAAATATTACTAATGAGCTCATGATTGCACTGCTAATTGCAGTACTAATGAGCTGATGATTGACTTATATCTTGTGAAAGATCATACCATACCAGCACTACTACAAGATATCCAAATCTACGGAAACAGCTCTGCACGTGTGAGTCAGTTTCATAGATTAATCTATTTAACTGAAGGAAAACACTCTTGCCGCATTTGTCGAGGTAGAAGGTGCCTTTCACAACGCCTTTCCGGGGTCGATAAAATCAGTTGAATGGTACCAGCGAATCATTAGTTAGATGTATGGAATGCTTAAGCGAAGGCGCACAACCTCGTTCCTATGTTACACGAGTTTAACTCGAAGTGTGAATAAAGGGTTGTCCTATCTCCACTTCCCTGTAATTTAGCACTGGATAGTATTTTGCTAAAGTTGGCGGGATCAGGTTGCACAGTCTGACAGTTATTCACTGACTACCTGGAAATTACTGAGCAAGATAAATAACCTTCCACATGCAGTGCTGCATTTTAGGACTTAATCACAGAATCTTAATCACCGGGAAGCATAAATTTCCCTTTATTCAGCCATTGTATTAATGTGGTATGTCGTACTTTTTGATTTTTTTTGTGTCTAGACTAACATGTGGGGAGATATTTGTTGTTTAATTGGAAATTTTCTAGATGGAGCCTGTTTATTACATATTGTAGGCTTGAACCGAATAAAAAGTAAATTTAGAAAAGCGAAAATGAAAGAAGTTTAAAAAATTAATTTTCTTAAATAAGTGCGTTTTCTTAAAAAAAAAGTAAATTTTGTCAAAAAAATACCTACTCAAAATGTTCCCGTACCAGTGAGACAAAGAAGTGACCGTAGTGTCGAGAATATTGCTGCCGCTGAGGCTTCAGTTCAAGAAAGCCCAAATGTGTCTCTCACACGTCGTTCTCAAGCGTTGGGCACCTCTGTGACGTCGTTGTGGCTAATTTTGCGAAAAGATCTTGGCCTTCATCCTTACAAGATCAAATTGACGCAAGAACTGAAGCCGCTTGACCACCATAAGCGCTCTCCAAAAATTTTACTTGGGCTGAGCAACAACTTGAAAATGATTCGGATTTTCATTGGAAAATCATCTTCAGCGATGAGACTCATTTCTGGCAGAATGGCTTCGTCAATAAGCAAAATATGCGTTATTGGTCAGACAGCAATCCACACGTAATCCATGAGTCATCATTGCATCCCGAAAAAATTACGGTTTGGTGCGGTTTATGGGCCGGCGGCGTCATTGGGCCGTACTTCTTCCGTGATGATCAAGACCGGCACATTACTGTGAATGCGAATCGCTACCGTTCAATGATAACCGAATATTTTTGGCCCCAATTGGATAATATGGACTTGGAGGGCATGTGGTTCCAAAATAACGGCGCCACACAGCGAATGCCACAATCAATTTATTGGAAACCAAGTTTGGTGAACGTGTTATCTCACGAAATGGCCCAGTTAGATTATTTCCTGTGGGGCTACGTCAAGTCTATAGTCTATGCCAACAAGCCAGCGACGATTGATGAACTTCGTACGAATGTCGAACGTGAAATTGCAGCAGTATCGGCCGATTTATGCTTGAAAACCGTCGAAAATTGGGTTCAGCGTCTGGACTTCTGCAAGCGTGCCCGTGGTGGCCATGCAAAAGAAATCGAGTTCCATACATAATGACATCGAATGTACTTTCACAGGAATAAAGAATTTCATTGGTATCTAAAACCGTTTTTGTTTTATTTAAAAAAACTTTTGTTGCGTTCTTATTGAAAACCCCGTAATATATACCCGGAAACGGTTATTCGAAATTGTAATTATTTCCCTCTGCTGCAATGGTTCTCGTGTGCGCTAATTCTAGCTCAGACACAACCCAATCTGAATGAAATTTTGCCAGTGACCATTCACGATGATACCTCAAAATTCAAGTATTTAGTACATACAGTAAACGGCGAAATCATAAGACATAAACATTTTAGAAATATATACACATTTTGGTATGTAACTGATAATCCAATTATTTTCAAACATTTTGATTATTTATACGATTAACTTTTAATAGAAAAATTAATGCCAACAATTAATCGAAAAATCCAACAAAAATTACTCGATCAGTCGATGAAAATTGCATATACAGATACAATTTGACTCATAAAAACATAAAATTTGTTTTAATTTAAACCCAGTTATTAATTTAATAGAAATTCATTGTAATAGAAAAATTAATATTAAAATAATATTCATACTAACATACATATGTACACACATATTAATGTAAATATATATTTTTAAAGACTTATTATGTGCTCAAGTTCAATGGAAAAATCTGTTGTGATGGGAGGTCTTAACCGATGCAAATACAATTCTGATTAAGGCAATGTGCGAGGGGTTTTTTTGGTTGCTTACAACTGACCGATTATTTATTTCATTTCATATAGTATCTTCGTAAACAAACGAAAAGTCATCTTAGGAGTTGAAATAAAAAAAAATGTTTTAAAATGTTCCCAGAATATTTATATTTCAGTGCAGCACAAGTTTTGTTCCCGTACTTTTCTAATACAGGGTGGGCCAAAAGTCACAATGGGTTTAACAAATTTAATAAGTTTTGGTTTATATGTATATATTTTTTCAGATTATAAAATAAACAAAATGGAAATTTTTTTACACTAAGTATGGAAAATAATGTCACTTAAATGATTCCCGTTTTCAGCTTCGCAATTATAGGCTCGTTTTGGATCATTTTCCATAACATCTTTCAAAATTTGTGGCTGTAGCGTTAGAATTTTTGCAACAAAGTTGGCCTTGAGTTCAAGGATTGTCTCGGGCTTGTTCACTTATATTCGCGCCTTCAAATAACTCAAAAGTAAATAGTCGGGTGCTGACAAATTTGGCGAACGCGCTGACCAATTAATTTCCGAATTTCTTAAAATTATTCGCTCTCCAAAAATTTGACTTGAAAGTTTCATTGTGTCTCGGGCAGTGTAGGAGTGGCTCCATCCAGCTGAGACCACATCTCAGGTCTGTTTTCAAGAGCAGGACATAAAAAAAATATTCTATCATAAACCGACACCGCTCGCCATTTACGGTTACAGTACTTCCATCTTCATTTTCGAAGAAGTAAGGCTCCATGATATTAGCAGATGTTATGCCACACCATACTGTAGACCTCATGGGGTGCAATTGGCGTTGATGAATTGATCTTGGATTTGTAGTACCCCAGAACTGACAGTTCTGCTTATTAACAAAGCCATTCAATTGAAAATGAGCTTCATGTCAGAATTTCATAATCAGATTTTCAATAAAGTTGATTTCATTTCTGGCCAACTGTTGGAATTTGACTACAAAATTTAAACGTTGCCGATGATCTGCGGGTTTTAATTGTTGCGCCAATTGAACCTTATATGGGAACAGTAACATTAATCTTTTTTTAAAATGCACCGTAGTGACATACGAGATATTCCTAGCAGAACGCCTTCTGGTAAACACTTTGCTCTATACGTCCAATATTGTCCGCAGTGCGGCTTTACTGAGTCTGTTGGATACATTAATCATCTATACCACCGTTAGCTGACATTATGCAGCCCGGGTATCAGGAATTGTTGCTGTATTAAATGCGCTGATTTTCAAATTTAATAAAACTCTGATGGCCGCTGTTAATGCACATTGCTTGTGTTTTCTTGATGTTGACTTCCAGTCCGACGTACTTCGCTTACTCGACGAGGTGATTGGGGTTATCCTGCTTGTCGCCTAACCTATGCGACATGAGACAAATGTCGTCCGCATACTTCAGATCTTCCAAGTGGTGGTCGATGCCCCCATCCTTGTCTCACGCAGGCATGAGTTGTAAATGGTTCTCTTATCATTCCATTATGAAGTACTCGTATTGCGCTGTTTTCGTACATGTTCTCTATGATTTCTATTATCTTGATTGGCACTCCTTTGTTAGTTAAAACCTTCGATATCGCATTACGTTTGATCGAGTCGAAAGTTTTTTTTAAAGTCTACGAATAGTAAATAGAGCGGAATACAGTAGCGTAATACATTACATGAATTCAGTTACGTAACTTGTTCCTCAGAACTTTATCTGAAACGCTCCACAACACAATTTCCATTTGAAATTTAAAAAATAACAATTTAATCTTGAAAAATATCAAATGGAATTTGAAAATCATATTTGAAATTTGAAATACAGCAATTGTAATTTAAAAATTCTATTTGAAATTTAAAACACATCAATTGAAGTTTGAATCACATCAAGTGAAACTTAAAAGACATCAATTGAATTGAAATTGAAATTTAAAATTCGACACTTGAAATTTAAAAATTATTAATTGATTTTATTTATTAGATTTTTAGATTTCAATTGGTGTCTTTTAAATATCAATTGATATCTTTTAAATTTCATTTGATGTATTTCAATTGATGTGTTTTTAATTTCAATTGGTGTATTTTAAATATTAATTGATGTGTTTTAAATTCCAATTGATGAATTTTAAATTTCAATTGATGGTTTTAAAACTTATATTAATAAGCACAAAGTCGGACTCTGGTCCGATTCGGATCCGATTTGAGTCCGACATCTCGGATTTCGCTTTCTCTGTTCCGATTCGGATCCGATTTGAGTCCGACATCTCGGATTTCCGATTTCTCTGGTCCGATTCGGATCCGATTTGAGTCTGAGATGTCGGATTTCGCTTTCTCTGTTCCGATTCGGATCCGATTTGAGTCCGAGATGTTGGATTTCGCTTTCTCTGTTCCGATTCGGATCCGATTTGAGTCCGAGATGTCGGATTTCGCTTTCTCTGGTCCGATTCGGATCCGATTTCAGTCCGACATCTCGGATTTCCGATTTCTCTGGTCCGATTCGAATCCGATTTGAGTCCGAGATGTCGGTTTCGCTTTCTCTGTTCCGATTCGGATACGATTTGAGTCCGAGATGTCGGACTTCGGTCCGAGATATCTAGGATTTCGCTTTCGATTCAGGTTTGCAATAAAAATTTAGAGTTTTTATTTTATTTTTATATTTACTAATGAATTTATTTATTATTTTGAATTTATTACTTAGTATATATGTGGTGAAATATGTATTATACTCATATGTAACAGACATGTGTATAAGTGGTACAAAATACAATTCGTTTGTCAATTTCATTTATATATGGATTTCGATATCGATTCGAGATCGGATCCTAATCGAGAATGGGTACGATCTCAAATCGATATCGGATCCGATCTCGAATCGATATCGGATCCGATTTCGAATAGAGAATTGGTCCGATCTCGATTCGAGAATGGGTACGATCTCGAATCGAGAATTTGTCCGATCTCGAATCGAGAATTGAATATCGATTCGACATCGGACCAATTCTCGATTCGAGATCGAAAGAGGAATCGAGCCGATTCGGATCGGATCTTGAATCGAGAACGGATTTCGTTCTCGAAACAAGAATCAGATAAGTCGGATCCGATTCGGATCCGATGTGCTTATTGGGATACAACACATGTAACAATAAAACATAACAAAAAAGTCCAAAATATGTTCAAATTGCACAGTTCTCCACCAAAACGGCTTGGCAAATTTAAGTCCACAGTTCTTGTAACTCCACCTGGTGTAAGTCAATTTACCTCGAACATCTTTCTATCGCACCGACCTCACCACGATGAGTGCGAAATGAAACGTCAGACTCCAACGTGCATAAAAACGGATGCGTATTCGTTTCGACTTCGAAATTCGAAATTCGTTTCGTTTCGAAATCCAGTGTCTAGGTTCAATCCTGTTAGTGAAGGTATAGCCGAAATTCGCATAAAAGGGAAATATTTTATATTTCCCTATTTTGTGTGCATGCCCCGACAGAAGAGAAAGATGAAGATGCCAAATACATATTCTATGAGCTCCTAGAGGAAATGTATGATTCCTGCCCTGGCCATGACATTAAGATTGTACTAGGAGATTTTAATGCTAAAATTGGCAGGGAGAATGTGTTTCATCCAAATATTGGCAATTAGACTGAAATACCGTATGAAATACAGTACCGACAACGGTATGAGACTGATTGGCTTTGCCGCGGCAAATACATGGGCATTAGTGGTAAAAAATTCCAGCAGAAAGACATCCACAAGGCTACTTGGGTATACCCTGATCAAAGGACGAAGGTGAAAATTGATGACGTGGTAATTGATGGAAGGCACTCATCCAGTGTAATGGACGTACGACTAATCAGAGGAGCTAACATCGGTTCTGATCACTAACTGATTCTTTCCGATTCTATGAAAACTGTCGCGACAACCGTACTTGGTTTTGAAAAAGCGCTTCGCAACAAACCATGGTACGATGAAGAGTGTCGCATTGCAAATGGCGAAAGGAACGCTACGCGTATGGCAATACTTCAGTCAGTTATAGTGCGAACTTCGACGGAGCAGTACAGGGAAAGGATGCAACCTGTCTATTTAGGCATATGAAACGGCAGTGAAGAAAATTGAGACATACAGAAAGAGAAACCAAGCCCGAAAATTCTACTAAAAAGTCGAGAACGGAACTAATGGACATGGTTCCGGCGACCTTCCGTAAAGACAAGGACGCAAATCTCATCGAAAAAGTGCAGAGCATGTTGACAATATGGAGGGATCATTTCTCCGCGTTACTGGCACCTGACCTTCCGTAAATACAAGGACGCAAATCTCATCGAAAAAGTGCAGAGCATGTTGACAATATGGAGGGATAATTTCTCCGCGTTACTGGCACCTGAGATATCCAATGACGATGAGACAATCGATCAGAATTTGGACGACGATGGACTCCTAACCAAGACTAGGTCAGAACAGCTATTGCCCGGCTTAAGAACGACAAAGCCGTAGGAGCCGATGGATTACCGGCGGAGCTGTTTAAGGCTGGCAGCGATGAGCTGATAAGGTGCATGCATCAGCTCATTAGCAAAATTTGGTTAGATGAATGCATGCCCGGCGATTGGTGTCTCAGTGTACTATGTACCATATTTGAAAAGGTGACCAGAGTGTCTGTCCCAACTACTGTGGAATGCGCCTTTTATCCATAGCACATAAAGTTCTATCAACTATTATGTGCGAAAGACTGAGACAAATTATCGCTGACCTGATTGGACCATACTAGTGTGGGTTTAGGCCTGGAAAGTCTGACCAGTGATCAACTGACCAGATTTTCACGCTCCGACAAATCCTGGAAAAAAGCCCTACGAAAAACAAATCGACACCATCATCCATTTGTCGATTACATAACGCCCGTCGATAGCCCGATACGGAAGAAACTCTACGAAGCAATGTCTGAACTTGGTATTCCTGTAAAACTCACACGCTTTTGAAGGGTGACCTAGACGAACACCAAATCCGCAGTGAAAGTTGGTAAGGATCTTACCGAACCTTTCGCGCCTAAGCGAGATCTCAGGCAAGGCAACACCCTATCGTGAGATCTCTTTAACATATTAATGGAGATCATTATGAGAAAAGCTGCAGTTAACATAAATAAAACCATCAGCAGCAAAAGTCACATGCTGCTCGCGTATGCTGATGATATAGATATCATTGGTCACACAATGAGAGAAGTTGCTGCTGTATTTTCGAGAATTGAGTAGGATTCAGCAAAATTAGGGCTGACAGTAATTGAGGACAAGACAAAATTAATGGATTCAACGAGCAGGGCCTGCACGCGATTAGACCAAAACGTAAATGTTGCACGCTGAAAAATAACGGCACCAGCAACATATTTCAGGAACCACGTACATGTTTGCAAGCACTGTTTTCGGGAATTGAAGATCTGCTGCTTTTTGTTTCTCTATTGTAACAGACAGCAGTGTTTTCAACAGTTTTCAAAAAACAACTCCACATTGGGTCACAAATACATATATTATAACCTCTTAATCATTGTGTCCCAAACATGTTATTTTGGTTAGCAAACAAAATGTGTTGGGACACAAGTATAAAGTATTTGCGGCAAGCTGCAAACACGTTATATTTGTATCCAAACAATTAAAAACGACAAATTTTTCAGCGTGTGATAACCGTTACAATTTCGTGGTGGTGGACGATTTTATATATCTCGGATCTGCCGTATGAGAGATGGTGCTTGCGAATAGATGTTATATTGTGCTAAGCAAGCACTTTAGAGATAAAGCCCTCTCTCGATTAACAAAAGTCCAGCTGTACCAGACTCTCATTCAATCTGTCTTGCTTTATGGCGCAGAATCCTGGGTCCTATCGCAAGAGAACGAAATATCTGTAGGAGTCTTCGAGAGAAAAATACTGCGAAAAATGTATGGCCCTATAATGCACAACGGCGAGTATCGGCGACGCATGAGTCATGAGCTGTATGAGCTTTATCCTGACATTGACTTAGTTAAGCGGATCAAAACAACACGTTTGCGCTGGCTAGGCCATGTCAGTAGAATGGATGAAGACGAACCAGCACGAAGGGTTTTCGAAAGCGAACTCGAAGGAAGACGAAAATTAGGAAGACCAAGACTCTGCTGGAGGGATTAGGTTGACGAATCCCTGCGTACCGTTGGTATTGCCACCTGTGGAGATAAAGTAAAAGATCGTAGTGGTTGGCGAAATATGTTATCTTCATTTTGTAAGGTCCCTGAACCCCCCGGGGTTGTTCGAGACCTGATAAGTACACGCTGAAAATTTTGTCTTTTTTTATTGTTTCGATTCTAATATAACGTGTTTGTAGATTGCCGCAAATATTGTATACTTGTGTCCAAACACATTGTGTTTGCTATTCAATATAACATATTTGGGACACAATGATTAATAGGTTATAATATATGTATTTGTGACCTTGTATTTGGACTTGTTTGCTGAAAACGGCTGAAAATACTGATGTCTGTGATAATAAAGAAACAGAAAGCAGCAGATCTTCAATTCACGAAAACAATGCTTGCGAACATGTACATGGTTCCTGCAATATGTAGATGGGACCGTTATTTTTCAGCGCGTAAGTAAGTAAGAAATTGTGATTTGGCGGATCCGTTTCGAATCCCTTACGAGTACGTAGAAAGTGAAATGAAATAAAAAAAAGTGATTCGGTGAAATTACGATTTGAATCAATTGCAGTAAAAGAAACTACTTTTACGATAAAAGTGTTTAATTTGAGGGAAAAGTATCAATTTTTGCGGCCAACCATTAGACTAAGTAGCAAACGAAATATTTTTGAAACGAAATAAATATGTTTACGCTAATCCAGCTCTAAACGTTTCTTTTATTTGCAAGTATCAATCATTTATTCATGTACAATCTCTAAAATGCTACGGTAAACTCTTTTATCTGTATACAATATCGTATTTTCTCCCCATCTATCTTCGACGTCATAAAACGCCAGCGAAGCCATCTCCCCACATCCACAAACGCACTAAGACATAACTCAATATTGACTTAAGTTAATTGAAGCCATAATACAAATACAAACAACAAATAAAAACTTATTACAGCAACAACAATAAAGGAACGGCAGCTAAACTTGGTTAACTGAACAACAACAGCAACAACAATATCGAGTATGATGGTATTAACCATCCCCTAGGTACTGAGTCAACATAAGTAACATTTAATGCATTTGACCTTAAGCAACAAAGTTTATCCAACAAATAATTCCAACATACAAGTATCAACAAAAGGCTGTATCTACTGTCATTTCATATCCTTTGGAATGGAGTCTAAAGGTATTGAATTAATTACTCATTAAACTGGAGGTGGATGCAGGATGGTGTTTGAAAATCGATTAAGCTTTTTAACGATTACTGAAAAATTGAATTTTGCCAGATGAATGGGGGTCCCACACTAAGGATTTAAACTTCCCCTTTTCGATACGTGAGTTGGTCAATTGTAGCCTGCTGTGCTTTACGGACCAGGGCTTTTTCATACACAATTGAGATTTATTACAGCATATGTGTGAGTTTGTTCATTGTGCTGGCAATTGCAAAATGTCCTGGGGCAACATGGCCAAGGAACAATGTCATGGTGGAAAAGTGGTACCAGCAAAGTTGTGTGAAAAAGTTTTTTTTATGAAGAAACTAGAAATGGTTTAAAATTGAACTGAAAAGTTTAGTTTGGTAAATGTTGCTCTTTTTAAAATGAAAAATTCTCTTCAATAGCAAATTAGCATTTCCAAAATTTCCTTCGGATTTGTTGCAAAAAATTGTGGGCGATTTTAAATGTGCCAGCAATGAGTTTTTGTTCGCACATAACCCGATATTTCATCTTGTCAATTCGAACTTCCCTCATACTTATCCGGTCTCGGACAACCCCGGGGGGTCAGGGACCTTACAAAACGAATATAACATATTTCGCCAACCAGTTCGATCTTTTGCTTTATTTCTCCAGTTGGCAATACTAAGTGTACGCAGGGCTTTGTCAACCTGATCCCTCCAGCGGAGTCTTGGTCTTCCTATTTTTCGTCTTCCTTCGAGTTCGGTTTCGAAAACCCATCGTGCTGGTTCGCCTTCATCCATTCTACTGACATGGCCTAGCCAGCGCAATCGCGTTATCTTGATCCGATTAACTATGTCAATACCAGAATAAAGCGCATACAGCTCATGATTCATGCGTCTCGCCGTTGTGCACTATAGGGCCATAAATTTTTCGGAGTATTATTCTCTCGAAGACCCAGGATTCTGCGCCATAAAGCAAGACAGGTTGAATGAGAGTCTGGTACAGCTGGACTTTTGTTACTCGAGAGAGGGCTTTATCTCTAAAGTGCTTGCTTAGCCCAAAATAACATATATTCGCTAGCACAATTCTCCGCTTGATCTCAAGGCTGACGTTGTTGTTTTTGTTCACGGCAGATCCGAGGTATATAAATTCGTTTTGCTAATGAGCTGATGCATGCACCTTATCAGCTCATCGCAGCCAGCCTTAAACAGCTCCGCCGGTAATACATCGGTTCCTGCGGCTTTGTTGTTCTTAAGCCGGGCAATAGCGGTTCTGACCTCGTCTTGATTAGGAGGGGGGCAATCGACGTCGTCGTCCATATTGTAATCGATTGTCCCATCGTCATTGGATATCTCAGGTACTAGTAGCGCGGAGAAATGCTCTCTCCATATTCCCAACATGCTCTGCACATCTGCGACGAGATTTTCGTTTTTATTTTGTCTAAGACCATGTTTTTTGCCGCGGCAAAGTCAATCAGTCTCATACCGTTGTCGGAACTGTCAGCATGTAGACTGAAATTGCCAATAGTTGGATTAAACATTCTCCCTTCCTACTTTGGCATTAAAATCTCCTAGTACAATCTTAATATCATGGCTAGGGCAGCGGTCATACGTTTCCTCTAGGAGCTCATAGAATATGTTTTTGGCATCATCATCTTTCTCTTCTGTCGGGGCATGCACACAAATTAGGGAAATATAAAAATATTTCGCTTTTATGCGGATTGTGGCTATACGTTCATTCACAGGATTGAACCTAGAGACTAGATGCCGCAGTCTTTTGCCAACTACAAATCCGCAACCAATTTCACGTTTTTTTTTTCATGGCAACTGTAGTATATATCGCAGTTACTTTGTCTTGTGCAGCCATGTCCTGTCCATCGCATTTCCTGGATAGCGGTAATGTCAGTCTTATAACTTTCGAGGACATCTGCCAGTTGGATACTTGCACCGGATCTATATAGAGTTCTTACATTCCAAGTGCATATCCGTAAATCGTGGTCCTTATAACGTTTGCGGGGGTCGTCAACAAATAAGGGTTGTTTGTTTTCTTGTTCGTTTACGTATTTTCACTGCCATTATGAACGTGTTTTTGCATTTTACCTAATGCCAGGATAGGTGATTGCAGCCGCCCATTATGGATCAGACGCTGACCAGGATTTCATAGTTATATGAAATGCAACACTGCTCGCATCAAGTGCCACCTATTAATAGACTACTGTCTACTGTTTTGAGCAAGTTCCGTCATTTAATTTTCGTTTAACAGTTGTTCAAAACACAACCTCGTGCACTTTTTTAAAATTGGGAAAAACTTTCGAGTGCTCATTAAACATTATTTTTTGCGAAAAAGAACCGCCAATCAAACCAAGGAAAATCTTGATAAATACTATGCGGACTCTGCACCATCGATTTCAATGGTAAAAAAGTTGTTTGCTGACTTTCGTTGTGGTCGCACAAGAACAAATGACGCCAATTGAGGTCAATACACCCAAAAATGTCGAAAAAACCACGATATGGTGTTGGCCGATCGAAGAGTAAAATTACTTGAGATTGTTGATGCCATAGTTATCCCATATGGGAGTATAATTTCGATTTTAAATGATCAGGTGGGTTTAAGAAAGCTGTCTGCAAGATGGGTGCCGCGTTTCCTCTCAATTGACCATAAACGTAATCGTGTGACAACTTCAAAGGATTGTTTGGTGGTGTTTAATTGGGCTACGAATTGGTACCTCATCCGCCATATTTTCCGGATTTAGCCCCCAGTGACTATTTCCTATTTCCAAACCTAAATTGGTTTTTGTGGAAAGAGATTCCAACGATGAAATTATTGATCAAACAAATATATATTTTACGGACCTCGAAAAATCCTATTTTTTGAAGGGATACAAAAATTGGGGAAACATTGGAATAAGTTAATTGAGCTAAAAGGAGATTATGTTGAAACATAATTTTTTTTTTGCAAAAAAACAGTGTATCATTCAAAAAGTCACCGACGGTACTCTTTAAAGAAAATGTCGTTTTTTAAGAAAAGGTAATTTGTAGTAAGAAAATTTACTTTTTCTAAGAAAAGGTAATTATTTAAAAAAATACTTTTTTAAGAAAGGTACTTTTTGTTAGAAAGTGTTCCGTTTTTAAGCAAAGGTACTTCTTCAAGATAAGGTTTTGTTTAAGAAAAGGTACTTAGTTTAAGAATATGAATAGGTATTTTTTTGAGAAAATTTACTTTTTTTAAGAATAAGCACTTATTTAAGAAAATATTCTTTTTTAAACTTCTTTCACATTGGTTTTTCTAAATTTACTTTTAATTGGGTTCAAAACTACAATATTTACAGGTTACAGGTTCCACCTAGAAAACTTCCCATTAAGCAAGAAATTTCCCAACATGTGTTAGTCTAGGCACAAGCCAAAGCAAAAGTATCCAATATAGTTGATATCATAGATAAAGTTAACAAATAGATTTTTTTTTTGTTACATCTTTATTTACAATCTATCTATTACAGACAATAAGCAAATGTGATTACTTAAATACTAAGTAACAGGCATTATGCAGTTCCAGTGAACTGCATAATTTTAAAGAAAATATATTTTTTTTTTACATATTTACAATATTTAGGACAATGAAAGATTTGACAATAATTATTAATGTTGAAATGGTAAATCTAGAACATGTCTTCTCTTGAGTCTTCTTGTTTCATTACTGCAGTCTAGGAGTGAGACAGCTAAAGGGTTTGGGTGGTTGTGTAGTCGTTGTAAGTAGCTTTCGCTAAGTTTTCTAATTTCTTGTTTGACGGTCAGCATGTTTATATCTTTGCAAATGTTCTTGTTGGTGACAAACCATGGCGCATTAGTAATTAATCGTAGTGTTTTGGATTGATACCTTTCGAGGATATCAATGTTGGAGTTTTTTGCTGTGCCCCATAGTTGAATGCCATAAGTCCAGATTGGTTTAAGAATTGCTTTGTAAATTCTAAGCTTATTGTTTAAGTTTAATTGAGATCTTGGTCCTAACAACCAGTATAATTTTCGACTTTTAATTTTTAGTTGCTTTTGTTTTGCCTTGATGTGTGGTTTCCACGTGAGCCGCCTGTCTAACGTCATGCCCAGGTATTTGACGGTTTTCTGCTGTGGAACAGTTGTACCATGTATGCTTACTGGAGGACAATCTTTTCTTCTTGTTGAAAAAGTTGTGTGACTAGATTTGTCAGAATTCACTTTAATATTCCATTTTAGTAGCCATTTCTCGAGATGCTGGATTTGTTTTTGTATGGATGCGGATGCTCTTGTTGGACAGTCGCTAGTTGCAAATAATGCTGTATCATCAGCATATGTTGCTACAGCTACATTGTCAGTAGTTGGCATATCTGATGTAAATATTGTGTACAATATAGGCCCTAGCACACTCCCCTGCGGAATACCAGCTTTTATTTCGAAAATGTCTGATGTTTCATTTTTAACTTTGACATAGAAGTGTCGTTGAGAGAGATAACTTTTGAAGAAAAGGTAGAATTGTGATGGTAGGACCTTTTTATCTTAAAAAGTAAGCCGTCGTGCCAGACTCTGTCAAAAGCTTGTTTAATATCCAAAAATATCGCTGAGCAGTATCGCTTTTTCTCTAAAGTATCAGTTATGATGTTGACTATTCTATGGCATTGCTCAGGGGTGCCATGTTTGTGTCTGAACCCAAACTGATACTCAGGAATGATATTTTGCTTCTCCATTATGGGCAATAATCTCGTCAGAAATATTTTTTCAAATATTTTAGAGAATACTGATAAAAGGCTTATTGGTCTAAACGATGATAGCAAATTTTCCGGTTTGTTCGGCTTTGGCACCATGATGACTTCTGCGCATTTCCACTGTGTGGGAAAATGATCAAGTCTCAATATGGAGTTAAAAATTAATGTTAAGAAAGTAATACTCTTTCGAGTTATACTTTTAACCACTTTAGCAGTAATTTGGTCGTATCCAGGAGATTTACCATTCGACAATTTTCTGATTTCATTTTGCACTTCATTGGGTGAGAAGTGTCTGAGGGGTAAATCCATTTGACACGGCGAGTCTAAAAAGCTAGATATTTCATGTTTTTCTACATCTGTATTGAAGTCAAACGGCTGAAATATATTTTGCAAGTATTGAGCATACGCATCTGAGGTGCTTTTGTCTGTTCTACACCATGAACCATCTGGCTTACGTATTAGAACCTTTCTTTTTATTGGCCGCTTTAAGTATTTCGTTGCTTTCCACAAAAGATATTCATCATGCTTGGAATTATTTATTTTTTCTATGAACTTCGCTGTTGAATTGTTTTTGAACTCCTTTAACATCTTTTTTAGATACCTACATGCCCTATTGAATATTTTTCTGTCATGTGGATTTCGGGTAGTCTGCCATCTTTTCCTAAGTTTTCGCTTATTTCTTATGAGATTTCTTATTTCGGCAGATGCCTGTAGGTTACCGTTCTGTGTCGCGGGAGATGTGGGGGTAGATAAGGCGGCAGCTTCGTGTATTAGATTCGTAAAGTATTCTACGGCATCATCCAACTCCTGTCCATTCTGTATCCGTCTATGTAGGTTCAAATTGGTATCAAGGTAATGTTTAAAAAATTGGATGTCAGTTTTAGATGTAAACATATATTGAGTTTTAGACTCAGTGATGACAGAAGTACGATAGTCAATCAGTATTGGTGTATGATCGGAGCTTAAGTCATTACAACTTCGTGTGTCCAATTGATGATTCGCAATACCATTGTATACTGCAAAGTCTAAAAGATCTGGTGTTTTCAATGGATCTGTAGGCCAATAAGTTGCACTACCAGTGGATAAAATAGAATATTTTTTATTCAAAATGCATTTATGCAGCTCTCTTCCCTTGGGGTTTATGAGTCTGGAGCCCCACCAAGGGTGTTTCGCGTTAAAATCGCCGCCAACTATGAATCGATTACCCATTGTTGCAAATAATTCAGTGTAGTCTTGGCATTGAACGCTGTGGCGAGGTGGAAAATAAACAGAAGAAATGGTAAGGTCGCCGCCTGTCTTCTTCACTTTTATGCAAGTTGCCTGTACATAAGCTTCTTGAATTCCATCTAAAATTTCGTATGTTATGGTATCTTTTATTAAGATGCAGGAACCTGCGTGTGCGCGGTTACTCGGATGATTGGTGCTGATCAAGTCATATCCTTTAATACTAAAATAAGTTCTGCTTGTGAAATGCGTTTCCGAAACAAGAAGTATGTCAATAAAGTTTGTGTTGAGAAAAATTTCAATTTCATTTTTATGATTTGGAAGCCCGTTTGCATTCCATATATCTATTCTTAGGTTTACTTGCATAATTTAGATACAAGTAATGACATCATGTTGATTAAATTGTTTGTTAACTCGATTTGCTTATTTAATAAAGCTTAAATTTTATCGAAGGGGTTAGTTTGGCTATTGCTGGAGTTTAAAACTTCAGCAAAGGAAAATTGTTTTGAATTATTGTGTGTGGCATTGTTTCTGCAGATACTTGGGAAGTTATGAGCGTTTATATCAAACCCAGTCTGATTGTCTTCATTATTTTGTCTTTTATTGAACTGCTTCTTTTGAACAAGTTCTTTGTATATTCTGCAGCCTCTATAACTGGCAGTATGATTTTCCAGACAATTACTACATTGTGGCGGGACATTACAATCTTTTGTGCACTGAGAGGATGGATGATTTAATCCGCATTTAACACACCTATATATTTTTCTGCAGTAGGTTTTACTGTGACCAAATTGTTGGCATCTATGACACTGTACAACATCTTCCACTTTCTTTGGGGGTTCAATTTTAATCACTGCGTGGAAGTATGTTGAATACGTTCTTGTTATTAGAGCCTGGCTCGAGATCAACAAAGAACATGGAAAGTGGTTCTTTTGTGAATCTGCTTTTAATATTTACAATATTTCTCACTTTATGTCCTTCTTTTTCAATAGTATCTTTAATAACATCGATTGGAGTTATAAAGTGCAAATTTTTTACTACGATACGATATGCCCTTTCCTGTTTCAACTGATATGTGTGGAATCTGATTTGTTTTTCATCAAGATATTTAACGATGGTTCTATATGAACTGATTGATTTGGTCATTAATCGTACTTGACCATCTCTAAATGATTTATAAGTAAATTCACTGGCATTGATTACCTTAGAAATATTGGACGTCATTGTTTTAATGTCTGAAACGTCGGGCATTATAATTGGTGGTGGTTTGGGTTCAGCAGTATCGTTGTTGTTGATGATTTCACTGTCCTCTATGTCGTCGCTTTGCAGCTCCGCGAACATATTTCGGCTTGTGCTGGGCCTTTCTTGCGTTACTGCTCGTTTGCGTTGATGTATATTTGGTGATTCTGGATTTTGCCGTTTACTTGCAGTTCTCACTAACTGCCAAGAGGTTTCATTGCAATCGCTAGTGTCGACAGAGTTAACACCATCGGTGCCGCTGGCCTCGACACCGTCCATACTGCTGCGCTAGCAGTGGACTAGCGGATGGGTATTGTTGTAATTCTACGTCTGTTTTCTTACAAACAAACAAAGGGTTTAGAGTTGTTGTCGTTTTCAGCACACAGTGTATGCACAACTTCACTAACAAATGTATTAGCGATTTGTCGTTGTTCTGAAGCAAAGATTTTTCAGTTTCCTGAACGCAGATTATTTATGACCGATCAGTATCACTGTCAAAGCAAAACTGAACAAATAGATGAAGCACAAGTGTTGGGAAAATTTTAGTGTAATGGGTAATTTTCTATATGTCGTTGAAAGCAATAAATGGGATTTTTTTGTTCCCAAAAAAAAAGTCAAAAATATGACAATTAAAATCTAAAATTTTATATTAAAGGAAAAACTAATTTTCAACAAAAATATCAAGAATACAAGAATACAACACGTTACTTAAAGTAGAATATCTGATTGCCATTGAATTGCAAAGCCATGTCACCACCGTCTATGTCCTAATAAATTGGTTCTTCCTCCGGTTCAGTTACCATTCCTTGTTGAGAGGCTTCAGACACTCTAACGGTTTTGGCATCTGCGACCAAAGAAGTTGCTACAGTTTTTGGGCGGGGAAGTTTTTAGATTAAAAAGGCGTTCCGGGATGTTCATCTTTGGGCGGTCTTACGGGGTTTCTCCTATTGATATCCTAACATTTCCAGAAATTGGGTCGGTTATGGACAGCAATACTCCTGTGCGTCAACGTACCGGGTAATCTCTTGAAAACATTGCTGCTGTAAAGGAGAGTGTCGCCGAAAACCCGAATACATAAATTCGTCATCGTTCTCAACAACTTCAAATTTCACGAAGCACTACACAGCGAATTTTGACAATAGACCTCCACCTTCATGCGTACAACATGCAGCTTACTCAGGAGCTCAAACCAGCAGACCACGAAATGCGCCGGCAATTCATTCAATGGGTAAAGGAGCAAAGTGAAGTCAATGTCTATTTTTGAAAGAAACCGTTGAAACATGTTTTTTTTTGTTTTTTCGTTTTTTTCATTTTTTTTTTTCGTTTTTTCCGTCTTTTTCGCTTTTTTTTCCGTTTTTTTTGTGTGTTCAAAAAGTGTGACAAAAAGGTGTGACAGAGTCAGTGAATTAGCGATGAGCGTAACTCTTTAAGAAGATATATACTTCAAGGTTATTTTAAATTTCAGTTTCAAAAATTTCAATGCTTGTTGAAGATGGAATGCGACTTTTTTTGCCCCTTGACACATGGCTATATATTCGGCCTCCATTGAACTGAGGGCCACTACATTTTGTTTTTTGAACTCCCAAGCAACAGCTCCGCCAGCCTATAGTATAACAGACCCGCTGAAAGACTAACGATCTGCAGAGTCTGAACCCCAGTCAGCATCTGTAAAACATACTAATTTTTCTTCATTAGGTGAAAAAGTTCTAATACCTTTTGGATGACCCTTTAAATATCTCAATACAGTTTTTGCCACTAAAAAATTTTCTCTATGAGCATGACAATTGAACTGCGACAATTTTGCAACGATGAGTGCAATATCCGGTCTAGAGATAATGGCCAGGTACATCAGTTCTCCAATAAGAGATTTATAATCATTGTAAACAGTTTCTGTGCATTCGCCAACACTCTTATTAAGCGCAGTTGCGCTAGTAGCTATTGTTGATGATGGGTTGCAGTTGGTCATATTCCACTTCTCTAACAAACGTTGGACGTATTTCGTTTGGTGTATGGAAATCGCACATCAATCACACTCCCTCTCGATTTGCATCCCCAAATAGAAAGATATAGGCCCTCGGTCTACCGCTTCAAAATGTTGATTTAGATGTTTAATTATCGTTTTCATGTAATCTTTTGAATAGCATGCTAGAATCATGTCATCGACGTATAGTCCTATTAGATTAATATCCTTGTCTGAACATTTAACGTAGACACAGCTATCAGATATACATACATCTTGTGAACCCCATGTGTGTTAGAATTTCGGTAACCTTCTTGTTCCATTCCCGTCCCGCTTGTTTTAATCCCTACAGAGATTTCTTAAATCTGCACACTTTAGTCTCGTTTCCTTGTTCCACAAATACAGGCGGCCGCTTCATATATATTTCGTGGTGCAATTTGCCATTTAGATATGCTGCTGTTATGTCTATGTGATTTACCACCAATTTGTGTTTCGCTGCCAATGCCAACAATAAACGAATAGTTGCATGCCTTACGACTGAAAAATATGTTTCGGAGAAGTCCATGTTGTATTTTTGCGCACAGCCTAGGACAACAAGCCTTGCCTAATAACGTTCAATATCACCGTGAGGATTGCGTTTAATGTGAAAAAAGAAACCATAACAACCCTTATTTGTTTATGACTTCCGCAAACGTTATCAGGACCACGATTTACGGATATGTATATTATATATGTTATAAGGAAATGCGATGGACACGACATGGCTGCCGAAGGAGAAAAAACTGCGACATATACTACAGTTGCTATTAGAAAAAACATGAATTTGGTTGCGGATTTGCAGTTGGCAAAATACTGCGACGTCTAGTCTCTAGGTTCAATCTTGTAACTGAACGTATTGCCACAATAATCATAAAGGCGAAATATATTTATATTTCCCTAATTTGTGTGCATGCCCCCTGACTGCTGCCCTGACCAAGGCATTAAGATTGTACTAGGAGATTTTAATGCTAAAGTAGGCAGGGAAAATGTGTTTCATCCGGTATGTGTTTCAACGGTATGAGACTGATTGACTTTCAAATAAAAAAAATATTTTCCCATTACATCCCATGAAGGGATTTCAAAATGATTGACTTTGTCGCGGCTAAAAACATGGTCGTTAGTGGTACAAGATTCCAGCATAGAGTCATCCACAAGGCTACTTGGGTATCCCCTGATCAAAGAACGGAGAACCAAATTGATCACGTGGTAATTGATGGAAGGAACTCATCCAGTGCTATGGACGTACGAGTGATCATAGGAGCTAACATCGATTCTGATCACTACATAGTAGCAGAAAAGGTACCAAGCACAAGATTAAATAGAGATAGCCACAGCCTACTCAAGGAAGCTCTCGCAACTTTTTTTTAACAGAACCCAACCTCTCCGGATATCGATCCTCAAGCGCTGCGGAGACCCAATTCCGACTTTGCAATTTACAATAGTACGATGTAGAGCGTCGCATAGCAAATGATGAAAAGAACGCTGCACGTATGGCAATGCTTCAGTCAATTGCAACGCGAGCTGCAACTGAGCGGTCTAGGGAGAAAAAAAGGAGGTAAACCGTCTCTGGTGCAATGGTTAGAGTGCGCGGCTTTTGTACATAAGAACGTGGGTTCGATCCCTGCTCAGACCACCTTACATTTCTTTCGACGCAGGTCACCTCGATTAGTGATGGCGACACTATCGAGTACTTAGCCATGAAAAAGCTTCTCAAAATACCGTTCGGAACCGGTGTAAAACTGTAGGTCCCAATCAGTGAGTGTAAAAACTAGAAAGCGCACATCTCACTGATTGTGAGAAGCTCTCCTCAATCCCTTCATGGGATGTTATGTGACACCATTGTTTTTAACCTTCTCTTTAGGCGGAAGAAACAGTAGTGGAGAAAGCGCAACAGTGAGGAAATTGAGGCAAAAAAAGCCAAAAACAGAACTAATGGGCCCCTCTTATGTAAATATAAGGACGGAAATCTCATCGCAGATGTACAGAGCATGTTGGGAAAATGGAGAGATTATTTCTCCGCGCATTTGGTATCTGAGATATCCAATGACGAGGAGACAATCGCTCAAAACTTGGACGAAAACGTCGACTGCCCCTCCTAACCAAGACGAGGTCAGAACAGCTATTGCCCGGCTTAAGAACAACAAAGCCGAAGGAACCGATGGATTACCGGCGGAGCTATTTAAAGCTGGTGGCGATGATCTGATATGGTGCGTGCATCATGTCATTAGCAAAATTTGGTTAGATGAATACATGTCTGGCGATTGGACTCACATGTCTGGCGATTGGACTTACAGTCTCGGGGTCAACTACCGTAGAATAATCAATTTATCATAGCATATAAGGTTCTATCAAGTAAAGGGTCCGCCATCTAACGTTTTTTTTTTCAACTAGTGTTTATTTCGTGAATGGTAACACTTTGCTCATGTCTGATTTGGCAGATAATTAGATTTATCCTTCCGCTGAACGAATATGGTTGTGTATACGCTTGAACAACACTGGGAAATATGGGAAAAATGGGTCTGCGATCGACTTACAGAAGATGCCGATTTTGCCAAAAAAATCATATTTTCAGATGAAGCTCATTTTGATCTTGGCGGGTATGTAAACAAGCAAAATTGTCGCATTTGGGGCACAGAAAACCCGCACGCATACATTGAAAAGCCGATGCACCCAAAACGAGTCACTGTTTGGTGCGGATGTTGGTCCAGAGGCATAATTGGGCCATTTTTCTTCGAAAATGAGTAAGGAGTGACCGTTACAGTCAATGGCGATCGTTATTGGACCATGTTGAACGCATTTTTGTTCACAAAAATTGAAGACGAGGATATTGGCAACATTTGGTTTCAACAGGACGGCGCTACGTGCCACACAGCCGAAGCTGCACTCGATCTTTTGCGCCCTGTTTTTGAAGATCGCATTATCAGCCGCAGAGCTGATGTCGTTTGGCCACCTCGAAGCTGCGATTTGACACCGTCGGACTATTATTTGTGGGGTGCCCTCAAAGATAAGTGTTACGCCGACAAGCCAGAGACAATTGACGCTTTAAAGGACAATATTCGTGAAGCCATTGGTGAAATACAGCTGCACACAATCGATAATGTGCTAAAAAATTGGACCGATCGTGTAGGCTACTGCATGGCCAGCCGAGGCAGCCATTTGAATGAAATTATTTTCCATTATTAACCGGAAGGATTGTACTTTCAAATAAAAAAAGAAATTTGAGAAAATATTCAGTAGTTTTTTTTATAGCATTTTCAAAAAAAAAAAATTATTTGGCGGACCCTTTATAATGCGCGAAAGACTAAAACCAAGTATTGCTGACCTGATTGGACAATGCCAGTGTGGCTTTAGACCTGGAAAATCGATAACTGATCAGATTTTCACGCTACGCCAAATCCTGGAGAAGGCCTACGAAAAACAAATATACACCTGTCATCTATTTGTCGATTATAAGGCGGACTTCGATAGCCCGTTACGGGAGAAACTCGACGAAGCAATATTTGAATTCCTGCAAAACGCATACGCCTTTGCAGGTTTACCTTGACGAACACCAAATCCTCAGGGAAAGCGTGTAAGGATCTGACCGAATCTTTCAAAACTAAGCGACGCCTCAGGCCAGGCGACACACTATCATGCGATCTCTGGAACATCTTAATGGAGATCATTATGACAAAATCTGCAGTCAACATGAGTAAAACCATCAGCAGCAAAAGTCATATGCTGCTCGCGTATGCTGATGATATAGATATCATTGGGCGCACAATTAGAGAAGTTACTGCTGTGTTTTCGAGAATAGAGAAGTATTCAGCAAAAGTGGGGTTGACTGTAAATGAGGACAAGACACAATTAATGGTTTCAACCAGCAGGGCCTCCACGAGATTAGACCAAAGCGTGAAAATTGATAGCCGAGCTTCGTATCGAGCCATATATTATCCAAATATATTTCAATCGCATTGCAGTACTTATGTAGGTCATATACTATTCCTATGTGTCTAATAACTGTTCAATGATTTTTTCAATCAAATAATAACACAAATAAGCCTACAGGCCAGCCCATTTATACATTTCTTATATATTCATTCCTATTATATCTTAGTAGTTGATAAACGAAGGGGTGGGTCAATTTATATACTTTGGATCTGCCGTGAACAGGAGCAATAACAACAGCCTGTAAATCAAATGGAGAATTGTGCTTTCAAACAGGTGTTATTTCGGGATAAGCAAGCACTTCAGAGATAAGACCATCTCTCGAGAAACGAAGATCCAACAATATAAGACTCTCATAAAAATTGTCTTGCTTTATGGCGCAGAATCCTGAGTCATATCGCATGCTGATGAAACATAACTTGGAGTCTTCGAGAGTAAAATGCTCCGAAAAATATATGGTCATACGAGGGCGGATCAATAAGTCCGTGACATTTTTAATGAAACACAGTTTTTTTGGAAAAAAATATTTAATTTTTCAACATAATCTCCTTTTATCTCAATACACATAGTTCAACGTTTCTCCAATTTTTATATCCCTTCCAAAAAATAGAATTTTTCAAGGTCCATAAAATAGGCATTTGTTTGATCAATAATTTCATCCTTGGAGCTAAATCTCTTTCCAGTAACGATTTCCTATTTCTTTAGGTTTTGATGAAAAAGAGCCATATGGCTCGTTTTTTTAAAGCCTCGTTAAATCGGTTCAATAAGTTGACATAATATTTGCCGTTTATTGTTTTTCCCTTTTGAAGGTAATCAATGTGGATTATCCCGCGTGCATCCCAATAAACTGTTGCCATCACCTTATTGGCCGAAAAACTTACCTTGGCGTTCTTCGGAGCCGGTTCACCCGGAGAAACCCATTATCCATGACCCATGTTTCACCCACAGTTACAAAACGCCGCAAAAACTGCTTCGAATTGCGGTTAAACAACTCCAAACAATCCTTTGAAGTTGTCACACGATTACGTTTATGGTCAATTGAGAGCAAAAGCGGCACCCATCTTGCAGACAGCTTTCTTAACCCAACTGATCATTTAAAATCGAAACCACACTCCCAAATGCAATGCCTATGACATCAACAATCTCATGCACTTTTACTCTTCGATTGGCCAACACCTCAATTGGCCGTCCATAACGTTCAGCGTCATTTGAAATTGTGCGATCACAACGAAAGTCAGTAACCCACTTGTTTACAATTGAAATCTATGGTGCAGAGTCCCCATATTATTTACATATCAAGCTTTTCCTTGATTTGATTGACGGTTTTGTTTCGCAAAAAATAATATGCGTGTTTTGGTTACACCGCTTGCTTATATATTCGCTTGTTTTGTATAAAGCACTTAGCGAAGACTTAGCGAGAACTTAGCGACGAGAATTATTTTCGCTAAATTTAAACAAATATTATTTTGCTTCGTTTCCAACACTTATTCATATTTTTGAAGAAAATGGCTTATCGCTAAATTACCGTTTTCTTTGCAACTTAGCAAGCGACAATCGCTTGCTTGTAACCAAAATACGACTAATATTTCATGAGCACTCGAAATTCACTTTTTTCCATTTTTAAAAAAATGCACGAGGTTGTATGTTTCGAACAGCTGTTAAACGCAAAGTAAATGACGGAACTTGCTCAAAATGTGACAGTAGTCTATTAACAGGTGGTATAATTACGAGGGAAGTTCGAAAAATCACGGGCTTATTGATCCGCCCTATAATAAAAAAAGTGAGTATCGACGACGGATGAACCACGAACTGTATAATCGGTAAATGGATCAGAGTGAACCAGTACGAAAGGTATTCGAAGACGTACGCGAAGGAGTTAATAATATAGAAGACCATGGCTTCGCTGGAAAAACCAGGTGGAATATTGCCTGCGAGAGCTTGGCGTTACCAACATGTTACATGTTGTCCTCATTTTGTGAAACTCTTGATCCCTCTGGATTGTTTGCGGCCACCTAAGTAAATAAGTAAGTTTGGCCCTGCCTCAAAGAGATCAAAGTTCTTTCACATTTGCTTTCTAAAATTGTTTATAACTGGTGGTTGTTTATGGGTTATAGGTAGGGAAAGATAGGTGAGGTAATACACTAAAATATAATGTGATGGTGTTTTATATATCTCCTATAAGTTTCGAGATAATTGGTATGTACACTGAAAAAATTATTGGCCTGTAAATTTCAATTAAATTGTAAATTTCAAAAAAAATTAATCTGAATCTTTCTAAATTAATATAAATATGCATGATATATTCTAAAAAAAACCATAATACAAACAATTTTTGTAGAAAAAATTGTTGTGATAAAGTATTTTACAGAAAGTTTAATTTCACAGTGCCGTTGGAAGGTAATATGTGGGCGGCTGAATCACCAGCCGTCGTCGTTACTTTTCGTACGGCTCTAGTCTTTGGTATACAACACTGCTGTTATTTGTAATTCGTGTATTGTTGATTGATAGATTTTATTTTGTGAACATAAAGAAGAATTGTATTAAATTGTCTTGTTTTGTGATTAAAACTGCGTTTTTGTAATTGTATTTAATTGACAAGTGTTTTCGAATAAATTTTATTGGAAATTAGTGCTTGCGTTCAGTGTTTTGTTTGCAATGGAAAATATGGCTGTCCCCAAATATTTTTTATGCGCTTGAAAAGACACAATTTGCCGCCTTATGTCACGTACAATTGTTTGCACGAAAATTATTTTCAAAAATTTCACGTAAAAAGAAACTTTAAGACTTATCTTCTTAGACATTTTGAACGTGTAAAACAAGAGTGCCCTAAATTGGATAGAAGCAATACATTTATCCACTGTTGCTGCAGAAGGAGCAGATAAGGTGAATGTTTCTCCAGAACCACCAGAGCAGTTCCACTCTTTCAGTTATAAAAACAAAATGAAAATAATATGTGACAACGAAAGTGAATTTATTGTTGAATTATATTCCCTTAATAACTGTTCTCGTTCTCGTTTAAGAAAACCGGGCATTAGTTCCGATTATAATTATATAAGAACATATGTATCTGCGAAATCTTGAATAAAATCGTTTTAAAATATAACATTTTAGTTTATTTAGCGTCGTCGCAAGAGGTGGGGGTTTCATGCTGAAAAAAGCAATAACGGTTTTAATTGATTCAATTAAAAATTTAATCAAAAATCGCGAAAAAAAATCAAATCATTGATTACATACTTAATCAATATTTTCGGAAAAATGCAATAAATGTTTTAATCAAATTTACAAACTTTTTCAATTGAAGTCTTTTTACAAACACCTTTAATTAATATTATCATTTTCGTGATTATACCAGAATCAATTAAAAAATTAATCAAATAAACAAATTTTTTAATTGAAATTGATTTTTATTTTTTTTCTGTGTAGGTAGGGAATTTGTTTACAAAAGTATGTGGACAAAGATTTATATTGAGGTACAGCCCAGTCTGGGCCTGAAGTTGGTAGTATCTTGACCTAGTTAAAATCTGTAAAATGATTATACATCGTTTCCAAATCTGTGACGGTTATCTAGATATCAAGCCCTAAATAATTAGATTTGATTACAATTGGGACCACAATTTTGTTGTTCGTTTTGCAGATATTCAAAAACGTTTTATTTATATGTTTGGCGGAAAAGTAAATTATAGAAATGTTGACAAAAGTGAAAGTTCGTTTACTTCAATACATATTACTTTTATGATAAACATTTATATTTGGGAGAAACGTTCCAAATGTTGTGGACAATATGAGTGTGTGAAGCACTAAATAACCAAATTATTTTTTACAGCAAATAACCAAACTCTTTTTTTCCCCATCTTTATTAGAAGTGATTGGTGACGAAAGCAAACAAAGGTGGCCAGAGCGCAGATTAAATTCGCGTTCTAATGCAGATGAGTTGCGCACACTAACTACTGCACCAACAACGTCAACATTTTATATCCTTTGTATGTTTATTGAGCTTCAACTTAATAAACCAAATTTCCTAAAGTTAACATAAACTTTCATAAATATTATACTCCATGTGTTAGATAGCATTTCATAACGCATCCATGTACGTAGCTAATTAAATGCTAGTTCCTTTGAACACAGGTTCCATCTGCATTGAAGAGATACACACTCTGGCAGAACTTTATACATTCACTTTGGCATAAAATGCATGGCCCCTTGAACATCTGAAAACAGCCAAATTTGTTGTTGAAAATATCAAACAGTCAAAAATGTGAAAACTATTCATACAAACTGTTACTCCAAAACTATTCAAAAATTCCAAAAGTACTGATGTTGGGGAAAAAAGAATTGAATACAATTTTTGTAATCAAATCAAAAATGAATTGCTGGGCATCAACTTGAACATGTTACAACCACCCAACACTTGAGTATTTGTAATCCTTATAACCAAAACCAAAATGTAGCTATGTAGTTGTTCCAGGGGACTAATAAATGTATGTGAATGATAAAAAGGGTATGGGAGTTTGGACTGATACATTTAGTAGCAAACAGGACAAAATCTATCATGCCACGAGGTGCAAATTCTACTGCAGTCATTATAACGAGTAGAGCTTTCCTCCCCCATCTACAATTACCATATGCCCTTACTCTCTGCCCGTTTAAGCCTTATCAAGTGATTGTTCCAAAGTGTGAATAAGTTTTTAAGAACCTTTGGTACGCAAGGCAACAGGGAGAATGAAAAGGACTCGTAAAAAAATACACATCAGTCGTACTTAATCCTGCCTATCATTTGGTGTGCGTGTTTTCGTCCTTTGTCTCTTTGGAAGTTGTCAACTGTAACACTTAAGGACATTATGTGTGTGCTCTCCAAAAATGATGCCATCACCGGGACATCATCATCATCATCACCTTTTACTCTGTCTCTACTAACCCCCCTCGCTCTCCACAAACAAATTAAAATCATCACAAGATGAATGTGTCGCACTATCCGACGAGTGTTTGTATTCGAAATTGTTGAACCGTCATAATTGATCCGTATTATATTGACATGACTGACTTTCAATGGTTAGGATGATGAACATGTTCATACTTTTTGCTTCACAGCCATCCAACCATCCATTGAAGCCATGGAATTGCAGTGGAAAGTGTCTTCTTTTCATTTCGATGTCGCCATTCTTTGGGTTCTCTCATTTAAGGCTTTGCACGCGAATTATTTCGTACTTATTAAAGGTGACACTTTTGAAATTTTATCACAAAAGAAAGAATTTACTAATGAATGCAGCGTCATCGTTACCTTTCTTTTCTTCTCCCTTCGTCTTTTTTCCTAATAAAGGAAAGAAAATTTAATAACAAAAAGTTTCAGGACACAAACAAAGAGAGGAAAGGAAGCACAATAATAAGAAGCTATCTTTCATCATTTCATAACTAGTAGTACGTACTTCATATGATTAGGCGTTACACATGAGGTAACGTCTTTTTTCTTGCCAGTAAAGGACCTTTGGTTTAAGGAATCTGCATTTGTATTCTAGCAAGCAAAACTATATGATTATATAATTAGGTACTTACGTACTGAAATAGTCAGTCATTCACAACCCTGTAGATCATTGAGTAAATTGTGAATAAGAATTACCTAACTGCCAACAGGATCCGGTGAGCACGGAGTGCATAACCCTCTGCAGACTTGGTGGAATTAGTTTTCAGTAGAACCACAACTGGGATATGTCATAAGTTCCAGTAGAAAAGCTGCAATGGATGGAGAACCAATGGATCAATAGCAGATGTATTGTTGACATAATAAGATAGGAGATGCATAGGAGCCCAGGACATTTTTGGAATTTATAGACAGCGCAAGCCTAAATTTGTATATGCTACGAGGCGGTCCCAAACTAGCCGACCTAACAAAGAAGAAAACATTTTCTTTATTTTTCAACTTAGTCTCCTTTTAGCTCCATACACTTTTTCCAGCGATATTCAATAGCTTCCATACCCTGTTTATAGTAAGAACTGTCAAACTTCTTAAAATAACCATCAAGCGCAGACTCCACCGCTTCATTGTTAGCAAATCTTTTACCACCGACCCATTTGTTCAAGTTTATAAATAGAATACAGTCCGAGGGAGCTAAATTTAACGAATAAGGTGTGTGATGAAGCAACTCGAACTTTAGTTCATTAATTTTGGTCATCGCAATAGTGGATGTATGAACTGAAGCATTGTCCTGATGAAACAACACTTTCTTTTTCGCCAAATGCTGCATTTTTTCCACAATTTCATCACCTTAACGCTGCAATAAATTAACATAATATTCACCGTTGATGGTTTTTCCTTCTTGAAGATAAGCAATAAAAAATATCCTATACGCATCCCAAAAATCAGGCGCCATGACCTTACCTGCAGATGTAACCGTCGTCGCCTTCTTTGGACACGATTCTCCCATTCCAGTACACTGCTTTGCCCGTTCCTTTGTCTCAGATGTCCCAGTGCTGGACCCATGGTTATAAATCTACAAAAAAATTCGGCTTTATTACGGCGACATATCGCCAAACACTCTACTGAAACATCTTCACGACGCTGTTTTTGCTCTATTGAAAGCAAGTGCCGCAACCATCTTGCGCACAGCTTTCTCATCTTCAAATCATGGGTCTATATACGATGTATAACACTTTTTAAAATGCCTATCATTTCAGCTAGCTCACGCACCTTCAGCCGACGATCATCCTATACCATTTTATGGTCTTTCTTAACCGTCTCTGGCGTGGATACCTCAATTGGTCGACCACTACGGTGTTCGTTTAAGCTCTGCTAGCCAATATTTTACAGTCGTAAACGAAGGAGCTTTAATATTGCTTGGACTAAGATCTTTCAAATGGAAATATTGAATTACATAACGGTGACTAATTTTTTTTCCCTGTTTACAAATTCACTGAGATCGTTGGCTCTTGATGACTCAAATAAAAATACTAACCAACGAGGCGACTTGAAACTTAAATTCCTACTATTCACCAAAATATTTTTGATGTGTTAACATCTATAGGCACGGGTAGGGCAATCTATCAAAGAGAACACATGCAAACAACACACAGCGTTAGCATCACATACGAGGTTGTTGTACAACAATAGTCTCTGCCTGAAAATAAGTATGATGGTATTAATGTAGCGGCAGCGAACAAAGAAGCAGGTCGGCAAAGAGTATTGAATAGTATAGAGACCTCATGGAACGAATTGTATGACTCAAAAACACTGGCGACATTGGCGAATGATTCAAAACGTGTTACTCTCTTTTTGTCACAACTGGGTCCATTCATAATTTTGATGTGAAACATTGATGCCTTTTGAAACATTTATGCTTTTTGTATTGTTTTATGTAATAACATTGTCGAAATGGTGAATTTATGTTGGAATATTCTACAAAGAGAATAAGACACGTTTATTCTCTTTTACTCTGACTCTATACATGAGAGCGAAAAAAGAGTGCAATATGTTCTCTATACTATTCAAAACTTTTTGTCGTCGCTGTGTTTATGACAAAACAAAAACAATTATTTCAGTGAGCTAAATATTGCTTTATTTATTTTAAAAATGTTACATCTAATGTTAAAGCAGATGTAAGAAAAAAAGTGCAATAGCAAAATAGCCTTCAGCACAAAAACTAATCTTCTTTATTATTTTCCAATGTAACATTTACTAATGTGTTCATAGAAATCGAACAGGTACCGTGAAACAAAAAGGTGTTAACACATCGACAGTTCAGTTCGAACACTCATTGACTTTTTCCAAACTACTTGCACCATCTTTTCGTCAGGTCGACTGGTTTTGGGACCGCCCTCAATATTCCCTAAAATCAAACACGAAATTTGTCAACTTAATTACGTTTATATTTGGATGTGAGCTAACGAATACATTTGTCAGTTCATGTACACAAATTCTAGGTGAGTATTTGAATATATTTCGATGTTCTTCGAGTACGTCATCGAATACCTTTTCGCAGTAGTTTATTCTGACCCATTCATGATCCAGAGTCTAATATAGTTACATCATCGTTTCTCGAGGAAGGATCTTATCTCTGAAGTGCTTGCTAAGGCCGAAATAACACCTGGTTTCAAGCACAATTATCCGTTTGATTTCTAGGCTGATATTATTGCTTCTGTTTACGGCAGATTCGAGGTAAATGAATTCGTCCACTACCTCGAAATTATAACGGTTAACACTGTTCATCTTTTGATCCCATCGGGTGATTTTATTGCGTGTCGAAACCATTAATTTTGTCTTGTCCTCGATTACTGTCAAACCCACTTTTGTTGCTTCCTTCTCAATTCTCGAAAATACTGCAGTAATTTCTCGCAGATTTCCCTTAATGATGTCCAAATCATAGGCACATGCGAGCAGCATGTGACTTTTGCTGCCGATAGTTTTATTCGTGTTGGCTGCAGCTTTTCTAACGATGATCAAAATTAATATGTCGAAGAGATCGCACTATTATATCGATTGGTGAGATCTTTACCAATCTTTACTGTGGATTACGTATCATTCTATTTACATAGGCGGAGGATTACGTGTCATTCTAAAAAGGCGAGTCAGCTTAGCAGGAATACCAAGCTCTGACATAGATACTTTGATACACTTTTCCCCGTATTGGGCTATCGAAGGCCTCCTACTAATCTACAAAGATCTGGTAGGTGTCGATTTGTTTTTCGTGGAGTTCTCCAGGATTTGTCGTAATGTGAATATATGATCCAAAGGTGACTTTCCAGGCCTAAAGCCACACTGATAAGGGTTCATCAGATCACTTTAGTCTTCCGAACATTTCGCTCGAGAGGACCTAAAATGCGGTGGATAATAGGCTTATTCCACGATAGTTCGAACATATAATCTGGTCGCCTCTTTTGAAAATAGGACACAGTATACGAATACTCAAATCGTCTAACCAGATTTTGCATCTGAGCTGATGCATGCATCTTTCTAACTCATAGCTGCCAGTCTTAAACAGCTCAGCCAGTAATTCATCAGTACCAGCGGCTATATTGTCCTTAGCTGGGAAATAGCAGACCTAACTTCGTTTTGGCTAGGAAGGGACCAGTGGACGCCATCGTAGTTTATTTGCTCAACACCTCATCTATATTGAAGTCTCGTAGTATAAGTAAAACAGAGAAGTGATCTCTCGATATTCCCAACATACTTTGCACATCTGTGACAAGATTCCCGTTCTTATCTCTGCAAAAGTATTTTTCGATAGAATTTACGTGCGTCATTCTTCCTTCTGTAAGATTCAAGTTTCTCCCCCTCGCCCTTTCTTCACTACCGTTATTTCTTCCAAAACAAACGTGTTTCCTCTCTCGTTTGCTCCTTATACCGCTCTGTCGCGGCTCGCGTTGCAACTGTCTGAAGCATTGCCATACGTGCAGCGTTGTTTTCATCACTTGCCATGCGACACTATTCATCGTACCATAGTTTGTCTTTAAGCGGGTTTTCATAAACAAGTAAATATGTTCTCTGCAGCAGTTTTCATAGAGTGGGAAGTGTACTTCCTTTGCGCTTCACGATCATGAGGCGTGGGTGTGTTGTGCACCAGTATCTGAGTGAGCTTCTGTGCATAGGCCGTGGCTATCTCTGGTAATTGCAGCTTTCCGTTGCCGTGCCTTCTATATATCTGGTTTTGTACGATTTTCGCTCTGGTGCAACCACGTAGTGATCGATATTAGCCCCTCGAATCACACGTACCCCCATTACACTAGTAGAGTGCCTTCCATTGATTACTAGATGATCAATCTGGTTTTCTGTCAGTTGTCCTTGTGAATGTCTTTATGATGGAATCTCGTACTACTGACAACCGTGTTTTTCACCGCAGCAAAATCTAACAGTCTCATTCCGTTATCGAAAGTGATGGCGTATAGACTGAATGGACCGTTGGTTGGTTCAAAGACATTTTCCCTGCCGACTTTGACATTAAAATCACCTAAAACAATCTGAATATCATTGCCAGGGCAGCGGTCGTATGTTTCCTCCAGGCGCTCATAGAACATGTTCTTGGTGTCATCGTCTTTCTCTTCCGTCGGAACATGCACACAAATTAGCGATATGTTAAAGCATTTCGGTTTTATGCGGATGGTGGATATACGTTCACTCTCGGGGTTGAACCTTGATAAAAGATGGTACATTCTTTTGCAAATTACAAATCTGCAACCAAATTCATGCTTTTGTCAAATGCTAATGGGGAAAATAATGGGTAGCTGCCCACGAGAATGGGGAATTACCCAACACGATTACCCATTACCCTCAGGGTAATTTTTTATTGGCCCATTTCGGTTGACAAATTTTTAAAAAAAAAAGTGATGCCATATTGAAGACATCCATTGGTTAAAGCTTTCTATAGATGTAGAAAATGTATTATTTCCGAGGTATATCGTTTTTTTGTATTCCAGGGATTTTCTTATTTTGGCGATTTTTTAAAAAAAAATCTTTTATACTAATTGGAACACTTTATGATAAACCCTTACAAAACCTCAAAAATTTGTTATTTTCTCGAATCGGCGCTCAGTTTCCGAGATATAGACTTTTTTCTATTTTTTTCATATTTTCGATCAAAAATGTGGATGAGTTAACTATCGCCGTGGGTAACGTGTCGGGTAATTTCCCATCGCCGTGGGTAACTACCCACTCTTTTTTCCATCTCCCATCACCCTGAGGGTAATAGGTAATTGTGATGAGTAATTCCCCATTTTCATTATTTTCCCAAGTCCTGTGGGTAATAGGTAAACGATCGCTTCCCATTCCCCACGGCAATAATACGAAATAATATACGAAACAATAATAATATGAAACTCGAACCCCGCGCAGAACACATCTCGTCCCTATAACCCTAAAGCGAAGTAGAAATAAATCTTCAATTCTATTTATACTCCCGCAAAACACGTATTTGTCTCTGAAAACCCTCTCAAGATAAAGTATGGTACAATGAGGATATCACATATTACCTGATGAAAAGACACTGCCTATATGACAACGCTGCATTCAGCTGCACCGTGGGTTGCAATGGAACGGTAGAAGGATATGTGTTGAGTACAGAGCAAGCTCGTTAGACGGAAAACGCAGAAAAAGCTCGGGGCTGAAGAAATCTAAATGCGATGCAGATGGAACGAATTCCAAAAGTTTAACTGAAATGTTATAAGCCAAGCAAATGGTCACGATAGTACGTGCTCCAGTTATGTTAGGAGAAGAATCTAGTTAAAGATAAGCAGAATGTGGATAGACTATTACTTTAGGTTGAACCTAACAGCAAATCCAATGAAGACATCGAAACGGTCAATGGTACTGCATATGAGATCGTGGGTTCAATCCCTACTCTGACCACTTTACATCTATTTCGACGGCGGTCACCTCGCTTAGTAACGACGACACTATCGGGTACTTAGGCAAGGAAAACTTCTCAAAATACCATTCGGAACTGGTGTAGAACTATAGCTCCCATTGTGTGATTGTAAAACTATAACCCTTCCATGCATGACTTTTTTTATTTAAAAATAAAATTATTTTTGATGTGTTAACATCTATACGCGCGCCTCTAGGGCAGTAAACTATAAATTTAATACATACGCAAGTGTTAGGTTTGTAAGAGTAAATCATCGTTTGTTTGTTCGTTGCTTGGCAGTCGGTATTGAAAGTGATTATTGGGCGATTTTCATATAATTTTCCCACGCGATTTTCTCCGGAAATTCATAGCCGATTTTATTAATTTTTGGATTAAAAAGCTAGTGCGGGTTTCGACGAAGAGTTTAGGCGATCCGATATCGGCGAGCCGAGATTGAAGTGTTTTAATTTGGAGTATTAATTTGGAGTAATATTAAAAAAGTATTTTATGTTGATCTTCGGTTATATCGTACGAATATAACAATGTATGTATGTATGTACAAGTGTCTGTTGCTTTGCATTCTTTGACTTTTGTGGGAATAAAACAAAAAGTATTGAGCAAGAAAATAATGACACATGTGCTTGCACTGGGTCTTTAAATAATTTTTAGTATTAATATTATTTAACTGTAACGTCATCATATGATTGAACGCTGTTTTTTATTTTCCAATGTAACATTTACGAATGTGTTCATAGAAATCGAACAGGTACCGTGTAGCAAAAAGGTGTTAACACATCGCCCGTGAGTTCGAACACTCATTGGATTTTTTTTTGTGTAAATCGAGTACTGGATTATCGAAAAATTTTGTTTTTTTTTTTATTTTGGAAGCCGGAATGTCGTGGAAAATGGATTTTCCTGGTTGTATCATATATGAATTAAACACATATTTTCCGAAAATTATAGAATTGATATTTATTTGATTTTGAAACAAATTCATAACGTTTCCTTACATTTAATATAAAAAATAACATAAATAATATAAATAATATAAATTTCATGAAGAATTTAAAAAATTAAGGAAAAAATAACATAAAAAACAATTCATTTGGAATATACACACATAAAGTCTTTATAGAAAGTATTTGTACTCTTGTATATAAGTTATTGAGATCATGTTTTGTTAATGGCCATGGAAAACTGAAAAACAGTTACGATCCTTGTTTAGGCATAAATGTACCTTACATTTTTCACAATTAATATAAGATAAGCTCGAACATCCAGCCAGCTTACAGCGCTCCCGTCTTTCATCCATACTGGAAACTGAGATAAATTATTCTCGCGAACATCTTTTGATGGAATATGAGCTGCGTTAGGTTTATTCTTCTTAGCTTCTATTTCCTGCGACACGCGACTCGATTGACGTCCAAGAGGTTTCAATGTTTGGCCGACTCTACACAAACTTACCCCAATTTCAATTCGGAAATCCGCTAAAGATAAAGTTTTTTCCTCATTTCGTTCTTTTGAAATGCGTTTATACAGTATCCACGAGTTGACTGTTGTAATATCCAGTAAATGGTAAAATAATCGGATATACCATTTCTTGGATCGGAGTTTAATTTTATGGCATCCAGTCAGGCTGTCAAGTAGATCAACACCACCCATGTGTATGTTGTAAATCTTTACCCAAATTGTTTTCTGAAGTCAACCTTACTTCATTCTCCTGGCCAGTAATTATTTCAAATTTATACGTAAAGCCTGAGACACCACTCAAAACGAAGAGCTTATATCCCCACTTCTGGGTTTTCATTGGCATGTATTGATTCAAGTAACTTCTAGCTTTTGTTGAACATAATTGTTCGTCTACAGAAAGATTTTGTTCCATTGCGACTGTTGCAAATCCTTTCATCAGAGCGTCAACAACAGGACGTATTTTAAAAATTCGATCATGGTTTGTGTCATCACGTGGTACATTTTTAGAATTTCGATTGAAATGAAGAATTCTTCTAATCTTCTCGAATTTAGATAGAGACATAGTTTCTTTTATAATTCGATTACCAACCTCATATGACCAGTATCTACGCAAATTTGTCACTTGGTGCATTGATGTCATTATACAAATTCCAATGTATGCTTGCAAATCTTTTTCGTTTATCGTTGTTGGATTATCAATATTGAGTTCAGCAGAATAGTAATTCGATTCCTCAACAATTTTCGACATAAGCTCATTGTTAAAGAAATATTTAAAAATTTGCAAAGGAGTACTTAGAGACATTATTTCTGGGGAGAGCGTTCCACTACCCTTGAACTGTACAGTTTCCGGTGATGGCTGAAGATTTTGATTTTTCCACAGATCAGCTTCTGTATCCTCCCCGGATAACTCGGTTGGTAATCCGCATATTGTAGGGTTATAATTTTCTGAAAATTCTTCCTCGTCACTACCATTATCATCCAAATCGTCTTCGCCCTCGGAAAAGTAATTAACTATATTAGTTATCATTTGGTCATTTAAAAATTTAAATTTAGATGACATGATTTATAGCTAAAAAAAATTTTTAAATACTATATTCTAACTTGTTTTACAGTAAAATTGCATATACATATGTGGTTGCAACCATTTTTTTGTTGCTGAAAGCATAAGGTATCATATATGGTACAACCGAAAAAAACTATTTATTGGCTACAAAAATATAAAATTTCGCAAATACTCAAACTAAATAATGAAATATACCAATTAACAAATAAAATACATAAATTAAATCTATGATTTCATTAGTAATTACCTTAAAACGTACGATTTATATCAGCTTCCAAATTACACGTGCACTTTCAGCGACTTCGCAAAACAACTGTTATTTTAGAATAAATATGATCGCATATGCATAGAATTCTTGTTTGAACTTGTACGTCGCTATGTCTTTTCACTTACTATTGCGACTTTTACCACTACTTTACATTTTGTATATTAAATAAATGAAAAAACTGTGGTTGTCTCATATATGATACAAAATGCATAGAAGGGATAAAGCACACAGCTCACAGGTTGTGAGAATCTCCCCGGAGCGAAATGAAAATAATTCTATTTATTCTGTTCCAGCTTCTCGGCCTTAAAAAAACAGCGGGCGCCGATAGACTACCAGCGGTAGTCTAGGCCTTCGGTATCGAACCTTATCAATGTAGCTATAGACCTGGAAAATATACGAGCGACCGACAAGCTATTTACATTGCGCCAAATTGTGACAAACCGCCATTGGAAGCAAATCTACACTTACAACGTGCTTCACTCCTTCTGATCTTCGAAATATTGGTCTACGTCTCACACTCGTACGTCTGTACACTCACAGAAAAATTCGGTTGAGACAGCCAAATTAGCCACAACCGAATTAAGAGGTTGTCTCAACCGAATTAGAGGTTGTCACAACCTCATTAGAGGTTCACACAACCTCATTAGTGGTTGACACAACCTCATTAGAGGTTGACATAACCTCATTGGAGTTTGACACTACCTCATTAGTGGCTGACACAACCTCATAACAGGTTTTTTACATTCCTCTTCATATTTTCAAGTCCCGGCCATCATGGGACACCGCATTAGTTTGTACATGTTGTATCGGTTGATTTAGGTCCGAAACCGTTTTGTATACAGGCAATTGCTGCATATCTCACATGACCGACCTTGGACAACTTCTGCTTGAATAATTTCTGAGAAATAAGACGTTTTAATACAAAACATATTTTACTTACCTTTCTTAATAACCACAAAAAATCTTGACATTCTTTAATTGTTTTTAAAATAATATTTGATTATGGAATTTTAAACGTCACATTTTTAATACATAGAATTATGTTGTGGTAACCGAATTGAAACTGAATTCGGTTGTACCTATAGAATTCATGAGAAATTCGGTTACAGCAACCGAAATGACACCAAACTCAGTCGTTACAACCGAATTATGGCTAGATTCGGTTATTGCGACCGAGTTGATACCAAATTCGAAAGTTACAACCGATTTGATGCCAAATTCGGTTACTACAACCGAATTAATGTCAGGTTCCGTTACTCCAACCGAATTTGGTACCAATTTCGGTTCTTGCATTCGAATTAATTTCAAATTCGGTTGTTCCAACCGAAATGTTAGAAAATCTAGTTGACTGAACGAATACAATTGAAGATTCAGTTGTGACAATCGAAACAATTATGAAACGAGGTTGCTTCAACCGAGCTTCGGTTGTGGGAACTAAATTCAGTCGTAGCAACCTCAATTCGGTTGTGACAATCTCAATTCGGTGGTAACAGCCGAATTTACGGTTGCTACAACCTCTTTTCAAACAATTAGTTCTCTGGGTGAACGTTTTAAACCGGATACAACTCTTACATTTATGCTGGAGCTTTCGGATATTCTATAGAAGTACTGGTTGGGAGTTACTATTAATTGTTTCCGGTGAACGGCAGATCATTCAATGGAAACACTTTTCATTTCTGATAAACGTTTATTGAGCTTAGGGTTATCATATATCGCTTGTCGCAAACGTTTTCGTAAACGATTTTATTTATATATCACAAAGTAATTGATATGTTTGATTCCTCAAATGTTGATTTGCCGCTATTACATTCCCTGGCAGAAATTTATTTATCTAAGACTCCATTTGGGAGCAATGAAATATTTATTTGCTTGTATGAAGTCCAAGCAGTCAATTAATGTACTTATACTTGTATTAACTAAAATTCATTAAAATTAAAAAATTTTGAATTGAATTTTTCCTTAATATTTTTAAACTACCCAATAACAAATTTCATCAAATTATCGAATAATGAAATTTACTGAATTCAGTCTCTAATTGACCATTCCTATTAAGCCGGCCACAGTATATCCAGTTGGTCTAATTTATGAATACAAAACCATAGCAATTGAAGTGCCAAGCCCCACACTCCATAATGCAAAAATATGTTTAGAATTCAATCAAAACGAACAAATAAAAGGGGAAGATGGTAGTCAAAGTTGTTGCTATAGTAGATATTTTATATCTAGTTCCAATAAAATTCATACAAAAACATCATTAACAATGGCACTTTATTAAAAAAAATGGAAAAAATCTACAAAACCAAGTATTCAACAACGGTTGGGTCTACAGTGCCGTGCAAAAGATAGGATGCTTAAAATAATTTGCGTATACGTTGATTTAATATTAAACACCCGAAGTTTAAATTTAGAGTACAGCCAATGCGTATATGTACCTTTCTGCCACATACTGGAACACTGTGTTTTCGGATTCTATAACCCTCTTGTGTGCACGACTGTAACTTCAAGTTGAAATATATCAGCAAATAGTAACCAAACAACAGATGAAAAACGGGAAAAATATTTGATATTTGAAAAACAAATTCACAGTGCAAAAATTTCACAACAAAAGTGGATGATGAATCAATGAATAAATGGATGAATGTTCGATAGGTTGATGAAACGGAGAAGAAGAAACACCCAAAATATTTACAAGAACATCCAATGTGAATTGAATACGGAACATGAACTGGATCTGCCACCCCAAAACACCCAAATTCTGTTACAAATACAATTGGTTGCTCTTTAGGGTGTTTGTAACTATCAACGGAAAGTGTAGCATGGATGATGCGAAATTTTGTGTGAGTTGTATGGTGGATGTTATGGGATAACATCCCCATGATTGGTGGGTGGAACTAAGGTTGCCACATTAGCATCTCTGTTGCAAAGTGGACCAGTTTACCTCACATTTTTGTGAGAATTTAGGCTTTGGTAAATCAAATAGAATCCGATTTCTGACGGACTCACTAACTTGATTGGACTGCGTAATAATAGCACCATTATTTTCCTATTTTCTATTTTCCTTTTCTAAAGGATATATAATGCACTCATGTGCTTAGCAACAATTTTTAACGAAATTTCTGAAAAATTTTAATGTTTTTTAGTATGATGTTGTAACAAATATTTCAAGACAAGTCAAAGTGAAATTGACAGCACCCGATTTTGTAAGAACCTTCCAAGATAAAAATACTCATTATTAATGAAAAGTGAATTGTCGTAATGAACGTTTTTATACACGCTTAAAATCTGTCGTTTTTTTTTTTGTTTGGATTCAAATATAACGTACGTTTGGAGTTCGTCGCAAATATAATATACTTGTGTGCAAACACATTGTGTTTGCTATTCAATATTACATGTTTGAGACACAATGATTAATACGTTCTAATCAATGTGTTTGCGATCCAAATATATATGAGTTTCTGATACAAAAACAGCTGTGTTTGTTGCACTGTTTATGCTCTGTCGAGCACAAGAGAATAAAAGAGGGACAACGAGAGAGTCTATCTTGTAAGTGTGAATCGGTATTTTTGCATTATTCTATCAGTCAGTGATTCATAAATAATCCTGAATGTGCGTGTAAATTGCAGATGAAGTGCTCCTTATTTTGCCTGTAGTCAATGGTTCATCGGACGGAGGATATCAAAATCGATTGATCAGTGAAAAAGAATAAAGAACGGCTCGGACGGTTAAATGGTTTGTGATGTTGCTTTGGTTTTTGGGTATGTGTTTCGTATATATGTATGTGTGCTACCAAAATCAGAAATGTTTTTGAGGAAAGAAACTGGAAAGGACAACTACGTGAAGCCCTTTATCTATCCGAGCCTTTACTGAGAAAATCGGAACGGCGGACCATTTATGAAATATAATCAAAAAAACACACGTAATTAATACACGCTTGTCATGCATGAACTAGATTTGTATATAAGTATATTGTTTGCATTAATTATTTATAAATGTGGATTTATATTGATGAAATTAATTATAATAAATAATACAAATATGTTGAATTCAAAAAATAATTCGTTTCTAAATATTATTATGTTTGGGAGGAAATACGCACATGTTTCCACGTAAGAATATGGGGGTTTGGGGAACCACGCGAATGCTTCCTCGTAAGTGTATGGATGTTTGCGATGAAGAACGCATATGTTTGCCAGTAAACATGCTACTGTTTATATTTAAATACAAGTGTGTTTGGGACTTGCTAACATATGAATGTTTGGAATGTGTTCCAAACATATACATGGTTCCTGAAGAATATGTTTGGGAGGATATGTTATGTTTTTTTACGTTTTTTTTTCAGCGTGTATAAAGCAACCAAATAATCACTTCATTGACATTATTATTCTTCATAGAACCTCACATCTATACAAATTATTCATTAAGCCGAGTACTAAGATCGTTAGCAAGAAAACTAATTCGCCGCGAAATGGGCCAGCAGCATATCGCTGTTGACAACTATATATTTTCTGTTTTCGAGTTCATTTTCCCACTAAAAAACTGTTTTTTCGAGAAATCAAATGAGAGTTGACAACATCGATAATGTTCTTCTACAATTTGATGGATCTTTAAAATTTTCTTAGACACATTAAGATGTTGCTCGACGCATGTTACTGGTAATTCGCGTTAACAACTTAGTACTATACGTCCAGAAATATTTCGCAGCAATTTTGTTTTGTATAGCCGAGCACTAAGATCGTTCACTTGAATATTATTGATCAACGCACAGGACAAACTCTACTAAGCTATGTCTGAGCTTGGTATTCCTGCAAAACTCATACGCCTTTGCAGGATGACCTTGACGAACATACAATCCGCAGTGAAACTTGGTAAGGATCTTACCGAACCTTTCGAAGCGAAACGAGGCCTCATCTCTTTAACATCTTAATGGATATCATTATGAGAAAAGCTGCAGTCAACATGAATAAAACCATCAGCAGCAAAAGTCACAGGCTGCTCGCGTATACTGATGATATAGATATCATTGGGCGCACAGCTAGAGAAGTTACTGCGGTGTTTCGAAAACTGAGAAGGAGTCAGCAAAATTAGGTCTGACAGTAATTGAGGACAAGACAAAATTAATGGTTTCAACGACCAGGGCGTCCACGCGATTAGATCAAAGCGTGAACGTTGGTAACCGTTAGAATTTCGAGGTGGTGGACGAATTTATATACCTCGGAACTGCAGTAAAAAATAACGTCAGCCTTGAGACCAAGCGGAGAATTGTGTTTGCGAATAGATGATATTTTGGGCTAAGCAAGCACTTTAGAGATAAAGCCCTCTCTCGAGTAACAAAAGTCCAACTATACCAGACTCTCATACAACCTGTCTTGCTTTATTGCGCAGAATCCTGGGTCTTATCGCAAGCAGACTAAATATATGTAGGAGTCTTCGAAAGGAAAATACTCCGAAAAATGTATGGCCCTATAGTGCACAATGGCGAGTATCAGCGACGCATGAACCATGAGCTGTATAAGCTATATCCCGACATTGAAATAGTTAAGCGGATGAAAATACCGCGATTGCGCTGGCTAGACCATGTCAGTAGAATGGATGAAGACGAACCAGCACGAAGGGTTTCCGAAACCGAACTCGAAGGAAGACGCAAAATAGGCAGACCAAGACTCCGCTGGAAGGATCAGGTTGACGAATCACTGCGTACACTTGGTATCGCCAACTGGAGAGATAAGGCAAAAGATCGATCTGGTTTGCGAAATATGTTATCTTCGTTTTGTAAGGGCCCTGACCCTGACCCCTCGGGGTTGTTCGAGACCGGATAAGTAAGTAAGTAAGACTGACATTGTTAAGACTTTTATGACTAGGCACGATACCAAAAAACGAGATCGTAACAACTCGACGGACGGTATAATACTCTCTTTATTTAACAAAAGTGGATAAGAAAAGATTACAATGACACTGCATAAGGCATTGCCAGATATAACATAGTACACGTCAGCACATTCTCAATTCTGTTGAGCTAAACCCTGTAATACTTTCAAATGGTGTTGCCAGGTGCAATTCTTAGGTGTGACAGGTGGTGGCGTTCTGGTGAAACCATAATTCGTTCAAATCCATACCATCTTGTTGAGGCCGCAAGAACTCCATTGTCATGTTCCTATAACGAATGTCATTCACACTCACTGCATTTCTGGCCTCATTTAAGATCGTTGGCCCCTAAAGATCGTTGATTTGTCTTTCTTAACCATCGAGTTATCAAGGAGTCATACAACACCATGACACAAGAATGGCATTGGGAACCTATTAGAGTGCCTAAAAACCCGTGATTTTCAAAACGCCGGGTTTCGGTTTGTTCGAAAAATCAATTTTTCATGAAGCCAGTTTTCGGATTTTAATTTTGGCAAAAACTGGTGAGGACATTTCCATAAATGCAATTATTATTATGTTTTGATGATTTTTATTATGATTAAAACACTTAAACTTTCAAAGATCGATAAAATAAAAGAGAACATCGGAAGGAATACGCAGACGGTGCACTGTACGCCAATCTCATGGCAATCGTTGTTTCTATTTTGAAACAACAACATCCTATGCATTGGCTTTCAATGAAAGTCTACATAGGCAAGAAGTTGTGAATATTGATGATTTCGGTGGAGTATTGGTTTGGATGTTTTCGCACTAGTACGTGTTGTTGAAACAATTCTCGTTAATTTGAGAATTGCTTATCCCTATAATATGTGATGATATACCTAAATACTTGTGGAGAAGGGAGCTGATGAGATTCCTTGGTGGGCATCGAAATATCTATATTCCCAACCATCCACCGAAATAATCAATTTCACTTCTTCCTTTTATAAACTTTCTCTATTAAAAATTATTTTTAATGGAAAAAATGATGTTGATCCGCATTATGATTGAAAAACTTAAACTTTCAAAGATCGATAAAATAAAAAAGAACATAGGTTTAAAAAAAAAATGTATATGCTAAAATAAATTATGGAATAAATAATCTATATTCTCCGAGCTTGAGGTCAGATTTGCTTTTCTTGTATTGATTTTCCTCGATATTTCGCTACTCCGAAAAGTCCAAAAACTAATTTAATTCTTATTTAAATTATAGCTTATAAATTAATCATTTTACAAAATTCTTTCTTATTTTCAACTTACTGTACTTTTATTGACTATTTTACAACCTCATGAGGTCAGATGTCGTAACAAATTAAACAAATTTCAACATATTCCTCCAACTGGTTCTATCCTTCACCTTTTCTCGCCAGTTGGTAACACCAGGAATACGGAGGGATTATGCTGCCTCGTCTTTCTAGCGGAGTTTTAGCCGTCCTCGTTTCCTGCTTCCATCGGGTATGTTATCAAAACCCTTTCCCGCTGGCTCATCTTCATCTATTCTAATATCATGGCCTAGCCCCACGCTATTGGCCTAATTTGATTCGCCTAGCTATGTGTACGTCAGAATACAATTTACATAGCTGGTTCCAACGACGTCGGAACTCGCCGTTTTCTTTAACAGGACCATATATTTTCCGGAGAATTTTTCTCTCGAATACTCCCAAATATTTTTCATCCGCTTGCGATGTAACCCAAGTTCCGGAGCCATTTTCAGGACAGGTGAAATTAGAGTCTGGTATAGCTGGACTTTTGTTTGTCGAGAGAGGACATTGTTCCTAAACTGCTTGCTTAGCAATTCTCCTATTTATCTCCAGGCTGACGTTGTTGTCATTGTTTATCTACCACTTCAAAATTAAATCGGTTGTCGGCGTTCGGGTGAGGACCAAGTCGAGGGGTTTTTCTATTCATTGACACTATCAATTTTGTTTTGTCCTCATTAGACGCAAGACCCACCTTCGCTGGATCTTTATCGATTCTTAAAAATACTGCAGTAACACATCGTAAATTGTCTATGTAGTCAGCATACGCCAGCAGAATATGGTTTTTCGTGTTAATTGTCTTGTTCGTATTTACTGAAGCTTTTCTCATTATTATATCCATTAAGTTGTTGAAGAGATTGCACGAAAGTGTGTCGCCTTGTCTCAGTCCTCGCTTGGTACAGAATGGTTCAGTGAGGTCTTTCCCCACTTTCACTGCTGATTTGGTGTTGGTCAGCGTCATTCTACAGAGGCGAATCAGTTTTGCCAGAATACCAAGTTCAGACATAGCTTCGTACAGTTTCCCCGCATGGCGCTATCGAAAGCAGCTTTGTAATCGACAAAAAGGTGGTATGTATCGATTTGGTTTTCGTGGGCCTTTTCCAGGATTTGGCGTAGCGTGAATATTTGGTCAGTTGTGGACTTGCCAGGTCTAAAACCACACTGATAAGGTCCAATCAGGTTTTCAATAATTGGCTTTCACATAATACGCTCGACAAGACCTTATACGCGAATACAGGACATAATACACCTTTTTTGAACACAGGACATAATACACTGAGACTCCAATCGTCGGGCATAGATTCCCCCGGCCATATACCGCATATCAGTTGATGCATGTGGGCTATGAGTCCTTCGCCACCTGCCTTAAAAAGTTCAGCCGGTGGACCATCCGCACCAGCGGCTTTATTAGTCTTCAGGCGGGAGATCGCCGTTCTAATCTCGTCATGGGTGGGGGGTACAATCTAAACTATCTTCCACTATTATTACCTCCTGATCTTCAGTGGTGTTTACCCTCTGGAAAAACTTTCGAGATTCTCCGTTCATCCTGCACATTTCGGTTTTTTCACTCTCTGCTCCCACTGCCATTTTTTCCGCCTTAATAGTTGGTTTTCATTCCTTCTTAGCTCCTTGAAGCGCTCACTCGCAGCACGCGTTGTAACTGACTGTTTCGTTGCCATACGTGTAGCGTCTTTTTCATCAGTTGCAATGCGACATTCTTCGTCGTACCTTGGCTTATCCTTCTGCGGTTTTTGATAGCCAAGTTCAGTCCTTGCAGCGGTTTCCAAAGAATGGGAGACGTGCTTCCACTGCGCATCTGGGTCTTCGGGAGGGGGGGTATTCTGCTCTAGTAAGATAGAGAGTTTCTGTCGATAGGACATTGATATCTCCGGTATTTGTAGCTTGTCAATATCCAGCTTTTCCTGTGTTCGGCTTCGTACGTTTCTCGCCCTGCTCAATCTCGTGCGAACTTCCGCAGCCACCAGGTAATGATCCGAGTCGATATTGGCACCTCGAATCACACGTACTTCCATTACACTTGAAGAGTGCTTGCCATCTATTATCAAGTGATCAATCTGGTTCTTCGTTCGTTGATCAGGAGATATCCAGGTCGCCTTATGAATGTCCTTATGCTGGAATCGTGTGCTACTAACTACCATGTTCTTTGCAGCTGCGAAGTCTATCAGTCTTATTCCATTATCGGAGGTGGTATCATGTAGACTGTGATTACCGATGGTTGGTCGAAAGACACTTTCATTTCATAATTTGGCATTAAAATCGCCTAGAATAATCTTAATGTCGTGGCCAGGGCAGCGTTCATATACTTCCTCTAGGCGCTCATAAAATGTTTCTTTGACCTCATCATCTTTATCCTCTGTCGGTGTGTGCACACAAATTAACGAGATGTTGAAATATTTTGATTTGATGCGAATTGTGGCTATGCGGTTACTCACTGGGTTAAACCTTGAAACTAGGTGTCACAGTATCTTGCCTACTATAAATCCGCACCCAAATTCGTGCTTACGCTCATGGCAGCTGTAGTAAATATCGAAGGTTTTCTTTCTGGTGCAACCATATCCAGTCCATCGCATTTCCTGGATCGCTGTGATGTCAGCTTTATATTTTCCGAGGACATCCGCCAGTTGGAAAGTGGCACCAGTCCTGTATACCGTACGAACATTACAGGTACATATCCTTAAATCATGGTCCTTTTAACGTTTGCGAGGGTCGTCAACAGTTGGGGGGTTTCGTTGTTCATTAATTTTATAGTGCATTTTCATTGTCAATATAACGGTGGCGGGAGGCAAACCCAGCCCACCATGGTTTGCATTTTACCTACTGCCAGGATGATTATGTTTCAGCCGCCCATTATGGATCAGACGCTGGCCAGAATGCAGTGTGTCGAAACTGGATTTTGGTTTCTTCAATTTTGATCCGCCGTTGGCCAGGGGTGTTGGCTCATCCGCCTTCAAAGGACAGAAGAATATGTCCACTACTTCGAAGAGCTTCAGTGACAGATTCACCTAACAATCCCGATACGTATCAGTGATCGCATTACCACTCAGGTTGCTCATTCGTTTCGCCTTCTCACTTTAGCTAGCCAACGGAGGTTTCCGATAAGCCATTGCCCAGGACATACTTCGTGGAAGTAGTGAGCTGCTTGGACTGCCCAATGAAGGAATCATTTCTGGCCACTCCCAAGTGAATGGCTATCATAATCTTTCCACCTCCAAGGACAGTCCCATGTCCTAATTCGCCCTCTATTTAACGCAAATTCAGTAAAAGGGAAATAACCGGATTTCGGTTTGCTCGGAAATTAAAAACCGGTATCGGTTTCGGTTTTAGACACTCTAGTTCCTACACAACATAACGCGAGCGAGGCACTAACTAGAACAGTTTATTGAACTCCATCCCAAAAATCTGGCTTTAAATGTTTTTACGATACCTAGTAAGAATGTATCGGAATGGATTTTCCTTGGATTTGATTTTCCCATCATTGATCAACGTTTACCAAACCTTTGTCCCATAGGAAGTTTGCTCAGTAACTTAGTGTTTGCTAATAGATAATTCCGATAATATTTGTTACATTTCGAGAAATTCGAATATCATACTCACACTCTTTATCTCCAGATATCGTAACACAAAAATGGCAATGGGAGCGGGAAAAATTAAATTCATAAGATTTCCTTTTTTTTGGCGCGTGTCATTTGGCAGGGGCGTGTTCTGCTCCTGACAGTTGGTGTCTTCGTTATGTGTTGCCAATGCTCTTCCTGCTGCTGCCGTGGTAGTTGTTATTGTTGCCCCTGGTGTTGAATGGTTGCTATCTATGTGAGAGCGTGTGTTTGGATGTATGTATATATACTTCGCCCATATAATTCCACACATAGTTATGTTGCTCCTGGCAAACAAAAATATTTATGATATCTGCTTCTGTTGAATTCAGTTATTATGAAGTTTTTTTCGGAAGGTTGATTGTTATATCCAAAGTGGGTGGCTTTGGTGGTGGCAAGTGTTAAGTGAAGAATATCATCATCATCATCAACAACACCCATACCCACTGTGATGATAATGACTGTGTTTCGATTGGGTACTTTCCATAAATTATTCATAATACCCTATATAGTCTCTTCTTGAATGTTATATCTTCGACTGTGGGATGGGAAATAATATTGTTGCTGAGAGGACGGTGAGTCCTTATGTTGAGAAAAAGTGGATAAATATGAACAGAAATCCATTGGAAGAAGTATTTAATGATTTAATTTGATGAAATCATTTTTTAATTGAAAATTTTTTTGTAATGATTGGTGCGTGTACGATTATTAATTAATACAGGAATCATATAAAAAATAAATTAATAATATATGGGTAATAATAGAAGAACATTTATTAAATTTTATTTAAATTATTGTCATTTTATACGAGTATACTTTATATAATTTAAAAATCATTAGATTTTGTGTGAGTTCCAATAAATACATATTTAAAATCATCCATCATATTGTTAGGATAAATGCGTTTCAGTTACTTTAAACAAACATTTGTTCCAATAGTTCTAACAAGTTAGTGGAATTTAATATAAACACATATACGCTGAAAAAAAACGGCCACTGTAACATATTCTTCCAAACATATTCTGCAGGAACCATGTACATGTTTGGAACACACTTCAAACATTTATATGTTTGTAAGTCCCAATCTAAGGTGTATTTAAAAGCAAACATTAGCATGTGTACTGACAAATATGTATGCTTTTACGTGGAAACATATGTACGCATGCATCATCCCAAACATCTACATACTTACGTGGAAGCATTCGTGTGTTTCCCCCAAATCTCCATATACTTACGTGGAAACGTATGCGTATTTTCTCCCAAACATAATAATATTTAGAAACGAATTATTTTTTCTTTCTTTATTTATTATAATTAAAATATATAATTAATACAAAAAATTAAAATATTTCAAATTATCCTTTTTAAATTTACTTGCTGAATGCATGACTTGTTTTATGAAATGAGAATCTTCTGCTTTTTGCTTCTCCTTTCTTTGTTGTCTCTCACGTTTTTGTTTTCAGAAGGTTTCAACTATGTCTTGGTTATCGCTATGCGTTGGTACACAAACAATATACTTGTATACAACTCTAGTTCATGCAAGACAAGCGTGTATTAATTACTTGTGGTCTTTTATTATATTTCACAAATGGTCAGCCATTCCGATTTTTTAGGAGGGGCTCGGGCAGACAACACAAATGCGTTAAACACAAACCTTAATATACTCAGCGTTAAAAATATACACAAATTAAAAATCACAAATGAATTTTATAGAAACACACAGTTTTTTCGCTCAATCAGTCATGAACACGGGACAAGAAGAAGAACGCAAGGACGATTCCAAATACCAGCGTTCCGGACTAATTACGGAAAAAATTCACTAGCAGTATTACTACCAACGGTCACCAACGAAATACCAACAAATTTATTGAATATCAATACCATTCTCAATAAAAAACAAAATTTAAAGAAATACTTCTTAAGTAATCAATAATGAATTAAAATTTATAACTCTCTAATTAAATGAAATTATCTAAAAATCAAATTATCAAATTATTATTATAAATCAAATTATCTTATCTAAAATATATTTCATATATGAATTTAATTTGCAACTTAACTAAACGTTGAAACTAGTTTAAAATGATATTCTCAATGTAGTTATATATTTCTAAACCTGGAGACTAGTCAAAAGTTTCGCGGGTTATCTAATACAAAAATTGTCACATATTGTCTACTCAATAAAATAAATAAATAAAAAGTCAATGCAAACGAAGAAGTTAAAGAAACAAAGTGTTTCAAGTAACACGAACATGAAAAACGACCATTTAATGTACAATGAAATAAATCCAACCGAAATTTTAAAAAATTTGGTTAAATAAATAAAAGAGCAGCTGAAGAAAATGCTTAAATGCTTACAATGCTTACAATTAACAATAAACCATTTCAAATACACTTCAAAAAATTCATTGCAGCAATGACACAAAATCTTAGCAGCAATGAAACAAATTCATTGCAGCAAAAAAGCAACTTTATTGCTCTAATAAATCAAATTCATTGCAGCAATGAAATAAGTTCATTGAAATAATGATACTTATTCATTGTAACACTGAAACAAATTCATTTCAATAATCGCCTCTATGTTGCAATAATGAATCAAATTCATTGGAGCAACAACCATACGTTCATTCATTTTCGTAGCAGGAATGAAACACACTTTTGATAACAAAAGTTGTTGGGCTGATGAACATTTTCATAACAGTTCGACCTTCCGGATCAGCAGTTTTTCATCCATGTGCTGTGGAAAAGTTTGCAGTGTTTGCGAAAGTTTGTAAAGTTGCTTAAAGGCTACGCTAGAAGTAAAAATGCAGTATTTTGGCCAAAACAAAGGCTTTATGGACTGGTGGACAGGTAACAAATTCAAAATTTGTGCAAAATTATGTTTCTTGTGAAGTTTTTACCAAAGTTCAATGTGCCAACCTTAACTAGGAAATTTGTGTTTGATATCTATAAGTAGATATGATAATTACAACCCTCGCTTTAGGAGTTTTCTATGGGATGTTGAATATTGATCGCTTATCAAAATTTACAAGCTATGGAGGAATTCCAGAGACACTCCACTTCATTTCAATTTAGTTAACATCTACGTAACATCCCCAAATTCTCAGCCACTCAAGCTACCAGTCATTTAGCTAATTTATAGTAATATAAATGAATTTTTGGATTCTCCATCACAAAAATCACAGCTTGATACAAGACCAACAAAAACCCACATAGCCAACTAAATCTTGTGATTCAACAAAGTTTGTGTGATATCAATTAAAATATCACACAATCGAAACAAATTACTTACTTAGCCCAAAGTTTTTTCGTTTGGCACCACATGTCATGTGTGACGGTGGTGATGACAACGAGGGCGACGAATGGTAGTCGTCATATGCACGTTAGATGCTGGAGATGAAGATAATAATGAGGGATATGATGGTGGCGATGCCAATAATGCTGATAATAAAGACGATGAAGAAGGCACTTAATAAAATAATTTTCAACAAGACAATTACTTTCAGTTAACACTTCACACCCTCTCTTGCTGGGGTTAACAAATGATCCAACTACATAATGCTGACACTTGACATTGTTTTTTTACGGTGGTGGGGGGAAACATTTTATTAACACCAAATAATTGTTGTTAAACTAAACTTAATAATTAACTTTCCACACATAATTATAAGGGTGTTAGATCATACATTCATTTATGTGTATAGATAGATATATGAACATGTCGATGGTCTATACAATGAACCCTACACTGTTAGAAGTTAAATATAACCCAGCACAATTTCTAGGTACAACACTCCCAACACACAAAAGCTTATTATCGAGATATCGTCCATCATCCTGCCTGAATACTTCGATGCAATACTTCTGAATAACAAGCACACGCTAATAGAGGTCCCTGTAACATATTCCTCCAAATATATTCTGTAGGAATCAATGTCTATGTTTGGAACGCACTCCAAATATACATACATTGGGCACTCGGAAAATCACTTATATTTTAATGCACACTGCCTAAACGCCAATCGTTTAGCCTTAATTTATTATTTTACAAGTACATTAGAAACCATCGAAATTCCCCGATGGATTCAATATAATCCGTCAAATGTAGTGCAACCCACGGATTCGCTGATTCATCCAAATCAGCATCTTGCACATGTGTTCACATTCGCTCTCAAACTAAATCGAATGTAGTCTTCTCAAATTTGTTTGTCGCCAAAACAAAAGTTGCCCCAATTCAGACAATTTTCCTCCCACGATTAAAATTGTGTGGAACTGTACTGCTGGCCAAGCTGGTTGAATATGTGTGAACAACATTCAAATTTCTCATCTCGGACATTGTATTGTGGACAGACTCCTCTATCGTGCTTGGATAGATGGCAAAATAACCGTGGTCCTGGGAAACTTACATAGCAAACCGGACGTCTGAAATTCACACTCTTGTCCCAACTGCGATATGGCGATATGGCACTCACGACAACCCGGCCGATATCGGGATCCGAGACTGTAAGCCGCAATATCTAAAGAATAGTCTACTATGGTGGAATGGTCTACGTTGGTTAACTAATCCTCCCTCTACTTGGCCTAAATTTAATCCAGTTTATCATATTGAGTCTGTTTCTACAGCTCAAACACATTACATGTGAAGAGCCCGATATTTTACTACTGGTTTCACCGTACCCCAAAGCACTAAGAGTAGTTGCTGTTACCTTGAGATTTCTCAACAATAGTTTGCGTGACAAAAACAACAAGAAGAAATTTAATACCAGAACTCTTTCAAAAGATCTGGGCAAAAAATGTTCTAATTGTGCTGACGCAAAAGCAATGCTTTTCCAAAGAATACAAAGCTCTTTCTGAATCCCAACCTGTTAGCACGAAAAGCGTTTTAAGATCATTAAACCTAGGTTTAGATACAAACAAAGTATTGCGAGTTAAAGGTTGGCTTTAAAACTCAGCACTTCCTTATGATGAAAGAAATCCAATTATTTTACCCCGAAATTCCCGTTTTTTGACTTCTATATTCATTCATTTAATTCTTGACCATGCCGAGTGTACGCTTATGTGCAGATTTCTACAAACCCAATTTCACATAACTCGCATGAAACCCCGTTTCAAGAATATCATTCATAAGTGCAAAACCAGTGTTATATACAAACACAAGCCGTGTAATCAAATCATGGCACCCTTACCTCAAGAGAGATGTGTTTTAACGCCGCCATTCCACACAACCGGCATTGATTTTGCCGGAACCTTTGAAGTAAAAACTGCACACCTAGGCAACGCACCTTACGAAAAATGCTACGTTTGCGTATTTTTGTGTTTCTCCACAACGGCGGTTCACCTCGAAGCATGTACCGAACGCACATCATCCTCGTTTGAGGCTCCGTTTGCTCGTTTCGTTGGAAGGCGAGGGCTCCCACAGAAAATTTCCTCCGACAATGGTCGTAATTTTGTGGAAGGAAGCAAAAATGTAAGGAAACAATTCTCGCAGTTCTTAAAATCCACCACGAATGACATGTTTCGTAAGTACTCGCTTCATGGCTTTGAATGGCAATTGATCCCACTACACGCTCCTCACATCGGCGGAATCTGGGAAGCTGCCATAAAAAGCTTCAAGTATCACATCAAACGAGTCGCCGGTCCCAATAAGTATACGTTTGAGGAATTTTCCACATTATTGGTAAGAATAGAAGGGATTCTAAATTCTCGGCCAATCTCTGCATTATGAGAAGATCCAACAGACATTACCGCTCTAACGCCTGGACATTTTATAAGAGGATCTCCCTTACTATATTTCCCTGCACCACCATCAGTCTTATCTCTGATAAATCGATGGGAGAAGTTGAAAGCGCTTCATCATCAATTTGCTATCAGATGGAAAGAAGATTATATCAGGTCTTTGCACAAACGATATAAGTGGCATAAAGCCACTCAAAACCTAAAAGTCGACGACATGGTTGCCTTGATGGATGATTTACTTGATTTTTACTAATGGCGACTATGTAGAATAGTAAAAACCTATCTCGGGGCGGACGATAATGTCCGAATTGCTGAAGTAAGAACAGCAAATGGAATAATGGCCCGTCCAATAGTAAAATTGTGCTATTTACCTCTTAATGACTCATAAAGCTAATGTTCGACAATAAACCCAAAAAAAGTTATCCTTTATCGTTCACTTGTAGTTGACATCACTCGTTCCCAAACAATCCTGTTACAGATCCCACCAAAGAAATCGGTCATCTATTTACGAATACAGACTTTGCACAGGGTATCACTCGATACGACACTGCTCGAGGTTCCTAATAATGACCCCAGCCGAGAGGGATCGAGCAGTGAGAAGTCACAACTACTGCATCAATTGCTTGGCTCGAAGCCACTCATTTAGAGATTGTCGATCAAGGAATACGTGCCAGAAGTGCCAACATTATCACCATACATTACTGCACAAGACAAATCATCCCAGAATTATTCCCCCGAGGCGTACCAGCCAGCGTACATCACCTAGTCGCCACAGGCAACGTATGTCACCAAGTCGTCAGAGTCAGGGGGCATCACCGAACCACAAAACAACCAAAAAGAAGCCTAAAAGGGGCTAACAACAAACGCAACACCTGCTCCAGATCAGCGGATTTTATCTGAAGCCATAAAATCTCCGTGCTGTGTGCATCCACATCGACCTGGCGGCATGTCTAAACGCCAATCGTTTAGCCTTAATTTGTTATTTGTAGCAGGCAGTTTGTGTTATTGTGTTTCATTTTAAACATCCAAATACTTACGTGGAAACAGCGTGTGCGTATTTCCTCCCAAACATGTGGTTACTTCCGTGGAAGCATATGTGTGCTTCCTCCCAAAAATAATAATAGTTATTTAGAAGCAAATTATTATTTGACTTCAATACATATATTTCCGAGGGTGGCCCCAAAACTAGCCGACTTAACGTAGAGTTGGTGCCAGTAACCTTATAAAACATATATTTTAAGTTTCATTGGGTCACGTTGTTTAGTATTTTTAGTTGAGCCATCAAACGTACGAATTTGTAAACATGGGTAAAATTGGTCACCGTTATGTAATTCAATATTTCCATTTGAAAGGACTCAGTCCAAGCAATATTAAAGCCGAACTGGATTCTACTCTGTGGGAGTCTGCTTCTTCGTTTACAACTGTAAAATATTGGGTAGCAAAGCTTAAGCGAGGCCGTACGAGCTGCCAACACTAACACCGTAGTGGTCGACCAATTGAGGTGTCCACACCAGACACTGTTAAGAAAATCCACAAAATGGAATGGTAGCTGAAATGATAGGCATTTCAAAAAGTGCTATACATCGTATATTATCCTCAAATTTGAAGATGAGAAAGCTGAGCGCAAGATGGGTGCCGCGCTTGCTTTCAATAGAGCTAAAACAGCGTCGCGAAGATGTTTCAGTAGAGTGTTTGGCGATGTTTCACCGCGATATAAAGCCGAATTTTTGCGTCGATTTGTAACCATGGATGAGACATGGGTCCACCACTTTACATCTGAGACAAAGGAATGAGAGAATCGTGTCCAAAGAAGGCGAATACGGTTCCATTTTCAGGCAATGGCATGGCGTCTGTTTTTTGGGATGCTAATGGGATAATTTTTATTGATTTTCTTCAGAAGTGAAAAACCATCAACGGCGAATATTATGCTAATTTATTGCAGCGTTTAAGTTGTGAAATTGTGGAAAAAAGGCCCCATTTGGCGAAAAAGAAAGTGTTGTTTCATCAAGACAATGCTCCAATTCACACCTCCACTATTGTGATGTCCAAAATTAATGAATTATAGTTCGAATTAACTCCCTCGAACTATTTTCTATTTTAAAACTCGGTAGGAAAAGATTTGCCAACAATGAAGAGGTGGTATCTGAGGTTGATGGCTATCTTAAAGAGCTAGACAGTTCTTACTATAAACAGGGTATCGAAGCTATTGAATACGGCTGCTGGAAAAGTTGTATCGAGCTAAAAGGAGTTTATGTTAAAAAATAAAGAACATTTTTCCCAACTTTTTTGTGTCTTCTTTGTTAGGTCGGCTAGTTTTGGGACCGCCCTCGTATTATATATTATATTTCAATGCACCAATATAAATCTATATTTTTTACCAATTACACATTAAAAAAAGAAGATTTAAACCTACCTGCTTTATATTTACTAGCATTGAATGTATTATTTTTTGATTTTCAAGAAATGAGAATCTGCTCCTTTCCTGTTTCTCTTTTCTTTGTTGTTTCTTCTTTCTTTAAAGGAGACAGAGTATTGCAGTTGAGAGTACAATTAGGAAAAATGGCTTCCATAAATGTAAGTTTTATTTTTATTTATTAACAATGATATTGAATAAACCTTCTCGCTGCGACGTTCAAGTTCAACTGATAATTTGTTCGTATTTTGTAGAAAATTTTGTTTCCCTTAGGTTTGTTCATATTTCGTTCCGTTTGTTGTTTTTTTCATATTTTTTTTTTGTCGGCAACGTCAAATTATTTCTGATAAGTGACAAACTAAAGTTATTATTTCCCACCATATCGTCTATAGAGTGCGACAAGTGACATTACATGAAATTTTCACTCATTTTTCCAACGTTGGGGTTTTATATACGATTAGCAAAATATTATGTCATTCAGCTTGTCGTTAACGAAAATTCCCATTGCAACTTCATCAACGACAGTTTAAGTTAAGTCATGAGTGATATGACTTAATAGAGTAGAAAAAAACTAAACAAAAAATGTTTTAATTTTATATCTTTATTCTTCATATCTTTGTATTTTTTTAACCTAATCGTCATTTATTTCGATACATTTTTGAAGTCGATAAATTCACCTTGGAAAACAGTCTTCCAAATCTTCAAATTTGCACCTTCTGGGCTCCATACCATGCTTTGTTGTTTGGTTTCAGGATCGTACTTGTAAAACCATGCTTCATCACTTGTTACAAGTTTCTTTTCTTTCCGTTTTTGAATTTTTCAAGAAAATATTGAGCAAAACGCACACGTGCCTCTTTCTGAGCTTCAGTTAAAATTCTAGGAACCCATCGTGCAGATTTTTTCGTGTATCCCAGATTATTTTTTAAAATTCGCGATACAGCCATGGCATTCAAGCCCAGTTCTTCAGCAATCATTTCCTTGGTCAATCTTGGATCTTCGTCAATTTTAGACTTCACCAGCTCTACACGTACATCGTCAGTCGAAGATTTTGGGCGGCCTTCTCGAGGTTCATCCTCCACAGAAAACTGACCGGTGTGGAATCTCCAGAACCACTTTGAAATAGTCACAAGGGATGGCGCATACACTCCAAACTCTGTTTGGCATTCACTAAAAATTACCACAGGCTTGAGCTTACGCCGAAATCCAAAAAGAATAGCAACCCGAATTGGCACAGGGATATGCACTGACACTGCTTCACTAATTTTACGTTTTTTGTCTCCATTTTGTCCGATCTTTCTGAAAATTATGGTGATACTAGCTGACCCGCCAGATTTCGCCCTGCCGACAAAAAGGATTCAATGATGTCATGGCCACAAATGAATTCACACATTTTATATAGGAAAATACATCATCACAAAAGTGTGCGTAAAATGGAAATGCGTAGATATTTTTTGATGTTTTTTTGGAACGAAGTTATGGGCTAAATGAAAAAAATTAAACAACTTTTTTTTATCAACTTTATTACATCCCAGTATTATCAACTATATTGGGTACTTTTGCTTTGGTTTGTGTCTAGACTAACATATGGAGGGAAATTTCTTGTTTAATGGGAAGTTCCTAGGAGGAGCGCCTGTAATCAATATGTATCTATTTATCTATACACATATAAGTATAGCTGGACCCGTCAAACTTCGTTTTGCCTTCAAAATTTTTGTAATGCTCAACAACATTTTACAAAAATGTGAACAAAATTATTTTGTTCCATTATGATTGCAGTAAATGAATATATCTGCTGGCGTTCCGACACGTGATAATGCCACGTTTAGTTGACAATAGGCAAATAAACCTGTAGAATGTAAAATAACTATTTGTTAGAATTATTTGTTTAGATTTCGATCGTGTGCTGATTTGTCGAAATAGCTTCTCATTATACTATAATAGCCTGTACCCGTTGCGCTTCGCTACCCCTGAATTGTAATTTTAATGAATCACAATTTTGTTATTTTTTTTCCTATTTATTCAAGTGCTCTATGATATACAATATGCCTACTTTTGCCATCTGGTGCAAATGTATATTAGTCGGAAGGTTTACCTACACGTGAACATGCAACATATGTATATTGTCCGTGGGAAAACACGGATTTGTCAAAGTTAAGCGACTGCCCTTGCGCTATATTAATGGTCATCGCAAATGGCAACAGAATCGGAAACTGGAATCTTTTGAAATCGATGGTCATGTCTGTAGGTATCATGGGAATGCGTCGAATCAGTACATCCGTTCGTTTATAATTTCCAGTGATTATAGTAGCCTCTATAAGATTATTTTTTTTTCACTTTCTTAGCGTCATAGTCTGACCTTTTAATAGCCGTATTTTTATTGTATTTTCCCCAAAAAGTAATTTGCATCATATCACTAGTATATGTACCGAACCTCACATTCCTACACAGTATCAAACAATTGTCCGTACACCTGGCAGTTGCGAACATATTTCAATGTATCTCAAAAGTATATGGCCGATAGGATTCAAATATTTTTTTAAAGTTAGAAGCATTGAACTTTAAAAAAATTATTTAAATCGAATATGCCATATATTTTTTGAGATACATTGAAATATGTTGTCAAGTGCCTGGTTTACGGAGAATTGTTTGATATAGTATATGTAATAGTCAAATATTGACGCGTGTGGGCAGCACCTCGGCCCTTTTTGCCAACTTGCTTCCAAGTAGCCTCTTCGTATATGTAGGCCAACTTGAACATTCTGTGAAATTTTCAGGACGATAAAACTATTATTATGAATGCTATAACGGTTTATTTTAAAAGGGGCCTGGTACACCCCACTGCCACTCTGGCTTTAATTCATACTGTATCAACAACATATATACCAAATCTCATCTTCACACCTCTGATAATTCATGAGATATAGCCATTTTAAATTTCAAATGCCATGGGCGGTGCCACGCTGCTTTATCCAATCACTACCAAGTATAACCAAGGACTATCAGTAGATCATCAGTACCACATTGTGAAATTTTCATAACAATCGGTGTATTAGAAAAGCCGTCAGAGCGATTTTTGAAAAGGGGGCGTGGCACCGCCTACTTACAGCCTGGCTGTAATTCATACTGTACCAACAACATATATACAAAATCTCATCTTCTTACCTATGATAGTTCATGAGGTACAACCATTTTAAATTTCAAGTTGTATGGGCGGTGCCACGCCCCTTTATCCAAACATTTCCAAATATAGCCAAGGATTGTCAGCAGGTCATCATTACCGCATTGTGAACTTTTAATAACAATCGGTGTATTAGAAAAGCCGTCAGAGCGATTTTTTAAAAGGGGGTGTGTCACGGCCTGGGCTATCCTTATCATTGAGGGGTATGAAAAATAGATGTTGCCCGATTCTCAGACCTACCCGATATGCACACAAAATTTCATACATATGGGTCCAGCCGTTACGGAGGAGTAAGGTAACTAACATTGTGACACGAGAATGTTATATATATACAGAAGATATCGTAAGATTATAACAAACAGTATGTAGTTTTTGATTTATTAAAAACGTATAATATGACAGCAGCTAAGCGAACTTTCATTAGCCCCCTCGTAACTACAACCCATTATTTCTCCACCTTCAAATTTTCAGGGTTTATTCAGAATCGATGTGGCAATATACCTATATTTATTTAAACTATTTAGATTGGTGTTTTCGTAATAAGAATCCCAACCAAAAGTTAAATATCCAAATATATATATATATGAGAACAAATGTTAAGTCTAATGTGGATAAAATTGAAATTTATTACCGAAATGAACTTATAATAAGGACCTTTAAAATGAGCCATCAGTCTTTGAATTATGTCTAAGCGTTTTCTTAATACTGCGATTGGAGTAATGCCACCGCAGCGACATTTTTATGATTTTTAGAATTTTCAATTACAACTAACTGACACAAAAAACAATTTTTTTTTCGAATGATAGTGGTCATTTGTTTTTCAAAGAAAATTCAGTCCACCAAATTTGAAATCAAACAAAAATAGTGATTCAAATAAGTGTTCCGTTTGACATGGTATTACCGATATACGCAAAACGCGAAGCAATAACAGAAACCATTTTAACCTTTATTTTTTTCACTCATCAACATATTGCAGAAACCATGTACATGTTTTCAAGCATTGTTTTCATTGTTTCTATGTTATCTCTCACGTTTTTTATTTTAAAAACAAACAAAAATTTTATAAACAAAGCTATATATTCACAGAAACATACATATAATATTATATCCTATTAATCATTGTGTCTGAAACATGTAATATTGAATAGAAAACACGATGTGACACAAGTATACTATATATGTGACAAGCTACAAACACTTTATATTTGCATCCCAGCAACAGCAAAAATACAGATTTTCAGCGTTTACAAATTTATTCATAGCATACTTACTTAACTGACCAACCGTATTTTTCTACCCTCTGCCCAATGAACGATTGAAGACTGAATGCACGAAATTGAAAAGCAACAGATCAGTCAACATAAGAAATATGCACTTCATATGTATGAATCACTGACTGCAAGAGTAATGCAAAAATGCCATTGCACACTTACAACTTAGACTGTAAATAATATCTCCTTGTCCCTCTTTTATTCTCTTGCTCTCCACAGAGCATTAACAGTGCAACAAACCAAGCTGTATTTACATCACAAACATAGTCCTATTTGGGTCACAAACACATACATTACAAGATATTAATCATTGTGTCCCCAAAATGTAATATTGAAAAGCAAACCCAATGTGTTTGGACACAAGTATACTATATTTGCAAATGAAGGCAGGCAAATGAAAGTTTGATTAAAATAATGAAAAAGATTTTTGTTGTTAGTGTTTTTTACTTTGTGGCCGTCGGTGGTGCAATCGTTAGTGTGCGCACCTCTTGTACATGAGATCCTGGGTTCGATCCCTGCTCTGACCACCTCGCATAGTGACGGTGACACTATCGAGTACTTAGGCATGAAAAAGCTTCTCAAAATACCGTACCGTAAAACTGTAGGTCCCAATCAGTGAGTTTAAAACTAGAATGCGCACATCTCACTGTTTGTGAGAAGCTCTCCCCAATTCCTTCATGGAATGTAATGGAAAACCATTTATTAATTTATGTTTTTTATTTTGGGAGAAATCTCCAACTTTTGTGGTCAACATTGCATGTACGTAACGAACGAAAAATGTTTGCTGCAAAAATAATATGTTAGCGGCAAACGACCTCCAAAAATTTGTTTTTCTTTGCCACTGGTTTGAAAAATATCTAGAATTCTCGAAGGTCAAATAATCACCGAAATAGAACGCAATTTATAAAATGGGGAAACAAATAGTATGCATTAAATATTTGTTGACAGGCAACGGTGAAGACTGACGAAGTTTCACAAGTAAAAACCATACGGCTTTCATATAGTGGTGTTTCTCACAAAAACGATGTACAAGTAGACAGTCAAAATTTCTCTTCACTCAAATGCCAACAAACACAAGGAGTGAAACCCTAGTCAATCTCTGTTCTCTCTCTTACTCCCTTCATTGCATATTTTAATACACGAGCAGCTTTTTGATAGAGTTATTGTATATAACTACATGGTGTTGCAAAAGTGAACGCCCTATTGGAAGATGCCCTTGTTTTTGCAAATGGCCTCCAATGTCAAATTTGTTTTGACATTTGTGGACTAGACAGATGTAGAATACAAGTAAACAAGTCATGGAGCGATATACTCCCCTAGAACGCGGAATAATCGTGTCCATTTTTTTGCGTAACAATTCGTCTGGTTCAAACCGTCGCCGATTCTCCGGCCGTCTTAGACCGACTGCGCAAACACTGCGCCGTTTGGCCACTAACCTTGAACAGTATGGGATCACACGAGACGTTGCCAGGAGTAGCCGGCCCCGGCGCGCCCGTTCTGCCGACAATATCGCCGCTGTTGCCGAGGATGTCGAGCTGTGGCCGGAAACATCGACCAGACTCCGATCCTCGCAATTAGCCATCAGCCTGTCATCCCTATGGCGAATTTTGGTCAAAGACCTGCGCATGTTCCCATACAAAGTCCAGTCCGTGCATCAGCTGCTGCCTGTCGACCGCCAAACGCGTGTAACCTACGCCCAAGCCATCCTCAATCTCGTAGACGAAGTGGACGATTTTTCCACCAAAACCATAATGAGCATGAGGCTCATTTCCACCGAAGCGGGTACGTGAACAAGCAAAATTTTCGATTCTGGGGCACCAAAAATCCACGAGTGATGCACGAGGAGCCATTACACCCGCTCAAAGTGACTGCATGGTGCGGTGTTCACGCTGGAGGAGTCATCGGGCCATTTTTTTCGAGAACGCCGCTGGTCAAACGACAACAGTGGATGGTGCGCGCTATAGGGCCATGTTAACAGAGTTTTTTCTGCCGCAATTCGATGAATTAGGACTGGAGGATATGTGGTTCCAACAATACAGAGCAACGGCACACATTGCCCGAGTCACAACCGATATTCTGAAGGCGGCGTTCCCGGATCGCCTCATTTCTCGTTTTGGCGATTTGCACTGGCCCGCAAGATCGCCCGATTTAACCGTTCCAGACTTTCCAGGTTTTTTGAAGTCCCGTGTTTCTGTGAATAAGCCCGAGACCCTTGAAGACCTCAAGGTCAACATTCGACACGAGGCGAGAATTTGTCGCCCGAAGTTCTCGCCGAAGTGATGAAAAATGTCATAAAACGAGCCCGTAGTAATCAATTGTGACGGCGCCCATTTAACCGATATCATCTTCTCAACTTAACCAATAAAATTCTAAGGGTTCAAATAAACATTATCAAAAAACAGAATCGAAGATTTTCATTTGGAAAAAAAAAATGAGAGCCAAACAACATCGAATGACTTCTTTTGAAATACCTTTTTATACAAATTCCAACTACGTTGAAGTAAAATTACATAAATTATGCAATAAGTATGAAATAATCAAGATATAACGCGTGAGAGAAATGCCTTTGAGTGAATTTCTAGCACCTTTTGCTTCTCTTTTATCAGGGTTTCCAAATTGCGCACATCTGGTCGTTTAATTCTAGATCATCTTTGTTGCTCAGTTACTATATCCAGAAATTGTTGCTGGGTTATAAAGTTGATATAAAGGCCGACAATTCGGAAATGAGTTTGAGTATGCAATAGAGAAATTTTATGGTATTAAATTAACATATGAATGAATACCTTAAACTTTCCCAGTGGAAAGGATCTGGAAAGAAGTTTCGTAATTTCAAATAAGACTTTTGCACCTGTAACTGAGAATTGTTTAAATCCCAATGTAATAGAGTTGTTCGCTCAAAATCAACCCCAGTCATTGTGGCAAAGGGTGTCTGTGTTAAGTTAAAGTTGATTGTCTATTTCCTTCTACTAATGTCACACTTTCTCCCCCACTAAATGTCAACCGAAGGGTAAGCATTAATCTTTTGCACTACAAAAAACAAAAAAAAACCCAACGATATCGTAGCGAACTGTCGTTTTACATCCTGTACCTTGAAAGTCCTTTTTGTTGGCCAACGTGTGCTCACTCGCAGTATTGTTTGCCTTAACATGTCAGGGCCAAATAAACCCTTAACTGACCATTTGAATTGCCCAGTTCTTTTTTGTTTTTTCGTCTCTTCCTTTCTCTGGCCCCTGATGACTGGCAAACATAAGAATATCTCTCTATGTGGGTGGTTGTTTCGTTGGTTGGGAGTTTGCGGCATGTTTGGCCATTATTTGTAATGACACCTGATTACCTTTTAAAGGTTTAACCGTACTACACTCATTTTGGTCGCCGAGTCTATACTGGGGTCGTCTGTTACTGTTATTCATTTGGAAAATACGACGGAGAGGACTATGATTTGTAATCACTTCCGACAGTTCATTTGTATTCTGTTCAGCCCTGCTTTATTCTCGTTTAGCTTTTGTTAGGCTATTTTGTTGTTTAGCCTTATCTGAGAGCTGAAACATCTGATATTGGTATTGCCACATTCAGGGGTTTTATGTGCCTGAATTAATAGCACGAGTGACCTCTGAGCCATAACATGGTCGTAAAGTTTGTGGGAGTTTGAAAGGACTGTATTTTATAGTATGATAAGATTTCAATTTCTTAGTGATTCCTATTTAATTAACATATTGTGTCATTGACGCAGAGTAAATAAGGTCATTCGTAAGTGAATTTAACAGAAATTGAAATGGCAAATTATTGTAATTGCAAATGTTTTGTTTCATATGTAATTTCCGTAGCAGTTTGGTTGGAATCCTGACTATTCACTACACTTACAAAATAAAGTTTGGTATTAACAGCAAAATGTTTGTTATTTATTGGCCTCAATTTGTCTGCTATTACAGCAAATTTACTGTTATAACCATACACAGTTTGCAGCATTGATAAAATACTAATATTAGCAATAAACACAAGTTTATTGAAATTGCAATTTACAGCAGTCTTTTCTGTTGTGGTTACTAACAAATTCGATGAACAATTCACTAGACTTATTAGCCCATTATGATACCACGCGCTCACTTGCAACACCGGAAACTTACGATAACAGCTGTGACAGCTAGCATCTGCTACCAGCCCTGAGTGTATAAAAGGCGGATCAACTTAGTACTCGGGGCGATTCTGTCTGCAAATGTTGAAGAGCCAATTTAGCCATAGTAGTGATTAGACACCCTGCCTATGGGATATATTTCAAACGTAGACAGTGTACTAATCCTTAGCTGGTATTCCTCCAACTAACTACCTTTTCCCTGGTTCGAGCCAGAGATTCCCTGCTTGTGGGGTCTTGAACTTGGTCCTCCCATGTTCCCTGGTTGCCTTCTATTTCCCCTGGTTCAAGCCAGAGATTCCCTGGATCTAGGGTCTCGACATTATTGCCTACATCTCCCGCTCCTTCAAACCAGAGCGCCTGTGGGATTTTGAACTTGATACCTTCTTGTTCCCTGGTTGTTTTTTGTTTCACGTGGTGTAAGCCAGACATTACCTGCCTGTGGATTAAAACCAGATATTTCCAGCCTGTGGGGTTTTGAACTTGGTGCCTGCAGGCCATTGGAAGCAAATCTACACTTACAACGTGCTTCACTCCATCTGATCTTCGAAATATTGGTCTACGTCTCACACTCGTACGTCTGTACACTCACAGAAAAATTCGGTTAAGACAGCCGAATTAGCCGTAACCGAATTTAGAGGTTGTCACAACCTCATTAGAGGTTGACACAACCTCATTAGAGGTTGACACAACCTCATTAGAGGTTGACACAACCTCATTAGAGGTTGACACAACCTCATTAGAGGTTATCACAACCTCATTAGAGGTTATCACAACCTCATTAGAGGCTAGCACAAATTCATTAGAGGTTATCACAACCTCATTAGAGGTTGACACAACCTCATTAGAGGTTGACACAACCTCATTAGAGGTTGACACAACCTCATTAGAGGTTGACACAACCTCATTAGAGGTTGACACAACCTCATTAGAGGTTGACACAACCTCATTAGAGGTTGACACAACCTCATTAGAGGTTGAAACAACCTCATTAGAGGTTGACACAACCCCATTTGGGGTTGTCGCAACCTCATTAGGGGTTATCGCAACCTCATTAGGGGTTATCGCAACCTCATTAGAGGTTTACACAACCTTATTAGAGGTTGTTGCAACCTCATTAGAGGTTGTCACAACCCAATTTAGATAGAGCCAGAAATGAATTTTGGATTTTTTTTTTATTATTAACTAATGATTTATTATCCAGTATTCTTATGAAAAACATTAGAGAGCGAGAAAATAAAGTTATTTACACAGGATAATCTTTAGAATAACACATTTATTTTAAATGTCTCTACCGACCTTTTTTGAAGTCCCGGCCACCATGGGTCACCGCTCCAATTGTGGCGTGTTGTATCTATTGATATAGGTCCTAAACCGGTTCCTACACAGATTTTTGCATCATTATTGTAGACCGAACTTGGAAAGCTTCAAAACTCTTGATATCGGCTAGGACATTCTCAAAAAAATAAGACGATTTAACACAAAAACCACAATTACAATATTTTTACTTACCTTACCGCCAACAACACCGTGACGAGAACAGTTATTCACTTTTTAACTTCTTTTAATATAATATTTGTTTTCATAATTTTAAACGTCAAATTTTAAATACGTAGAATTATATTTTGGTAACCGAATTGAAAATGAAATTCGGTTGTACCTACAGAATTCATGAGAAATTCAGTTACAGCAACCGAATTGACGCCGAATTCGGTCCTTGCAACCGACTTAGGGATTAATTCGGTTATTGCGACCGAATTCATACCAAATTCGGTAGTTACAACCGAATTCATACCAAATTCGGTAGCTACAACCGAATTGATAACAAATTCGGTACTGATAACCGAATTGATACCAAATTTGGTAGTTACAACTGAATTGATACCAAATTCGGTAGTTACAACCGAATTGATACCAAATTCGGTTATTGCAAATGAATTTATTCCAACCGAATTTGGTACAAATTTCGGTTGTTGCATCCGAATTAATTTCAAATTCGGTTGTTCCAACCAAAATTTTAGAAAATGTGGTTGCCTGAACGAATATTATTGAAGATTCAGTTGTCACAACCGAATCAATTATGAAACGAGGTTGATTGAACAGAATTTCGGTTGTGGGGACTAAATCTGGTCGTAACAACCTCAATTCGGTTGTGCCAACCTCAATTCGGTGTTAACGGCCGAATTTACTGCCGAATTTACGGTTGCTACAACCTCTTTTCAAACAGTTAGTTCTCTGAGTGTGCCTATTTTCTGTTTTTTTTTTTACTTACCCTGGAGCAAGTCTGAAGTTACACGCCTGTGGTTCTAGCCAGAGATTCCCTGTCTGTGGGATCTTGAATTTGGTACCCGCCTGGTCCCTGGTTGCCTTTTGCTTCCCTGGTGCAATCAAGAGATTCCCTGCCGGTGAGGTCTCGACCTTGTTGCCTACCTCTCCCGGTGATTCAAGCCAGAGATTTCCTGCCTGTGGGGTATTGAACTTGGTATCCGCCTGTTCCCTGGTTGCATTTTGTTTCCCTTGATGAAACCCAGGGATATCCTGCCAGTGGGGTCTTGACCTTGATCCCCGCTCTCAACCAGAAATTCCCTACCTATTTGTCAAACTTCATCTTACAACGTTTAACTAACGGTCATTAACCCCTTGCTATTTACGGGGCACATCAGCAGACATCCTGACATCTGCCATGAACAATCGACCACGATAACTGCAACGACCCATCGACGACGCGTCACAGACGGTAAGTCACTCACCCATGAGTCAGCGCCGTTTCAGAAAATGTCCCATCAAATTTGAAACAAACATTGATTGATACAGAAGGTTCATGGACCTCCTGCTGTCCACTATCTGTCAAATCTGTTTAGCGGGTATATCATTTGTGCCCCTCGTCCACCTATACTCGTACTACAACATTATAGAGGAGCGTCCTTGCTGATTAGGGGCATGCCAACATGTTCCAATTTTCGTGAGGCATCTGATGTAGTCTTTTTGGCGAAATATGTTATCTTCGTTTTGTAAGGTCCCTGACCCCCCGGGGTTGTTCGAGACCGGATAAGTAAGTAAGTATCTGATGTAGTTCACACTGCAGTTACCCAGAATATCCCTTTTTCCCATATGAGGTGAATATCATACTGCAGCACCACGGCGTTAAGAGATCTGAGGCAGTCGTATGCTGATGTTGAGTTCAGGAATGGTGATGTTAGGGACTTCTTTACCCCCTGACTGCCAGAGAAGACATTAAGCCCAATGACTGCTGGATTATTATACCTCACCAAGTCGTTCACTTCCTTTATAGCGGAAATTTTCACCTGATATCCGCAAGAATGGTCAGGTAGTCTAAGAGAAGACGACAACCCTACTTCCCTAGAATAGAGCCCGTACCCTAGCCGATAATTTATTTTCGACCCATCCGTGTAGAAATTCATATACCCGTCTATATCAGGAATTCCATTGTTCCAAGAATCCCTTTCCGGTATGAGAGTGTGGTATTTTAGGTCGAATAGTGGTTTCACTTTCGAGTATTCCACAAATCCATGAACGTTGGAAGCACTCTCCTGCTCTGTTCCATTACCCTGCCCATTGTGAAAGTTGCCTTAACCTGATGGCAGACGTAGAAGCATTCAGCCTATTTATAACGTCCACCGGCAACAAATATAACATTACATTCAGTGCATCAGTGGACAATAGATGGGGTTTTCAAGGACCAGCAACCACACGATACCACCATAGGGCATTATCGGCCTCACCACCGCTGTATAGATCCAATGAACAATCCTTGGAGAAAGCTTCCATTTGCAACCAATAGCCGTTTTGCACAATTTTGGTTCAAAAACCAAGCTTGCTGTCCAAAATATCACCCAAGTATAAGTGTTCTTAGCTCAAACGTAAAATTCCTCCTTCTTTATGGATATGAGGCTTGACTACTGACGAATCCTTTTCGGAAACAGCTTGAAGCTTTAGGAAATACCTAAGGAATATTTTCAAGATCTGGTAGCCAAACTCGTTATACAGCGAACCAATAAATAAGCGTATTTTGGTTCCACCGCTTGCTTATATATTCGCTTGCTTTGTATGAAGCACTTAGCGAGAACTTAGCGACGAGATTCATTTTCGCTAAGTTTAAAACAAAAAAATTTTGACATCTTTTACCGTTTTTAACCATTTTTCATATTTTTGAACAAAATGACTTCTCGCTAAAAATCCGTTTTCTTTGCAACTTAGCAAGCGATAATCGCTTGCTTGTAACCAAAACTCGACTAATATAAGCAAATTCCGATACATGTTGGAATTATAAAGAGACTATGAAAGTGAATTGGCGATACCTTACAGGAACCACGAACGGATATTTGCAAACAAGCGCTTCGATGGAACCCGCACGGCAGTAGGGCACTAGGAAGGCCAAAACTCACATGGAAACGAACTTTTAAAAAGGGCATAGATGGCATAATTAATTATGTTGGGTTTCTATACCCACAAAACAAATAACCGAATTAGCCGTAACCGAATTTAGAGTTTGTCACAACCACATTAGATGTCATTAGAGGTTGTCACAACCAATTGGAGATCATCGCAATCTATTAGCGGGTTGCTTCAACCAAATTTCTGTTGTGGGAAATAAATGCAGTCATGACAACCTCAACTCGGTTGTGGCAACTACAATTCGGTGGTTGTGGGAAAAGAGGTTGTTGCAACCGCAACCTTGGCTCTTGCCACTTAGGTTTTGGTAACTGCAATTCGGTGGCAACAGCCAAGGTTTGCGGTTGCAACTACCTCTTTCCACACAATTAGTTTTGTCAGTGCGTGCGCCACTGGTAGTCAAAATAAATAAGACGGAGGATGCTTATATCCTGACGAATGTTGTTTGCTGACTATGCAACAGCCTGGAACATTAAATAGGTATTTTGCAGCTATGCGCCACACAAAAGCAGCCTCAGTATCTCCCCTTTACAATAAAACGAAAAGAAAAATTGCCAAAGTAAAATATTAAGAGATAAAATTGGAGATGAATTAGAAGAAGACCGAAGAATACGAGTGTACATATATGGGAGAAGGTGGCTATACTTGTCGAATTTTGTTTCACTTTGGACAAACTGCTGTTTCGGATGAATCACAAATATTGTTAGATTGACGTTTTCGCTATTATCATCCAAGCGATAATCACTAGCTAGTAATGAGAAGCGCCTAATATGCACCTGGATACATAGAAAAAGACAACTTCCTAAGAACGAAATCGATAAAATTCTTATTTAGACATTACATCTGTTACTTTTGGATATATCGGATGCGACTTTAACTACACAGGTTACTTTCATATCTGTTGGACTAGAAATTGAATCATTGTGACAACTTAAGTCAAATATTTGAATCTCATCTCAGAATGAGGTGGCCAGGTACCATATTTGTAAATATTGGAGTTTATTTACAAAACATCAGTCAAGATATTTGTGAGCAAGCATCCAAAGGGGGTATAGAGTTGAAACCATGGTTCGTATTTCGTGGGTAATGGGTTACCCTGGGTAATTATTGCCGTGGGGAATGGGTAGCGATTGTTTACCCATTACCCACAGGGTATGGGGAAAATAATGGGTAGCCACCCACGACGATGGGGAATTACTCATAATGATTACCTATTGCCCACAGGGAAATGGGAGAATTAATGGGTAGCTACCCACGACGATCGGTAATGGGTTACCCAGGGTAGCCCATCCCCATTTTTGATCGAAAATATAAAAAAATTTAAAAAATTTCTATATCTAGGTGACGGACCGTCCAATCAAAAAAATAAAATAATTTTGCATTTTTGTAAATGTTTTTCATAAAGTGGTCCAATTTGTATTGAAGAATTTTTTTTTCAAAAAATCGCTAAAAATAAGAAAATCGCAAAAATAAAAAAGTGGCTATAACTCGGAAACGGTGCGTCCAATCGAAAAAATAGTAAAACTTTTACCTCCGAGAAAGACGTTAACCAATGGATGTCTTCAACATGGCATCACTTCTTTACAAAAATCTCTAAAACTAACATTTTTCAAACAAAAAATCGCTAAAACGCCGTTATGTTTATATGTGGGAAACGAGCGTGTAATCGAAAAAATAATCAATTTTTCTTGGTTTCTAAGGGTTTTTATAAACTACTCCAATTCTTATGGAAGAATTTTTTTTTCAAAAAGCGCCAAAATAAGAAAATCGCTAGAAAAACAAACTGGCCATAACTCGGAAACGGTGCGTCGAATCGGGAAAATAATGAACTTTTTACCTCCAAAGGAGGCTTTAACCAATGGATGTCTTCAATATTTTTGAACTCGCTAAAACGAAAAAAAAATCGCTAAAACGCCCTCATGTCCGTATCTCGGAAAGGGAGCGTCCAATCGGAAAAATAACCAATTTTTGCGTGTTCCTAAGGGTTTTTCATGAACTGGTCCAATTCGTATGGAATAGTTTTTTTAAAATCGCTAAACTAGGAAAACCGCTAAAATAAAACTATAGCTATAACTCGCAAACAGTGCCTCCAATAATAACAAATTGTTTACCATCCGCCAATGGATGGATGTCTCTTTAATTTTATTTCTTTCATACGTACGACCAGTTTATGAAAAACCCTTAGAAACCAAAAACATTTATTATTTTTTCGATGGGAAACTCCGAGGGACATGAAGTGATGCCATATTGATGACATCCATTGCTTAAAGCCTCCCAAGGAGGTAAAATTTTTATTATTTTTTCGATTGGACGCATAGTTTCCGAGTTATAGCCACTATTTTATTTTAGCAATTTTCTTATTTTGGCGATTTTTTGAACAAACATTCTTCCATACGAATTGGAGCAGTTTATGAAAAACCCTTAGAAACCGGGAAAATTGGTTATTTTTCCGATTGGATATAGAGATTTAGACATATCCGAGATATAGAAATTTTTTCTAATTTTTTAATATATTCGATCAAAATGGGGATGGGTTACCCTAGGTAACCCATTAACCATCGTCGTGGGTAGCTACCCATTATTTATACCAATTCCCTGAGGGTAATGGGTAACCGTGATTAGTAATACCCCATCGTCGTGGGTAGCTACCCATTATTTTCCCCATTAACCTGAGGGTTATGGTGATGGGTAATTCCCCATCGTCATGGGTTATTACACATTATTTTCCCCATTACCTGAGAGTAATGAGTAATCGTGATGGGTAATTCCCCATTGTCGTGGGTAGCTACCCATTATTTATGCCAATTCTCTGAGGGTAAGGGGTAATCGTGATTAGTAATACCCCATCGTCGTGGGTAGCTACCCATTATTTTCCCCATTACCCTGAGGGTAATGGGTAATCGTGATGGGTAATTCCCCATTGTCGTCGGTAGCTACCCATTATATTCCCCATACCCTGTAGGTAATGGGTAAACGTTCACAACGATGTGTATGGGTTACACATGGGGGTAAATACGAACTATGGTTTAAACTCTCTGCATAGCATTTTACATTCTTCCAAATAAGTTCATTGACTCGCATGTAATGATACTTCCTTCTCTCGTTTATTGTTGACTGTAATACATCTCCACTTATCCCAGCTTATCATTTGTATCTTTGAACAGTATTCAGATAAATATGAACATGATAACACTTGTTTAACTTCCCAAAACAGCAGAATTCACATTATAATGCGTCAGCCATCCACTCTAAATATGTCCTTTTTGCCACTAATCTCGAATTGAAAATCTTTGAACGCTCGATAAAATGGACAAAACATGTAGACCATCATCATCCCGTCATCGCTGCCTTCGTTCACACTGTCCTGGAAAACAATGCGATGTGAGACAACAACAAAATTATAATAACTGACAGTTTAACAAAGTTTACGTAATAGAGATAAGAACGTTTCATTTTTGTACTTTTAATCCAATTCCATTGTTTCGACATATGGAAAATGCTGAATTAAAAATTTCAAAAACCATAAAGCAGAAATAAACCCCTAATTGAGAAGGATCTAAACAAGCATAATCGTTATCACCTCCACGTACCATGAAGAGAAGAGTCCTTTTGGTTTTCCATGCCAAACAATGCCACGAATGCATCTTCTGTACAACATCATTGTAAAGTGGTGGCGATGAGCACAACGATGTTGATGTTGATGTTGATGATGAACTCACTCACCCTTAAACCGAGATCAGATTGAACACATTCCATATATTAAGATGGTTAATATGGATGAATAGCATGTGCATGCGTCAATTTGTTCGACAACAGCATAATAATCTCTTCCGGATACTGTTATAAATGAAACATCGAGGATAAGTGTAGAGCGTTGGCTAGAAAATATAACATTCTGATGGGGACAACTGGAAATCTTGAATGAATCTTGTCGAACGAACTAAGATTCTACGAACATGCTGAGATTTGCTCAAATAATGTGCGAAGATTTTTCTGTTTTGTTGTAATAAAAATGTATAAGAGTCTCTTAAGATGCAAGATTATTGCACAGTGGTTTGCGCGAAGCAAAAGGGGAGCAACGCAGTTTCTGTAAGGGATGGTTTAAATATTATGTGAAATTGCAGTGGTGACCTGATGTTACCAACTGGAGAGAAAGCGCTAAAGATCGAGCCGGTTGGGAAAATATGTTATCTTCGTTTTGTCCCTGCCAATGAATGCCGATGAATATTTGTAATTAATTTGGTAAATATGTTCAATAGCTTCGATCAATATGCTTCGATCAAACAAACCAATTTCTAATTTGGCGTTCATATTGGTTTGATATTTTCTATTTGTGTCAATTGTATGTCCCTGCAGTTATACATAGTTGCATAAAAAAGGCAAAAGTGCTTTAGGGGATTAAAAAAGGCGTTGGAAATTGCAACTAAAAAAAAACAGTTGCTTCAACTGTTTCGTCGCAGGAAGGTATTAGTTTTAGACCAAATCCTATGTAAAATTAATAAATTTTTAAAAAAGTGTGAGGTATACCATACAACTATAATTAAAATCACAAATCCTTACTATTTATACCCTTCGCCGCGACTGTGCTACAAAGCAGTGCTGTGGAGTAGGAGTCTGGGATATTTGCCTGGAGTCGTAGTCGGAGTCGCAAAAAATTTGGACGACTCCGACTCCAGGTTTGAGATATTCTGTAAAAGACAAAATTTTCGACAGAAATATTTGAACTTGGCTATCAAAAACCGCAGAAGGATAAGCCATGGTACGACGAAGAATGTTGCATTGCAACTCATGAAAAAGACGCTGCACGTATGGCAACGAAACAGTCAGTTACAACGCGTGCTGCGAATGAGCGGTACAAGAGGCTGAGTAGGGAGGAAAACCAATTATTTAGGAAAAAATGGTAGTGGAAGCAAAGAGAGAGTGAGAAGACCGAAATGTGCAGGATGAACAACGAACCCCGAAAATTTTTCCAGAGGGTAAGACGATCGAATAACGGGCCGAATAATGGGTTGCCCTCCTGTAAAGACGAGAATGGGAATCTGGTGACCGACAAACAGTCATTGAAAATCCGATTGGACCTTATCAGTGTGGTTTTAGATCAGGCAAGTCCACGACTGACCAAATATTCAAGCTACGACAAAACCTGGAAACGACCTACGAAAAGCAAATCGCTATATCGGGGAAAACTGTACGAAGATATGTCTGAACTTGGGATTCCAGCAAATCTGATCCGCCTCTGTAGAATGACGCTGACCAACACCAAATCAGCAGTGAAAGTGGGGAAAGACCTCACTGCACCATTCTGTACCAAGCGAGGACTGAGACAAGGCGACACACTTTCGTGTAATCTCTTCAACAACTTAATGGAGATAATTATAAGAAAGGCAGCAGTAAATATGAAGAAGACCATTAACACGAAAAGCCATATGTTACTGGGGTCGCTGACGACATAAACATCATTGGGCGAAATTTGCGAGAGGTTACTGGAGTATTTTCAAGAATCGAAAAAGAATCAAAGAAGGTAGGTATTGCTGTTAATGAGGGCAAGTCAAACTTGATGGTGTCAACGACTAGAGAAACCTCTCGACTTGGTCCGCACTTGAACGTTGACAACCGATTTAATTTTGAAGTGGTAGATGAATTTCCTGTGAAAACTGGAAAGCGCACAGCTCAGTGATTGTGAGAAGCTCTCCCCTGTCCCTTCATGGGATGTAATGGGAAACCATTTATTTATTTATAGGTGAATTTATCTACCTTGGATCCGCCGTTGCCAAGAACAACACCGTCAGCCTGGAGATATATAGGAGAATTTTGCTTGCAAATAGATGCTATTTTGGGCTCAGCAAGCAGTTTAGGACAAAAGTCCAGCTATATCAGACTCTTATTTTACCTATCTTGACATATGGCTCTGAAACTTGGGTCATATCGCAAGCGGGTGAAAAACACAGGAGAGAAATTTCTCCGTAAAATATATGGTCCTGTTAGAGAAAACGGCGAGTACCGACGTCGCTGGAACCAAGAGCTATGCGATTTATATTCTGACGTGGACATCTCTAGACATCAAATTAGACCAGTTGCGGTGGCTTGGCCATGTTATCAGAATGGATGAAAATGAGCCATCGCGAAAGGTTTTCGATAATGTACCCGATGGAAGCAGGAAGAGAGGACGACCCAGACTCCGATGGAAGGACCAGGCCGAAGAATACCTCCGGATCCTTCGTGTTACCAACTGGCGTGAAAAGGCGAAGGATATAACCAGTTGGAGAAATATGGTAAAATTTTTTTAATTTGTTTTTTTAATTTATATGTGTTCGACATCGACCTCATGAGGTTATAAAATAGTCCATAAAAGTAATAAGTATAGTCCGTTCGATGACACTTATCCTTAATAAAAGTTTTGGTGCACTGGTTCAAAATCCACAATAATTTATAATACGAATTATGAAATTTGCTATCTCTCTACAATGACTTGGATTTAATTTGGCATACCAGAAGAAACAATCTCTAACATTGATCTACAAGCAATATACCTATTTGTGCTGGCATACCGCACCTTAACTTCAAAAGCGCCATAACTCAAAATTTAGAGAAGAAGATTTTTACATAACCTTTACCAAATGTATACGTTTACATTTACGTTTTTCGTTTCTCGTGAACTATATTTGAGTTTAGATTTACCATATATTGCTTGTTTAAACCCGTTTTTGGTTCTAGTGAACAATTTTTTTTATGTACCACAAATGGAATTATACATTTAGTCAAAGGGCAATAGATAGGAGTCGCCATCAATTTCCAACTTCATACTCGATCAGTTGTGGCATGTTTTAGTTCAATATTTATTTCATTTATCTGAGATTTCGAGCAGCAAATCAGACTGATGTCACTGAAGCTAATCAAACAATTGGGAATATTCTCTTATTCTTTTGAATGAGCCAAACATACGGGCCAACGGCGGATAGAAACCAAAAGAAGAAAATCCAGGTTCGACGTATTGCATCCTGGTCAGCGTCTGATCCAGCGTCTGGCAGTAGGTAAAATGCGAAAACCCGGTAGATTGGGTTTGCCACCCGTCACCGTTCATAATGTTAGTGAAAATACAAGAACGAAAAAGAAAACATAACCACCCCTATTTGTTGACGACCCCTGCAAACATTATAAGGATCACGATTTACGGATATGCACTTGGAATGTAAGAACACTATATAGATCCGGTACAAGTCTCCAATTGGCAGATGTCCTCGAAAGTTATAAGGCTGACATTACCGCTATCCAGGAAACGTGATGGACAGGACATGGCTGCACAAGGGTTTTTCATAAAGTGGTCTAAGTCGATATATACTACAGTTGCCATAAAAAAAAAAATGAATTTGGTTTCGGATTTGTAGTTGGCAAACAACTGCGACATTTAGTCCCTAGGTTCAATCCCGTAAAAGCGAAATATTTTTATATTTCACTAACTTGTGTGCATGCCCCAACAGAAGAGAGAGATGATGATGCCAAATGCATATTCTATGAGCGTCTAGAGCAAATGTATGACCGCTGTCCTAGCCATGACATTAAGATTGTACTAGGAGATTTTAATGTTAACGTAGGCAGGGAAAAAGTGTTACACCCAACTATTGGCAATTTCAGCCTACATGCTAGCAGTTCCGACAACGGTATGAGACTGATTGACATGGCAAAAAACATGATCATGAGTGGTGCAAGATTCCAACATAAAGACATCCACAAGGCTACTTGGGTGGTAATTGATGGAAGGCACTCATCCAGTGTAATGGACTTACGAGTGATCAGAGGAGCTAACATCGATTCTGATCACTACCTGGTAGCAGCAAAGGTTCGCACAAGATTAAGTAGAGCGAAAATCGTACGAAACCAGACGCAGAGGAAGCTGGATATCGGAAAACTGCAATTACCAGAGGTAGCCACAGCCTACTCAAGGAAGGTCTCGCACAATTTTGGGACAGAACCCACCCCCTCCCGATGACGATCCTGATGCGCATTGGAAACTCATTTCCGACTCAACCGTACTTTGTTTCAAAAACTGATTCACAAGAAATCATGGTACGATGAAGAGTGCCTCACTGCAAATCATGAAAAGAACGCTGCACGTATGGCAATGCTTCAGTCAATTGCAACACGAGCTGCAACTGAGCGGTATAGGGAGCAAAGAAAGGAGGTAAACCGTCTCTTTAGGCGTAAGAAACGGCACTGGAGAAGGCGCTAGAGTGAGGAAATTGAGACATACCGACGAAGAAAGAATGAAGCCCGAACATTTTACCAAAAGTCAAAAACGGGTCTAATGAGCATGGTTCAGGGCCTCCTTCTGTAAAGACAAGGACGGAAATCTCATCGCAAATGTGCAGAGCATATTGGGAATATGGAGAGATCATTTCTCCGCGCTACTGGTACCTGAGATATCCAATGACGATGGTACAATCGATCACAATATGGATGACGACGTCGATTGCACCTCTTCCTAACCAAGACGGGGTCAGAATAGGTATTGACCGGCTTAAGAACAACAAAGTTGCAGGAGCCGATGGATTTCCGGCGGAGCTGTTTAAGGCTGGCGGCGATGAGCTGATAAGTTGCATTCATCAGCTCATTAGCAAAATTTGGGTAGATAAATGCATGCCCGGCGATTGGAGTCTCAATGTACTATGCCCCATATTTAAAAAAAAGTGACCCGAGTCTATGTGCCAACTACCGTGGAATAAGCCTTTTATCCATAGCATATAAGTTTCTATCAAGTATAATGTGCGAAAGACTAAAACCAATTATCGTTGACCTGATTGGACCATACCAGTGCGGCTTTAGGCTCCTGGAAAATCGACAACCGACCAGATTTTCACGCTACGCCAAATCCTGGAGAAGACCCACGAAAATCAAATCGACACCTATCACCTATTTGTTTGGTATTCCTGCAAAACTCATACGCTTTTGCAGGATGACCTTGACGAACACCAAATCCGCAGTGAAAGTTGGTAAGGATCTTATCGAACCTTTCGAAACTCAGCGAGGCCTCAGGCAAAGCGACACCCTATCGTGCGATCTCTTTAATATCTAAATGAAGATCATTATGAGAAAAGCTGCAGTCAACATGAATAAAACCATCAGCAGTAAAAGTCACATGCTGCTTGCGTATGCTGATGATTTAGATATCATTGGGCACACAATGAGAGAAGATACTGCAGCGTTTTCGAGAACTGAGAAGAAGGGGTCAGGAAAAGTGAATCTGACAGTAAATGAGGACAAGACAACATAAATGGTTTCAACGAACAGGGCCTCAACGCGATTAGACCAAAGCGTGAACGTTGATAACCGTTATAATTTCGAGGTGGTGGACGAATTTATATACCTCGGATCTGCCGTAAACAAAATCAACAACGTCAGCCTGGAGATCAATATAGCGAGTAGATGTTATTTTGGGCTAAGCAAGCACTTTAGCGATAAAGCCCTTTCTCGAGTAACAAAAGTCCTGCTGTATCAGACTCTCATTCAACCTGTCTTGCTTTATGGCGCAGAATCCTGGGTCCTATCGCAATCAGGCGAAACATCTGTAGGAGTCTTCGAGAGAAAAATATTCTGAAAAATGTATGGCCCTATAGTGCACAACGGCGAGTGTCGTGAGCTGTATGAACTTTATCATGACATTGACATAGTTAAGCGGATCAGATTGCGCTGACTAGGCCATGTCAGTAGGATGGATGAAGACGAACCAGCACGAAGGGTTTTCGAAACCGAACTCGTAGGAAGACGAAAGTAGGAAGACAAGACTCCGCTGGAGGGATCAGGTTGACGAATCCCTGCGTACACTTGGTATTGCCAACTGGAGAAATAAAGCAAAAGATCGAACTGGTTGGCGAAATAACGGGTTTTTCAATAAGAGCGCCACAAAAGTTTTTTTAAATAAAACAAAACCGGTTTTAGATACCAATGAAATTTTTTATTCCTGTGAAAGTACGTTCGATGCCATTATGTATGGAACTCGATTTCTTTTGCATGGCCACCATGGGCACGCTTGCAGAAGTCCAGACGCTGAACGCAATTTTCGACGGTTTTCAAGCATAAATCGGCCGATACTGCTGCAATTTCATGTTCGATATTCGTAAGAAGTTCAACAATCGTCGCTGGCTTGTTGGCATAGACCATAGACTTGACGTAGCCCCACAGGAAATAATCTAACGGCGTGAAATCGCACGACCGAGGCGGCCAATCGGCCATTTCGTGAGATAACACGTTCACCAAACTTGGTTTCCAATAAGCCATCGCTGTGTGGCTTGTGGGGCCGTCCTCTTGGAACCACATGTCCCCCAAGTCCATATTGTCCAATTGGGGCCAAAAATATTCGGATATCATTGAACGGTAGCGATTCGCATTCACAGTAATGTGCCGGTCTTGATGATCACGGAAGAAGTACGGCCCAATGACGCCGCCTTCCCATAAACCGCACCAAACCGTAATTTTTTCGGGATGCAATGATGACTCATGGATTACGTGTGAATTGCTGTCTGACCAATAACGCATATTTTGCTTATTGACGAAGCCATTCAGCCAGAAATGAGCCTCATCGCTGAAGATGATTTTCCGATGAAAATCCGAATCATTTTCAAGTTGTTGCTCAGCCCAATTCACGAACATACGACGCTTATGGTGGTCAAGCGGCTTCAGTTCTTGCGTCAATTTGATCTTGTAAGGATGTAGGCCAAGATCTTTTCGCAAAATTCGCCACAACGACGTCACAGAGATGCCCAACGCTTGAGAACGACGTGTGAGAGACACATTTGGGCTTTCTTGAACTTTTCTTTGTTTGTCTCACTGGCACGGGAACATTTTGTACTGTGCCTGTGGATTCAAATTTTTCCACTAGACGCTCAATTGTTGATCTGGTAGGACGATTATGACGACCATAAATTGGACGTAGGGCTCTTAAAGTTGAGGCCACAGACTCCAAATTTCGGTAGTAAATTTTAATAATTTCGACTCCATGATGAAACGGCAAACCTTACCGAAGAGAAATGTCAAAAGAGCGGGATAAAATATGGCGTCGTTTGCTGTCCCTATCGATTTACTTTTGTAGCGTCTCTGTTGAAAACCCCTTATGTTATCTTCGTTTTGTAAGGTCCCTGACTCCCCGGGGTTGTCAGGACCGGATAAGTAAGTCAGTAAGTATCTGAGATTTCGTTTGGGCGTAACGAAGTTTTTCTTTGCGTATATAAACTTTTCATACCAAATTTAACTGAAAATATTATTTCCGATATTATCAATTTTCTTTACTAATAGTCTGCACCACTGTTCAAGTGATGATGGTGATTTTTCATCCATTCTTGATGGATATATATTTTGTTATTTTGCTAAATTAAGTGTCTTTGGCTTCTTGAAAATACTTTTTCTCGTCGCTTGTCTCGATAACAATAACGATAAAACTGTTGATGTGGAAATAACAATAGGTTTGCTGTTGCTGTCGTAGGACCCAACCAGAAGATTTTTAAATTGTAACAGATGATGAGGATAATGCTCATGATGGCGTTGATGATGAGGACAATGGTGTTGATGCTGGTGTTGCTGATGATGATGAGGACGATGTCGATGCCGATGCCGATGCTGATAATAATGATGACGATAGATAGATGATGTATAAAGGTTGTGACCTATCTTTCTATCTTGACATCATTCGTGTTGCTCTCCCTCTATAATGTGTGTGTGTGAGTGTGAGTGATTCTACCAAATCATAAAAGACTTTTCCATTTTTGCTTTCCTTTGCAATTATTTTGCAATCGCCGCAGACAATACCCGCCAAAGTACAAATAACAAATAGAAGACATGAATTGAATGTAAAAAGGAAACCATTTACTAAATGCATATGTTGCATGTTTATGTTATTGTCTTCAATCACATCACATTTCATCACTTCCCTCCGCATCAATTCTTATCACTCCACTCCACTTTAGTCACCCAGTCGCCCAGCCATTCTAAAACCCATTCATGCTATCATCATCATCCATCTTTATCCATTGCTTTTTGCTTGGGATCCTCGCAACAATAACAAAAGTGTCCTAAAATGTGGTTGGTGCTTTTAATAACGGGGTTGACGCGAAAGGCGCGTACTTAGTCAGCGTGTTACATTTGTTCGCCATTAATTGTGTTTTTCTTGTTGTTGTTTTGTATTCCTTTTACCCAGGAACATCATTATCCTTTTGTACGGTCCAAAGCATACATTAAGGATGCTTTTATTTGGAATATTGCTTCTTTGTTGTGCCTGTTGAGCACCTTTTCAGTCAGAGTCTCGTTAGATTTTTGTATGAATTTTTTGCCCGCCTTTGTCATGTTTTACTTTTTGCCATTGGTAACATGATGGCCTTTGTTAATGATTCTCGAACGAATCGTTCTTTTTGTGCTATAACTCTTGATTTCTGCGAGGAAAACCGTATTTTAATGTTATATGATACAACATTAAGAATTTAGATTTGTGTTTGTTTCCTATTATGATGGGCGTGTACAATATCTCCCTAACGAGGTGAAAAGAAGAAGGGAATCACTTAAGGATTTAGGAATCGAAGACTTTTACAGTCATTTAAACCACTTAATTTCCAATACTCGTCTACACATGAACCTCTTGACAATGACGATAGAAAGTCTGAAATCTCCCAAGAACCGGGAGTCACTTTACATTGCTAAATAGATGGCTAAATTCATTACTATCCACAAAATAGTCTTCGGAAAGCTACAGTAATTTCAGTTGATTAAAACTACACTCAAACAAAAATGTTGTGTAAATTCGACAAATTGCACACACTAACCGCAAGTATGTTTTCCCGTTTTAAGAGTTATAGTATTTTAAATGAATGTCCATGTGATTTACAAGTCGGTTCTCTTATTTAAAGGCACAAAAATTCCATATTCAGCAGCCTGTATCTTTTGCAATTTGTAACCGATTGCAGAATTTTAAAATGCAAATGGAAGCTAGATATCTTGAGATATAACAAAAATCATCATAATAGTGGTTTCTTAACTAAAGAACTTTTTAAAAAACCTTTAAACTTTATTAAAAAAAAGACCAAACATTTGCTATCTTTTGGTTCACTTGAATAAAGGCACTTTAACTAATTTTAATGAAAAACAGTTTTTCTTGTTTTTTCTAATTTATTTTACTTTATTTAAGAACTATTAGTAATGGGTACAACCCCCTTTGTTTTTAATAACTTCAAATATACGGGTTTTCATTGCGAGATAAATAGAATTTATATAATCCAACGAAATTTGATTCCAAGCATCCTTAATGGCCTGAATTAGTGACTGCTTGTCATCAAATTGTCAACCTCCTTCATAGACCTTACGAGATAACCAGCCCCATACATTTTCGATAATGTTTAGATCTGGCGAATAGGGTGGCCAGTCAAGAATATTAACATTTTGGCTTGCAATGAACTCCTTTACTACTCTGGCGTTGTGTATAGGGGGATTATCCTATTGCAATATCCAAGATATGGGACCAAATAGTTCACTGAACTTCGGAAAAGCCAATTCCAATATCGTTTTATAGCTTGCACTAGCCATTTTTGCACTTTGAAATTCAAGATCGATGGTGCCATAGTACGTAATAGCACCCCACACCATAACGCCGCCCTCTCGGCTGTGATGTCGGTTCAAAAAACGCTTTTCCTTGCGCATATCATGGAAATTATAGTTAGCCATCAGGCCCATTCAAATTAAACTTCTTATCATCCGTAAATACAACGGTTCTCCAGTCATTTATATGACCTCTTGGCTGCACATCCCATACCATGTAGTCTCTTGCGAATTGAAACCGCTTTTCCTTACGAGGAGCATTTTTTTTGTAATTTCAGGTATTTGAGATACTCACAGCTCTTAATTACTCTGCGTACTGATGACTTGCTCGCTTCCACTCCAGCTTGAGCTCTTATTTTTGACAAGGATAAGGCAGAATTAGAAGCAATTCTGATGATTTTTCTTTTCTCATACGTAGATAAAGACAATAAAACCCTTCCTTTAAAATTTGTTCCATACCCCTTGGGGTTCTTGATGTAATTGTCGACAACTGTTGGCCTCCGTTAAATTTTTGTTGCTATTGCGCGGTTAGAGTATCCTTCAGAACGGTAAACATCGATTTTAATTTTTCCCGATAGATTTAAAATATTTTGTTTTTCCATTTTGACTCGTAAAATAATTAAGATGTAATAAATTGTAATAAACAAACGCTCCCTACAAAAAATCATCGCTTACTTTAAAAATAATACATAAATAATAAAGTGCCTCTATTCAAGTGAACCAAAAAGTAAAAGCACATTTTTGTAGTTTTTTTTAATAAATTGCTCAAAAAAAGTTCTTTAGTTAAGGCACCACTATTGTCATGACTTTGTTTATATCTCAAAATGTCTAGCTTCCATTTCGATTTTAAAAATTCTGCAATCGGTTACAAATTGCAAAAGATACAGGCTGCTGAATATGGAATTTTTAGTGCCTTTAAATAAGTGAAACGGAGTGTATTTGTCGCCATACTTGAGACGTAGAATATTGATTTACAGATTTTCAGAAATTACCTATTATAGTTTAACCAGCAACAAATAGTTACAATTTCGAAGCACTACGTGCCTTTGACAGCTCTACACTGCCTCTTGTTTCAAAATTGCATCGTAGTAAGGGAGGATATAGAGATTTTTAGAATTTTGTACTGAAGTGCTTCTGAGAAATAATAGGAAGCAGTGAAATTCATCACAATTTATTAAAAAATATTAGCAATGATACTACACTCTAAATTATTTGTTGAAAATTGCTACGAAAAACATTTTAAATTTTTGTTGAATTTTTGGGTGATGTGTAATATTAACACCTTTTATGTTCATCTCTAAAGAAAAAGTATAACATGTTTAATTTTAAGCACAAAAATGGGCAAAAATTAAATTTACAACAAAAAATGTTGAAAATTCAACATAAACTACAATAACCTGTTCATGTGCAACAAAAATTGCTTGATTTTCAACAAATAAAAACAGCTTTACATAGAAAGTGTTTAAACTCTTTTAATCGTCGCAGTTTTGCAAGAGAATGTGTCCACATGCTCAGTTCATATCAGTTGTTTGGCTTACGCACACGTGTTTTTATAAATAGCTTTATTTAGCAGCCATTGATGTCTTGTTAGTCTTTTTAATAAAACATTTGTTAAAAGGTTGATCTTTATTTTAAAAAACCTAAGTAATGTATAGTTGTGACACATGTAGTAAAATATGTGTGAATATTGAAAAATATCGTTTGCATTTATATATGCAAAAATCTTCATATGGGGAACGTAAACGCGTCTAAAAATCAACAAAATTACAAGAACAACAAATGTGTTTGAATTCAAACAATTTTAGTCGGCATCCTGTTTCCTACGATAACACAGGTCAACAGGAAAAAATACCATTTACAACCACTATTTTACTAGTAGTAAAGTGTGATGAATCGTTCTTGAGTTATGTTAAAATCCGTGGAACATGCTTTTCAAAAATGGACAATTTTACTTAAAAAATTACTTAAAAAAAACTTATCCATAGAATTTAAAATCTTGTCCACTTTTATAACATGGATCTCGTAATACATCAGGAAAAAATAGTGGTTTTAAATGGTATCAAAATTTTTTCGATTTTGTTCCCTTGTGTAATCGCAGTAAAATTCAACAGAAATAGTTTAGAGTGTATCTTTGGCAAAAAAACATTTTTGCAGCTTTCAATAAATCACTTCTTAGAAGCAATGAACACACTGCTTTCAGGTGACTGTATCAATAGCTTATAAATGTTTTCTGTCAGAGTCGGAGTTCAGAATGCTAACATTACAGAGTTAGTTAGTTTTCAAAATTTTCGGGAAGCTCCACACCCTTGACTTATACTTCATTAAAAATTGTATTAGGCCAGTAAATAAGGAGAATTTGTCTCAGACACCGATCAATAAATATTTGGGCGGTCTTTATTGTGATCTGTGTCAAGCCTGAAGTGGTACAACAGTGCAGACTTCCCACAAATTCATAAATGTTCACAAATTAGACATCTGTGAGGTCTTCGTATTACTACAGTTTTTGATTAGGGAATGCAACATGGAAATACAACTCGGGCTATATTTATCCGATCATTTATATACGCTGGAAAATAACGGCCCCAGCAATATATTGCAGGAACCATATACATGTTTGCAAACATTGCTTTCGTGAATTGAAGATCTGCTGCTTTATGTTTCTTTAATGCGACAGACAGCAGTGATTTCAGCAGTTTTCACGAAACAAAACCACATTTGGGCCACAAATACATATATTGTAACCAGTGTTGCCAGTTTAGGGGATTTATCCCCAAATTGGGGATTTTTTTTTCAAAACAGGGGATTGTTTTTTTGCTTTGGGGATTTTTTGGGGATGAAAATTTAAGCTGTATTAAAAGCGCATCTTTGGTATCATTGCTTGAAAAATTTGATCTGGTACTACCTAAATCAAAGCAAGCATAAACACACAAATAATATTTGGCATAGAGTAAATCTTGCTAGAGAGAATATTTAACTCATCTAACGTTTCCTTTCACACTCTTCGTGATGCAGTCGGTGTGATAGAGAGATGTTTGACGAAAATACACCATACATCAATACACCATTTGACATACACCAGGTGGAATTACAATAACCTCTGACTTTAATTTTTCATGTCGTTTTGGTGAAAACTGTGAAATTTAAATGTGTTTTATTTACACTTCTTTATAGACTGTTATTGTTAGCATACATTTGTGTTGTATTTAACACAATACTTTTGGTATTATTGAAGCAATTCTCTTCAACATCCAACGTTCATATCACGCCAGGTCAAATGTTATAAATTTGCTGAGAGAATAAATTTGCTGAGTTATTGCTAAATGTTGTCAGCAAAAGAACTGCATACACTTGTCACTTCCTGAAAATATCAAGTAGTTTTACTGGCAAGGATGTACGTGATGACAACAATAAAACAAGTAAAAAAACATTTTTGATATTTGGTGTTACTGAAAAGAATAGAAGTAGTGGATAAGAAACAAAACAAACAATTAAGTAGATGAATCTGAAGATTATGAGACTGAAGTATTTGATATATATACTAAGCCTTAATGACTTCTAATCAATGTGTACATAAATTGTCATTTGTCATAATCTTTTTGTTATAACTAACTATTTTTAAAATGATAATTTAATAATAATATAATATTAATAATAATATAATAATTTATTTACGTTTAAATTTTTCAATATTTAAGCTTTCGTTTTGTTAAACTGAATTCTAAATAAATTTTAATTTTATAACTTAAAACTTTCTCGAACTACCTTTAAAACAATAGGGATTTTTCCGGGGATTTTAGCTTTTTTTTGGGGATTTTCGGGGATTAAAAATAACAATTCGGGGATTTCGCCTAAAAAAAACTGGCGACCCTGATTATAACCAGCTATGGGCACAGAAGCTGCTTAGAAGCCGCGCTCTCACAAGTGCGTATACGTATATGAAAATGAGAGCAAATAAATCAAGCAAGAGAGTAAGCAAAACAACGAAAATTGTTTTAGTTGGATTGAAAACAGCAAGCAAGCAAGACGTGTGCCGCATTGTGCGATTTAAAAAGACGAAAAAATACACGCATACAATTTTTTTTGTTCACAGCGCTTCATACTTCCTTAGATGCGCTTGCATTTTGTCTCGTATTAGAGTAATTTTTATTTACGTCATAAAGGAATTTAGACTTTACTTCTTTTTATCTTTAAGATTTTGTAAATTAATAAGAAAGCCATAATTCAATAAAAAGTTTGGACTTATGTTTCAGATTTCAACAATGTTTCTAAATTTAGAATTTTTAAACATCCCAACTTCATTCTTACCACCATCGTCTGTTTTTTCCGAGAAATATTTTTTTAAATATGTATGTATTCCATTCATACACAAAATCTTTGTCAGTGCCACACAAACAAGCAAGCTCACAAGCACTTCACTGTAGTGGTGCCCATAGCTGATTATAACCTATTAACCGTTGTGTCACAAACATGTTATATTGAATAGCAACCACAATGTGTTTAACTCAAGTGTACTATATTTGCGACAAGCTACAAACACGTAATATTTGAATCCAAACAACAACCAAAATAAAATACTTTCAGCATGTGTCCAATGAGAATCCACCTTAGATCTTCAATTAACGAACCATCAACTGTAAGTATACCTTTCTGTCGGTGCAATTCGCATTGGGTTTTCTCAATTCCATATTGTTCGCAGTTTCGGAGACGCTTGAAAAAAATTTCCTCTGCAACGTGTGTGCTTTGCACTTTGATTTCATTTGGATGTGCAGACTGTGTTGTACAGAATTCACGCCGTCTGGCTTGGTAATGGTAATTCTTGCCGCACAGCTATTTTATTGAAATATGCAAATATGCACAAAAAAAATTTCTTTCGGCGGCGGTCACCTTGCATAGTGACGGCGACACTATCGAGTATATAGCCATGAAAAACCATCTCAAAATACCGTTCGGAATCGGTGTAAAACTGTAGGTCCCAATCAGTGTGTGAAAACTGGAAAGCGCACAGCTGAGGGATTGTGAGAAGTTCTCCCCGGTCCCTTGATGGGATGTAATGGGAAACCATTTATTTTTTTATGCACTCGACGGAGCTTGCCTGAACTTGCAACTTTCTGCATGTTCCGATATGGTTCTGATAGGCGTCGTAATCGAAAACCACATTATATGACGATTGTCTATAGTCTGCTGTTAATTTTGTTTTCAACGTTGCTGTCTTAGGTCGAATACCCATATACTCAGAATTTAGGTTTATTTTTACCTCGTTTCATACCAAGGACCTCCTTAGCAGTTTCGTTCAAAATTCGAGAATATCTGGCCTGGCATTTTGACTGGCCTGGGCACATTCTAGCTCGCAGAGTGTGATCGTAGTATTGCTGGTTCACTTAGTATTGCTGGTTGCTATCAATATCAATAACATGCCTAGATTTGAAGTCCTGCAGGGAACCCAAAAACAGTTTACTGACAGGAATATGTTAAATTTGATTGAATGTTTGACTATCGGGTAATTTCCATGGAATTGAATTCCGCCGATACACTGAAAACGTCAAGTATAGTAATCTATGAGCATCCACCATTTTTGCATATTTTTCCCCATTTCCTGTAAGTTGTTGCTGTCGTTGCCCTATTTGGCATTGAAGTATCCCAGAATATTTTCATATCACCAACTGATATGGAGCATATTGCAGAATGATTATTGAATTGGGGTTTCCGACTATTAAACCAACGAATTTTACTAAGACCTAGAATGTCCACATTGTAGGATTCCATAACCCGTTTAACCCGATCGAGTATCTTTTTCTGCACACTGAAATAAACGGCTTCACCAAGTAATTTCAGGCACCATGTACATGTTTGAAAGCATTTGAAAGCATGTTGTTTGCATGCAAATATAACGTGTGTAGTTTGTAGCAAATATAGCATACTTGTGTCCAAACACATTGTGTTTGCTAGTTAATATAGCATGTTCGTGACACAATGATTAATAAGTTGTAACATATCTATTTGTGACCCAAATGTGGATTTATTTGTTGAAAACTGCGGAAAACAAAAACGTGTCAGACAATAAACAAACAAAAAGAAGCAGATTTTCAATTCACGAAAACAATGCTTGCAACCATGGACATGGTTCCTGCAATATGTTACTGTGGGGGATATTTTTGAGCGTGTAAGGGTATTTATATCATTGTCTATATATATTTGTATTCTTGCGATTTTTGTAGCCGTCGAAAATGACTCCATGCGCATTCTAATGAACTAGCCCCAAAAGTCATCGGGATAGTAGAAGTCAAAATTAATTTTGTAAGGCTCGATATCTATATAACCGTTGAAAATTTTCTATTTATAGATTTTAGTTGGGTCTCAAATACTTCTGGTACTGACCAGACTGTACCCCAATTTGGATGTTTGAATAATAATTTCATACCAATTATCTCAAAGTTTATAGGTGATAAAACAATAGAAATACACTATTGCTTAAAGCATTAGAGAAATATTTCCTTGCCAATAACTGATAAACAATCATCGTACGCTGAAAAATAACGGCTCAGCTACATATTGAAGGAACCATGTACATTTTTGCAAGCTTTCATTTCGTGAATTGAAGATTTCGTGAATTGCTTTTTGTTGCTTTATTGTGACAGGCAGCAGTGTTTTCAGCATTTTTCAAAAGACAAAAAACACATTTGTGCCACAAATACATATATTATAGCCTATTAATCATTGTGTCCCAAACATGTTATATTGAATAGCAAACACAATGTGTTTGGACCAGAGCTCGCAATAATTAGTCTCTTTCGTGCTTGTTGTCAGAAAAAAAACAATCATCCACTGACGCGATGCGAAACTGTCGCGGAAAACCCCTAAACTTCGTTTTCTCTGGCTCATCCGACGACCGTTTTTGTTTGCTCGCTCGGCTCATGTGTTTGCTTGAGACACTTTACTTCGTAAAAACTCCGCAAACGGTCTTCTGAGCATGTATGTGTGCGACGCCACTGGCTATATATGCACACGGATGAGCGCCCTATCCTCTTCTCCCTTCCTCTTTAATGCTTTGCCTGTGACGAAATATCTAAGGCAACAACATAAGGCAACATAATGCAAATAAATACCTTTTTTGCGGACCTTTTGTTGGCTTTGCTCACTTACTGACTCTCAGTAGCTGAGCCACGAACGGGTCTGTTCGTATCGAGCGGATAGTATTAGACCGATTCGTGAGTTATGCGAGAACACGAACGGAACGAAAAAGAGGGTTTCTGTTCAGACACGGAGCGATTCCTTCTCATTTTTTCGGTCTTTTGAGTGACCAGACCGCGCAAATAAGTTAAAAAAAAATAAATGGTTCCCGTTACATCTCATGAAGGGATTAGGGAGAGCTTCTTACAAACCAGTGAGCTGTGCGCGTTCTAGTTTTACACTCACTGTTTGGAACCTACAATTTTACACCGATTTCGAACGGTAATTTGAGATGCTTTTTCATGGCTGGGTACTCGATAGTGTCGCCGTCACTAAGGGAGGTGGCCGACGCCGAAAGAAATTTAAGGTGGTCAGAGCAGTGATCGAACCCACGTTCTCATGCACAAGAGCCGCGCACACTACAATTGCACCACCGACGGCCAATAAATTTGGTTGAGCATATTTTGCGAGCTCTGGTTTGGACACAAGTATACTATATTTGCGACAAGCTACAAACACGTTATATTTGCATCCAAACAGCAAAAAAAGACAAATTTTTTAGCACGCGGTGATAAACTCATGGGGAAGACAAATGTGAACATGGACCTCTTTGAGGCCGGGTCAAAATCACCAATTTAGTAATGTCAAATTAACAGATATACTATATTGGCGATAAAGCAAAAAACAAATACGTAGGTGTTTCCGAGGTCCAACAAATCAGCAATGTGCTGAAAAAATGATCCCAGCAACATACTTCTGGAACCATGTATATATTTGCATCATTGTTTTCATGAACTGAAGATGTTGTTTAGAGTCTCGGTTGTCCGTCACGTTTTTGTTTTCATCAGTTTTCAACAAACAAACCCACATCGGGGTCACAAACTCATATATTATAATCTATTAATATTTGTGTCTCCAATATGTAATATTGAATAGCAAATACAATGTATTTGGACACAGGTATAATATTTTTACGAAAAGGTACAAACACGTTATATTAGTATCCAAAAAACAATAAAAAGTACAGACTTTTCAGCGTATAGTACAATTTTTTAAAGAAAATTCAGAAAAGGAACACCCTAAAGTACACTATGACCTCCTACATTAATTGGATAAGAAATTACTCATTGTGAGGGTATGAGTATTAATTTCTTATAACTCGTTATTATGAGAGTTGACGTCGCCATATTTAAGAACTTCATTGTTTGGGGCTCATAAACAATTTATTTATTTTAATATTTTGATATTATCATTCAGATTGCCATGACACATGCAATAATACCTGTAAACATTAATAAGTAATTCTTTCATTTTGTTTATTTTGTGAGAGCGTTATAAATATCAACCACATTCCTCAATTAACTCAACCCCATTTAATATGAAAATAATATGGGAGGTAACCAAAGTTAACATTAAATAACAACATTTATTTCATTTTTAAAACTATAGTAATTAACAAGTTATTTTGGTTTCAGCACGATATGGTACCGACCAAATACAATTTTGATTGGAAGTGGCGCGCACTATAAAATTTTATTATCATAATATTTGTTCAGTTCTTGTTGTGATTGTATCTGTTTGTTTTTGCCCTTTAATATTTTCAATAGTAGAATGCCTGATACCAAACTTCATAATGATCGGTTGTGATTGATGCAAGTTCTCATGCTGACGAATCTGTTGGCTACACTACTTTGTATGGAAGTTACCAATATTAGCAAAATCATTATTAGATGACTGTTATTTGAGGTAATATAATTTAATAACAAATCTCTTTTAGATCTATATATTTCTACGAAAGTTGTCGGGTCCAACATCCAGCCTTTGTATGAGAGGTCAATTTTCCCTGGCCTCACTAATTGATGTGACTGTCTCTGAATTAAACGCCAAATGATCAGAGCAGGGTCACACGATCACAGTATTAAAACTTCACATGGGGCTAAATAATTATATGACAACTTATTTTCAAAGCATTTCCTTCATATCTGGCACTTTTGGTTTTCAAATATGTTATACAGTACAGGTTTATGAAGTTGAAAGTACTATGAGGCAATACCTATCAAAGTCACAAACCTCTACATATTCCATATTCTGCAGCCTGTATCTTTTGCAATTTGTAACCGATAGCAGAATTTTAAAATGGAAATGGAAGCTAGACATCTTGAGAACTTTTTTTTACCAATTTATAAAAAGTGTCCAAAAATGTGCTACTTTTTTTGGTTCACTTGAATAAAGGCACTTTATATAATTTTAATGAAAAACTGTTTTTCTTGTATTTTTAATTTATTTTGCTTTATTTAAGAACTATTAGTAATGGGTATGACCCCCTTTGTTTTTAATAACTTAAAATATACGGGTTTTCATTGAGAGATAGAGAGAATTTATTTAATCCAACGAAATTTGATTCCAAGCATCCTTAATGGCCTGAATTAGTGAATGCTTAGACCTTACGAGATTACCAACCCCAGATATTTTCGATAATGTTTAGATCTGGGGAATAGGGTGGCCAGTCAAGAATATTAACATTTTGGCTTGCAATGAACTTTTTTACTATTCTGGCGTTGTGTATAGGGGCATTATCCTGTTGCAATATCCAAGATATGGGACCAAATAGTTCACTGAACTTCGGAAAAGCCAATTTCAATAACGTTTTATAGCTTGCACTAGTAATTTTTGCACTTTGAAATTCAAGATCGATGGTGCCATAGTACGTAATAGCACCCCACACGATAACGCCGCCCTCTCGGCTGTGATGTCGGTTCAAAAAACGCTTTTCTTTGCGCAGATCATGGAAATATTGTTGTAGCCATCAGGCCCATCCAATTTAAACTTCTTCTTATCCGTAAATACAACGGTTCTCCAGTCATTTACATGATCTCTTGCCTGCACATCCCACATTTGCACATTGTAATTTCAGGTACTTAGGATACTCACAGCTCTTAATTGCTCTGCGTACTGATAACTTGCTCGCTTCCAATCCAGCTTGAGCTCTTATTTTTGACAAGGATAAGCCAGAATTAGAAGCAATTCTGATGATTTTTCTTTTCTCATACGTAGATAAAGACAATGAAACCATTCCTTGAAAATTTGTTCCATACCCCTTGGGGGCCTTGATGTAATTGTCGACAACTGTTGGGCTCCGTTAAATTTTTTTAGCTATTGCGCGGTTCGAGTATCCTTCAGAACCGTAAACAACGATTTTAGTTTATTCCGATAGATTTAAAATATTTTGTTTTGCCATTTTGACTCGTAAAATGATTAAAATGTAATAAATTGTAATAAACAAATGCTCCCTATAAAAAATCATCGCTTACTTTAAAAATAATAACAAAAATAGCACATTTTTGGACTTTGTTTTATAAATTGCTCAAAAAAAGATCTTTAGTTAAGAAACGACTTGTGTCATAATTTTTTTATATCTCAAGATGTCTAGCTTCCATTTCCATTTTAAAATTCTGCAATCGGTTACAAATTGCAAAAGATACGGGCGGCTGAATATGGAATTTTTAGTGCCATTAGGTCTAAAGGTATAAAATACTTTAGAAACAGAATTGCCAGCAGTAAAACAAATTCAAAATAATTAAAAGCATTCCCATATATCATTACAATTGGTATCCGATTCTACGACCTGCGTTTGCATTGCCTGACCAAACGCAAATTCAAAATTTTTTAATTGCCATTGCGAACTGTGGTAATTCTTTTGTATTTGCACTAGATAAAGTAATGCAAATTAAAATCCAACGCAAATTAAAAAAACCCATGTATGATTAAAACGTTTACATTTTAGTTAATGAACTTATTTTCGTTGCGGTAACGAAACATTTGTTGCTTATTTTCTACGAAATTATTTATTGAGATGACGAACAATTTCACCAATGTGACAAAACTCTTACTTTCGTTAATGTCTTTCAATGTTAACATTAGGCGTGTTTTCATTACAGATTAGCCATTATCTCTTGTTTACTCATATAATCGTCCTGCTCTAACGTATAAATGTATCTTGTAAATGTAGATTCAGGTTTAGAGTTTCTTCTCTTATCTTTTATACGGATACTTAACATAATTTTGTTAAATTTTCCTTACTGCCAACTTTGTGTCTGGTTCTTGCAGAAATATATATGATCGTCTTGCTCTAACGGTGGGATTACAGCCATTCTTGTAAATATTTATTTTCTTCTTATCTTTTAATTCACATTAGCAATAGCTTATGTGGATTTGCTAGATGTTTAATATAGGCGACTATGTGCTAAGTTAAGACGAAAATCTAAGTGGCGATTTCGCTTAGCATTCCATACAAAATAAGTAATAATCTAAGCAAGCGGTGTAACCATAACACGGCTTTTGTAAGTACTGAATAAGACTTGTCGACAAAAAATAAACCCACGCACCATATGCAATGGTGGTATCTATTGAAATTTTGAATCTCATGAGGATTTCAGAATATTATATTATATTTGTGGCCGTCGGTGGTGCAATGGTAGTGGCGCGCCTCTTGTACATGAGATCCTAGGTTCGATCCGTGCTCAGACCACCTTAAAAAAAAAAAAAAAAAAAATTCTTTCGGCGGCGGTCACCTCGCATAGTGACGGCGACACTATCGAGTATTTAGCCATGAAAAAGCTTCTCAAAATACCGTTCGGAATCGGTGTAAAACTGTTGGTCCCATCAGTTAGTGAAAACTGGAAAGCGCACAGCTCACTGATTGTGAGAAGCTCTCCCCTGTCCCTTCATGGGATGTAATGGGAAACCATTTATTTTATTTGTTAATTAATGGCTTGGATAAGGCGATTTGGATATTTCCTGAACATAGAACGAGAACTAGTAATGGATTTACGTGTGCTTCGAGGTGCCAATATCGACTAGGATTATTACCTGGTGGCTCGCACAAGACTGAGCAGGGCGCAAACCGTACGAAGCCGAACACGGGAAAAGCTAGATATCGTCGCGCTAAAAATGCCAGAGATATTCAAAGGCCTATCAACAAAAGATCACTTTCCTGCAAAAGCAGAATACACCCCCTCCTGAGGACCCAGAAGCGCAGTGGAAGCACATCTGTCATTCTTTGGAAACTGCTGCAAGGACTGAACTTGGCTATCAAAAACCGTGGCAGGATAAGCCGTGGTGCGACGAAGAATGTCCCATTGCAACTGATAAAAAAGACGCTGCACGTGTGGCAACCAAATAGTCAGGTACAACGCGTGCTGCGAATGAGCGGTAGGACAACAAAATTTAAAATTAAACAAAATTTCAATTTTTCCCTGTATGTTCGTAATATATACATATGTACCATGGCTGAACCAGTAGAGGTACATATACATATATATTTCGCACATACTGGGAAAAATTAATAAATTGTTTATAAAGAAATTGTAACTTCAAAAATGTTTAACAGATTCCGAACACTTCGAATCCAAGCGAGGCCTCAGGCAAGGCGACACCCTATCGTGCGATTTCTTTAATATCTTAATGGAGATCATTATGACAAAAGCTGCAGTCAACATGAAGCGTATGCTGATGATGTAGATAGCATTGAGCGCACAATGAAAGAAGTTACTACGATGTTTTCGAGAATTGAGAAGGAGTCAGCAAAAGTAGGTCTGACAGTAAATGAGGACAAGACAAAATTAATAGTTTCAATGAGCAGGGCCTCCACGTGATTAGACCCAAGCGTGAACGTTGATAACAGTTATAAATGCGAGGTGGTGGACGAATTTATTTACCTCGGATCTGCCGTGAACAAAAACAACAATATCAGCTTTGACATCAAGCGGAGAATTGTGCTTGCGAATAGATGTAAGCACTTTAGAGATAAGCCCTCTCTCGAGTAATAAAACCCAGCTATACCAGACTCTCATACAACCAGTCTTGCTTTATGGCTAACCTGGCCAAGTGTTTTTGATCGAAAAGTGGGATTTTGCCCCAAAAAGCGGAATTTTTTTTTTGATGTGTTAACATCTATACGCGCGCCTCTAGGGCAGTAAACTATAAATTTAATACATACGCAAGTGTTAGGTTTGTAAGAGTATATCATCGTTTGTTTGTTCGTTGCTTGGCAGTCGGTATTGAAAGTGATTATTGGGCGATTTTCATATAATTTTCCCACGCGATTTTCTCCGGAAGTTCATAGCCGATTTTATTAATTTTTGGATTAAAAAGCTAGTGCGGGTTTCGACGAAGAGTTTAGGCCAAAAATTAAGGCGATCCGATATCGGCGAGCCGAGATTGAAGTGTTTTAATTTGGAGTATTAATTTGAGTAATATTAAAAAAGTGTTTTATGTTGATCTTCGGTTTTGTCTTATCATCGTTTGTTTGTTCGTTGCTTGGCAGTCTGTATTGAAAGTGATTATTGGACGATTTTCATATAATTTTCCCACGCGATTTTCTCCGGAAATTCATAGCCGATTTTATTAATTTTTGGATTAAAAAGCTAGTGCGGGTTTCGACGAAGAGTTTAGGCCAAAAATTAAGGCGATCCGATATCGGCGAGCCGAGATTTAAGTGTTTTAATTTGGAGTATTAATTTGGAGTAATATTAAAAAAGTGTTTTGTTGATCTTCGGTTTTGCCTTATCATCGTTTGTTTGTTCGTTGCTTGGCAGTCTGTATTGAAAGTGATTATTGGACGATTTTCATATAATTTTCCCACGCGATTTTCTCCGGAAATTCATAGCCGATTTTATTAATTTTTGGATTAAAAAGCTAGTGCGGGTTTCGACGAAGAGTTTAGGCCAAAAATTAAGGCGATCCGATATCGGCGAGCCGAGATTGAAGTGTTTTAATTTGGAGTATTAATTTGGAGTAATATTAAAAAATTGTTTTATGTTGATCTTCGGTTTTGTCTTATCATCGTTTGTTTGTTCGTTGCTTGGCAGTCTGTATTGAAAGTGATTATTGGACGATTTTCATATAATTTTCCCACGCGATTTTCTCCGGAAATTCATAGCCGATTTTATTAATTTTTGGATTAAAAAGCTAGTGCGAGTTTCGACGAAGAGTTTAGGCCAAAAATTAAGGCGAGCCGAGATTGAAGTGTTTTAATTTGGAGTATTAATTTGGTGTAATATCTATTAAAAAAGTCTTTTATGTTGATCTTCGGTTATATCGTACGAATATAACAATGTGTGTATGTATGTACAAGTGTCTGTTGCTTTGCATTCTTTGACTTTTGTGCGAATAAAAAAAAAGTATTGAGCAAGAATATAATGACACATGTGCTTGCACTGGGTCTTTTAATAATTTTAAGTATTAATATTATTTAACTGTAACGTCATCATATGATTGAACGCTGTTTTTTATTTTCCTATGTAACATTTACGAATGTGTTCATAGAAATCGAACAGGTACCGTGTAGCAAAAAGGTGTTAACACATCGCCCGTGAGTTCGAACACTCATTGGATTTTTTTTATGAAACGAAATTTAACATTTAAATAAATAAAATATAAAAATAGCTGAAATTAGAATTAAAAGTAATTATATATTGTTTGATTTATTATACTTTAATTAATTCGCTTATATCCATATTTTATATTGTGATAAACAAAATACTTTTTGATGTGTTAACATCTATACGCGCGCCTCTAGGGCAGTAAACTATAAATTTAATACATACGCAAGTGTTAGGTTTGTAAGAGTAAATCATCGTTTGTTTGTTCGTTGCTTGGCAGTCGGTATTGAAAGTGATTATTGGGCGATTTTCATATAATTTTCCCACGCGATTTTCTCCGGAAGTTCATAGCCGATTTTATTAATTTTTGGATTAAAAAGCTAGTGCGGGTTTCGACAAAGAGTTTAGGCCAAAAATTAAGGCGATCCGATATCGGCGAGCCGAGATTTAAGTGTTTTAATTTGGAGTATTAATTTGGAGTAATATTAAAAAAGTGTTTTATGTTGATCTTCGGTTTTGTCTTATCATCGTTTGTTTGTTCGTTGCTTGGCAGTCGGTATTGAAGGTGATTATTGGGCGATTTTCATATAATTTTCCCACGCGATTTTCTCCGGAAATTCATAGCCGATTTTATTAATTTTTGGAATAAAAAGCTAGTGCGGGTTTCGACGAAGAGTTTAGGCCAAAAATTAAGGCGATCCGATATCGACGAGCCGAGATTGAAGTGTTTTAATTTGGAGTAATATTAAAAAAGTATTTTATGTTGATCTTCGGTTATATCGTACGAATATAACAATGTATGTATGTATGTACAAGTGTCTGTTGCTTTGCATTCTTTGACTTTTGTGGGAATAAAACAAAAAGTATTGAGCAAGAAAATAATGACACATGTGCTTGCACTGGGTCTTTAAATAATTTTAAGTATTAATATTATTTAACTGTAACGTCACCATATGATTGAACGCTGTTTTTTATTTTCCATTGTAACATTTACGAATGTGTTCATAGAAATCGAACAGGTACCGTGTAGCAAAAAGGTGTTAACACATCGCCCGTGAGTTCGAACACTCATTGGATTTTTTTTTATATTATATTTTTTTATATCCGTTTGAGTTTATAGTATTCGATCTTTTGTTGTTATGCTTTTAATAAATGTTCGGTTCAAGATCAATAACTATTAAAATTTACTTTTTCATATTTAAAATATTAAAAGAAATGTGTGAAATTGATCATTGTGGGGGATGGTTGGGAATATAGCTCCCTATAATGTCCGATGGCAATCCTAAATACTTGTGCTGATATTTTTTTTTTTGAGATCTGTTTAAATATTTTACCCATATCACGAATCGGATTATGACCCATCCGACGGTAAAAAAAATACTTATTAAATTATTTCAGTTAGTAACACATTTGTACAGACGTACTGACTTAAATAAGCCTCTGACGATGAAGTTCATAAACTTCGAAACGATAGTCTGGCAACGTGAATTCAAATTCTGCTTATGACTGTTGAAAAATGTAAATATATAACTTCCAAGCTAAAGTATACTTTACTCTATCTAAAGACAAAAACGTAATAAAGCGTGACTTCTCTGTAAAAAGCGGGATTAATATCTAAGCCGGGATGAAACATCGAAAAGCGAGATAATCCCGCCAAAAGCGTGATGGTTGGTCAGGTTATTTATGGCTCAGAATCCTGGGTCTTATCGCAAGCAGACGAAACATCTGTAGGAGTCTTCAGTAGAAACATACTCCGAAAAATGTATGGCCCCATAATGCACAACGGAGAATATCGGGTTGTTCGAGACCGGATAAGTTAGTAAGTAACTAAGCTCACCTGAGCTCAATTATGCGTAGGTTCTACTATTTTTTGGCGTGTAGTTAATAATATTATATATATAAAATATCCCGATAGTAATTTTTGCCAAACTTCGAAACATCGAATTTGTTCAAAAAGTGCAAATTTTCAGACAATGCTGACTGTAGGGTGCATCTCCAGATGATCATAACTGACATTACGTATATTTGACAAAGCCTTGTCTTATAAACAAATTTATAAATTTGTATAGGCTAAAATGTAAAGAAAATACTGAATGAATCATGGTACCTCTTACGGAAAATACGAGTATTGTGTTTTTTCAGGTTTGAAAAAATGCAAACTTTAGAAAAACAAATTTTTACAGTGCATACTTTATGGAAGTGTTACCAATTTAGTGGTTTAGTGGTGTTTTCAGAGTTACGAGTATTAACAAAAAACTACAAAAATTAATGAAAAAATTGGCAATTTTAAATTTTGATAGAGAATATCTTAATAGCGGTAAAAGAAATTCCAGAACATTTAGCATACTTTTTGTTTGTCTTACATAGTAAAGGGTGTTTCAGTAAAAAGTTTTTTTTTCATTTTAATTTACAGACACGTATTTTTTGAGACAGTTGTGATTTTTTTATTGGATTGTAAAGAAGACATGTTTTGCTTAAGTTTGGAATAAAATATCCATCAAATGGCCCCCACGACTCCGATGGCAGACCATTACTTTTTTCATGAAATTTCCCATGACTTTTTCACAGAGATGTGGCTGTATATCACCGAAGACGCGTTGGATCTCGGATATTAGTTCAGGAAATGTTTCGATGATTTTGTGTATTCAGATGGAAGGAAATGCGCTTCATCGGAGAAGGTAAATTTTTTTGAAAAATTGGCATTGGCTAAACCATAGATAAAGTAAAAAAATAGATGAAGCACAAGTGTTGGGAACATTTTAGTGTAATGGGTAATTTTCTAGATGTCGTTGAAAGCAATAAATGGGATTTTTTGTCTTCCCAAAACAAAAGTCAAAAAATATGACAATAAAAATCTAAAATTTCATATCAAAAGAAAAAATAATTTTCAACAAAAATATAAATAATACAACACGTTACTTAAAGTAGAATATCTGATGGCCATCGAATTGCAAAGCCATGCCACCACCGTCTATGTCCTAATAAATTGGTTCTTCCTCCGGTTCAGCTACCATTTTAGCATCTGCGCCCACAGAAGTTGCTACAGTTTTTGGGTGAGGAAGTTTTTAGATTAAAAAGACGTTCCGGGATGTTCATCTTTAGGCGGTCTTACGGGTTTTCGCCAATTGATATCTCACCACCGGCCTCATGGCTTTGAAATAGTTTTTTACACAAGAAACAAATGCTTTTATGTAAAATCACATAAATTTTGTCACATTTTCCATTGTTTTCTTTCACAAAAATTTCCCACAATCTTGAATAAACGTCATTGAGAATTATGGGAAACTTCAGTGAAAGTGACAGTAGTACAGAACAGCACCTAATGGACAAAGTTGACAATGGGTGCGTAATATCTATTATTTCCTTTATCTATGAACTACACTTTGCTCTATTTTCCATTTAAATTGAATTTTATACGCATGAAGATGGAGGGAGGTCTTTTGCAAAAATTCGCTGCGTAGTGCTTCGTGAAATTTGAAGTTGTTGATGCCGAATTGATGTTTTCGTGTTTTCGGCGACACTCCCGTTTACAGCAGCAATGATTTCAAGAGACCGAAATTTGTTGACCAATCTTCGACTGGTTGACGCATTAGGTGCACTTTCTCGACTGAAAATTCTTCGAAGTTTGCGAGCGGTCTCAGCATGGGCCCTAAACTAATTAGAATTAGAAGATCAACCAGCAATTATAAAAGTATAAACTCCTAATCTAGTGCAACATAAAAAAAAATAATAAACCTAAATTAAAAGCAAATAATTTAATAAATATAGGTATACATATTCAAACTAATAACGTCCATGGGCGTTATGACGCGTCACCGATTTATTTCATCCGCTCCACGAAATTAAAATATGCTGAATTACGCCCAGCGTTCGATTAATCGAACACAATTTTTCACCAAAAAATACAAAATTTTACAAAATTTCTTGCTATAGATTTGAATTTCTTGGCCCAAAAAACTCTATTCTAATCAAAAAGTTGGGGAAAAAATCATTGAGTGTTCGAACTCACGGGCGATGTGTTAACGCCTTTTTGTTACACGGTACCTGTTGGATTTAAATATTGTTAAATAAATACAGCAATATTTAGCTCACTGAAATAATTGTTTTTGTTTTGTCATAAACAGAGCGACGACAAAAAGTATTGAATATTATAGAGAACTTACTACACTCCTTTTCCGCTCGCATATAGAGAGTCTGAGTAAAAGAGCATAAACGAGTATTATTCTCTTTATAGAATATTTCAATATAAATGCACCATTTCGACAATGTTATTACATAAACAACACAAAAATCATAAATGTTTCAAAACGCATTAATGTTTCACATCAAAATTATGAATGGACCAATTTATGACAAAAAGAGAGTAATACGTTTTGAATCATTCGCCAAATATCGCCAGTGCTTTCGAGTCATACAATTCGTTCCATGAGTTCTCTATACTATTCAATACTCTTTGGCGACGACGACCTGCTTGTTTGTTCGATGCCGCTACAGCAATGCCATCATACTTATTTTCTGGCAGAGACTATTGTTGTACAACAACCACGTATGTGATGCTAACGCTGTGTGTTGATTGCATGTGTTTACTTTGATAGATTGTCCTACCCGTGCCTATAAATGTTAACACATCAAAAATTTGGCTGGGCGTTGATTAGATCAAGTTATTGAAGCAATTGTGCAATCGCTTTTCTGCTCAAAAAAGCTAAATTATAGAAAATGAAGCTAGAATTCCCGCTAATAGAATTCTAGCTTCAGATTAGATTTTCCTCCTGCTTAGCTCCACAAAGACCAGATTTAGCCAGGAATAGACTGAATTGGCAACACAGCTTGGAAGGAATATTTAGAATGCCTCGGGCTTTATGCTGCTGGGTGACACAAGTGAATCTGCCCGTACTAATCACTATAGTATAGTCTTTGTCACGTTAAAGCAAAGACCAATTGTTGGCAACCTTCCTCCTCGATAAAAATAGGATTCACCAAACATATTTATGTACAGTTCTTTTAATCAATTTAATAACTTGAAAATTTCTATAAAACTTTGTAAATAAAGTTAAATCAAACTTCTCATCCTTCGCTTGACAAGTATCTAAACACTCAACTGGTCATCGGAGCATAAAGTCACAAAGTAAACATCAAAAGTCGATGTGCTTATGACAATCGATAGGGGTGGCAAAGTAAAAATCCATAAGGACTTCCATGAAAATGGTAAGTGCATGGTTTTTTTATATCCCAGAAGATGGAGATTTGCAAATAAATCACATTAAAACAACATTTGTTCACTTGATCAAGAGATTTCAGAAAAATGGAAAGAGAGGCTGTGTCACATAAAATAATGAGATGATGATAATATGATTGAGGAAGAAGAAAAAAAAGGAGGATGGAGAAGGAATCGACATTGCCTATAGACTGAGGAAGTGTTATAGATAAAACCTACTAATGATATGATGGCTAACATTTCTATTGTCATTCATTATTGTAATGAACAAACAAGATTAACAAATTCCATTAAGAAGCGATGTTAGACTGTTTCCACTGAAAAAAAATCAAAGAAAACAGAGTCATGGATTGAAGTAAACCAGTTCATTGAAATCAGTTAATATTAACATGTATGTCACTACAAAATTTTTAATTCAAACGAGTATTATGTTAACGTCCTCAATAAAGTGCAGAGGCAAGCGGAATGAAGAGACGAATGATGAATGAGAAAATCCTTTGAATTCTGACTACTTTTCATCACCTGTCCATCATTACTCAATTGAACAAATAGAAAAGATACATTGATAAATCAATGGAATTTTACATATTTGCAATACTAGCAAGCAGTAAAAAAAGGAAGATGCATACTTGCACAGGTTTTTGCGAGTTCCTTGTACTCCATTCCCCCTTTGGGTTTGTCATACACTTGTTAAGAACCACTCAAAGTCAACACATTTATTTGCATTTTTTTTTGTTATTTCATGTCCTTTGATCTGTCGTTGCCCTATCGCCCCGACGCTCAGATAGCTAGAGATATAGAGTCCTGATTCAAGTATCATCTTAAATACTTTAAAATGTCAGACAATTGTCAAGTGACGGTTTCTTTCTTGTGTCATTTTTTTTTTGCATTTCATATTGAAATTAAACCGTAATCAAACATAGAAAACGAAAAAAAAATAATTGAATTGTTATTTGAAAAATAAATTCCAACCAACGAAAATACAATCATCATTCGTCGATATCGTTTGATGTTTGCTGATGTTTTAAGAAAATTTAACGAAAACTTATTAATGTCATCTCAAGGATACTTGAAATTTATTTTGAATTTATAATAAACTGTCACAGGATTTGACAACGCAAGTGCTGTCGGGGACGGTATTGGGTCAATTTGTAATTTGTCTGACAAACTGTCATGCTGGGGGAGGTATCACTTGCAACATATGTTCTTGCATCACTTAAAAGTGTACCACCCGCTGGCAGCCGCATGCTGGCTTTACCGCACAAACGCGGGTGGAAATAAACCCCTTTAAATACGGTGTGGGTGTTTCCGGCTGCTGCTGTTATCATAATCATCTGTTTTATCTCTTGGAGCATTTTAATCATTCGAAAACGCCTTTTGCTTCAAATTGACTTTTAACACGGCGGCATTTGCTTTGATCCTTGTGGCAGAGAACTGTGATTTTTTTGTTTTTGCACATGACCGAAAAAGATTTTTATCGTATTCAAAACCTTTTGTCATCACATCAGTGAAAACTTTTACACTGTTTCCTTAACGAAATTTGAATATTTTTAAATCAATGGATAAAGGGAAAGTAACGATGAGTAGTAGTACAGTATCAAACTATTTCGAACATGATTTTATGCAAACTTGTTCAAGAAACGATATGTGTCAAAAGTGTATTCTGAAAATATGGCAAATGTTTGTAAACAAACAATATATAGGTACTTTTATAATTTAAAAGTCAACCATGATCAAAACCAAAAATAGTTTAGAGTGCATAAAGTAAAGTAAGTACATAAATCTTCATAAATATGACGAAAATTGTCATAGATGTCACTGCAATGAATTGTTCACCATTTTGAAAGGCGGGTTTTTTCGTGAAGAAGTTGCATCAGACTTTATGAAGCCCTTTATAAATACGATATCGCAATTCCCTATGTCGGTCTTTCTAACATATTCTCCCACACATATTCTGCAGGAACCATGGATATGTTTGGAACACACTTCAAACATTTATATGTTTGCAAGTTACAAACTGAGGTGAATAAAAATGCAAACACTAGCATATTTACTGGCAAATGTGTATGTTTTTTCTTACGTGGAAGCACTCGCGTGTTTCCCCCAAACCTACATATACTTACGTGGATACATATGCGTATTTTCTCCCAAACATAATAATATTTAGAAACGAATTATTATTTATTTAATATAATTAATTTTATCAATATATATCCACATTTACTTATATAAATAATTATTACAATAAATTTAAAGATTTAAATGATTTTTACATTTATTATTTGTTTTGTTTTGCATTTGCTGCTCTGTTGTTTCTCCTTTCTTTGGTGTCTCTCATGTTTTTGCCTTCAGAAGGTTTCAACTATGCGTTGGTTATCACTATGCGTTGGTACACGAACTATATACTTATACACAAATCTAGTTCATGCAAGACAAATGTAGATTAATTACTTGTTTTTTTTACTATATTTCTCAAATGGTCCACCATTCCGATTTTATCAGTAGAGGCTCAGGCAAAAAAGGGAATTTCTTTCCTTAAAATCGTTTCTCACTTTGGTAGCACACATAAATGTATGCGAAACACATACACATCACAAACCATTTAACCGACCGAGCGTTTGTTTATTCTTCTTTCACTGATCAAGCGCTTTTGACATCCTCTGTCCGATGAACCATTAACGACTAAAACGCAATACATCACGCATATTCAGGAAGATTTATGAATCACTCACTGAGAGAATAATGCAAAAATACAGATCCGCACTTACAAGATACATATACACACTCGTTGCCCCTCTTTTATTCTCTTGCTCTTGAGAGAGCATAACAGTGCAACAAACACGGCTTTATTTGTATCACAAATACAGATATATTTCGGTCGCAAACACATATGTTATAACATATTAATCATTGTGTCTCAAATATGTAATATTGAATAGCAAACGCAATGCGTTTGGGCACTAGTATATTATATTTGCGACAAGCTCCAAACAAATGTTATATTTACTGCGCCTAATTTAGGCGTTATGGCAGTTTTTTGTTTCTTTTTAAATGATAACGAGTAATAATTCAATATAAGCAATGGTTAGTATTTAAATATTTATTATGATATTTTAAAAATATAGTCCAAGAAAATTTTTATTTAAATATAAATTCCTCCCACCTGACCCACAATTTGTAAGCAAAGGGGCACAAAGTAAGGGGTGCCATTTGCGGTATGTTTTTTCTTTGAATTTCATCAAATTTCATGTTTTGCAAAGTTTGGCATCTCTCTATGGTTTCAGCAGGGTATTCTTCTTGTTTCAAAACATATTTCACATAAGATACCTTCAGTGGTAACAGTTTCAATTTCTTCTTCGCACTCGCTGTATTCTATAATTGGAATGTTTTCTGGTATTGTAGGTGCAACGTTGTTAATCTTATTTGTCATCATTTGCAAAAATGTCTTCGTTGTTATTACGCTTGAAGTTAGTTTTACAGAAAGAACTTTTATTTATTCACTTTTGTCCCGATTTCGTTTCTTTGGAGGTTCTGATATTTCAGCAACACCTTTTATTCCCATTACTATTCCAAAGTGAATGGAGAATGCAATTTGGAAATGGAAGTACATAATTATGGAGCTGGCGGTTATAAGGCCTAAAATGTGGGCGTTATGACCGGTCGCCTATATTTGCATCCAAACCACTAACAACGACACATTTTTCAATAATGATATCGTCACCAAAATATAAATATGTTTACAACTCGAAAACGAAGCTTCCACATGCTGAAAAATATTGCAGGAACCACGTCCATGTTTGCAAGCACTGTTTCATGAATTGGAGATCTGCTACTTTTATATTTTGTTGTTGTTGTGTAGTTGGGAGAAACGAACTTCTGTTAATCCATACACGTCATTTCGTTTTGGGAAAACCGAAAAATATTTGCAGCAAAAGAGTTATGAAAAATATAAGCTGAAAAAAAACGTTTGCGAGAAACGAAAAACGGTTCCGTCAACTGTTGTTTCGGTTACGGCAACCGAGTTGTAGTTGCTCCCAACTAAAAAAACGATTGCGAGAACTGAAAAACGTTCGCAGTAAAGGAGTTATGAAAAATTTGAGGCAAGAAAATGTTTGCGAGAACTGAAAAACGGTTCCACCAACTGTTCTTTCGGTTACAGCAACTGAATTGTAATTAAAACTTTTATTTGTTCAAATTTCCAACTTTTATAATTTTGGTTTTACCCATAAAGTTTGTTTTAAAAAAAGTTGGAATTTTTGTCTATTTTTTCACTGTCTACTTACACGCCTGTCTCGCCTTGCATTCAAATAACAACTAAAAGCGCAGCAAACTACAAGGCGTCAATTGACCATCCAAGATATATTGACAAGGTAGAAGTATTAGAGAAGTGGTCGCCAAAACGAGAGTACTCATCAAATGTGGATGTATTGGTGCATTTGGACTGAAAGAAATTGGTGGAAGTTGGAATTTCACTGTGCAATGTACAAAAATAAGAATTTATAACGACTTTTTTTTATTAGAAACTTTATTATGTCATCTTTAATTTATATACAGAAACAATTAATTAATAATTTATAGTATAACATATAAGTTACTTAATTTTTAAAAAAGGTAAGCTCCTCTTTCAAAGAGAACCTATGTGCAGTCCAAGGCACTCAGTTTCATTCGAAGAAAATACAACTTCGGATTCCATATATCTATTTATTAAATTTATGTTAAAGTACAAAAGATTGATCTTATAATAAATCTATAAAAAATTATTCTCATGAGTATTCTTCGTTGAAAGCTTATGTGCTACTGAATGAAATTTTCTTCTCTCCTACGCTCTTTGATGTGCTTTTTGGTGACGTTCGTGTTGTGTACGTGTAAAAAGCCGATCGTGTTCGGCCCCTGGGGGCTATGGACGGTGACCAACCACTGCATTAGAGTGTGTGATAACTTTTATGTGTATGCGTGAGTATGTATGCCAAACGAATGGATAAGACTGTGCGACTGCAGCAGTCGGCAGAATGAGAGAAATTTACGTTCTTCGTAATCTGTGCTCTCATTAGAAAAATGGCCGTTATCGCAAAAGTTTTTTTAAATTTGCGGCAACTGTAATTTTGTACGCGTTTGATGCAAACGAGAACTCGTTTGTAACAACATTTGGGAGAACTAGTACATGAACGGTTGCGACAAATAAATTAATACAAATCATTGCGGGCATTGTTGGTAGATTTTTAACCAGTTCAATCTATGAAAAGCAACACAGTACCTACAACGCTCTCAAAAATGAAACGTTCCTTTAAAGGATAGTTACAGGTGTAAAGCACGTGCTTTTCAAGTTTTCTTGGAAGAAACATTTACTCCGAGGCTAAAGAAATGATGATGTCTAAGAAACTGGATTCATAAAATCCGGTGTACCTTAGGGCATTGTATTGGGTCCGCTCGATATTCACATCCGATATGTCTATAACTAATGAAGTAAAAATAGCTACGTAGTATGCCGACGACACAGCATTATTAGCCTCTACACAGAGAAAAAACGATCACTTAAAAGGGAAGAAATACAATAAGATTTCTCTATGGTTTTCGTCCAAGAAGATTGCCACTTTAAAACCATAGAGACGATCTCTTTGGTTTTTAACGAGTAACCACATTTTAATAAGAATAACTCGTCATATTTTTAATATGAATCTCTTTGAATCAATGTTGAAATGTCACAGAAAATATGTGAATTCACTTTTAAGGGAAAATCATATTATTTGCTGGTAACAAGAAGTTATCCACATACTCGTAATATCAAGAGGATACATACTGTTTTTAATTTAACCTCTTAAAATGTATATGTAATGTATATGAATATGTAATTCTTAGTAAGACTACACTTTTTAAATTAAGTGTCTTTCTTTGTGCAGTGGCAACTCTGAAATTTGACAGCTGTCACACATATTTATACCGATTAATAAAAATGGAGCGCTTTACTAAAGAACAACGCATTATAATTGTGAAAACTTATTCCAATAATGTGGAAAGTTATGCTGAGACGCTCGCAAACTTCGAAGAATTTTCAGTCGAAAAATGGACAAAAGATTTGAAGAAACTGGGAAGGTTATGGCCAGCAAGACTCCTGAGCGTAATTCAGCTTACTCGGGAGCTCAAACCAGCAGACCATGGAAAGCGCCGGCAAAACGTTCAATGGATAATGGAGCAAAGTGAAGTCAATGCGAATTTTTCAAATTAAGTTATATTCTCCGCCGAAGCGCATTAAAATATGTTTCATTTTTTTTTTTTTAATCGAGCGAACCCATCGCAGCCACTCTTACCCGCCCCTACCGACCGAGAGGGCCACGTCCCCATAACGTGAGGACAGCGTACACATTATAGACCGGTCTATAACGGGAGAGCAAGGATCATAAGTTCACACGTTGCAACCAACTACAGAAATTCTTCACCAGTTGGTATTACACTAACATAAATAAGTATAAAAGTACATCACGAGATATTAATATAACAGACTTCATAATATATAATAATTACGAGCTAACGAAAACCAAGTTATAAATCAGACAGAAAGACAGATAGTAAGGATAAAGTAAATTTACATATGTAAAGGAATATATAGCACTAATACAATCTGTTCAAATGACAAATTGTCCTAGACTTTGTAGTTTCCCAACTACCAGTGAAATCAATAAACTGATATAGCTCATTAAAGTCACGACACATTCTCTTAACTGGATCAAAGGACGCATAATTCGAACGCTGAAACTCGAAGTGACTGAGTTCATAGTACCTCGTGGGTCTCAGTGGGACATTTATGAAAATCTTAGATAACAGAAATTCAGAACATATACATCCATCAATTATCTTCAAAACTGTAATAGAGTTTATCATGGTACGTCTAATACTAAGAGTCGGCAATCTGATCAATGCTAGTCTACTGCTATACGAAGGAAGATTATGGTTCGGGTTCCATTGAAGGTTTCTCAGACAAAATATGAGAAACTGTTCTGGACCGATTCAATCATATTAACATACAAATTGTACTGGGGGTCCCAAACAACAGATCCATATTCGAGAATAGGGCGGACTAGTGAAATAAAGAGATTTTTCGTAACGTACGGATCTGAAAATTCCTTTGCTCAACGTTTAATAAACTTCAGAACGCCATAAGCCTTATTTACCATCGTAATTATGTGGGAGTTGAAATTCAATTTTCTGTCCAAGAGAACACCAAGATCAACAAATGAATCCACCGATTCAAGAACAGTGCCACCTAAAATGTATTTTGCCGAAAAGAATGATGACCTAGAGAACAGCATATGCTTACATTTCGCAAAATTAAGCTCCATCAAATTGGTTTCGCACCACGTCTGGAATGTAGACAAATCCCTCTGAAGTAAAGTATATTGACAAGGATCCTTGTAAGAAAAATATATCTTCACGTCATCAGCGTACATTAACAATTCAGAGTGCATTGTGGAGGCGGGTAAGTGGTTAATGAATAACAAGAATAGAACCGGGCCAAGATGACTGCCCTGAGGCACCCCAGATGACACAAAAATAGATCTTGAGAATGATCGGCCAAATGATACCATCTGTTCTCGGTTCATTAAGTAAGAACTATTCCAATTCAGCACGTTACAATTAAAACCCATTGACCCGAGTTTATATAATAACAATTTGTGGTTAACTTTATCAAAAGCCTTACAAAAGTCGGTAAAAATCACATCAGTTTGATCTCCATTAATAAAGCCGTCAATAATGGAAGAGGAAAACTGAAGCATGGACATTTTTAAAAATTCCCACTTAAGATCATATATTTTGCATTGGTTGAAGTTTTCTTAATTTTCTAGAACTAGAACTTCTAATCACTTTTTCCTGTTGTCACCCAATTAACAGAGAAAGTACCAGATCAGATAAATATCCCCTATTTGAAAAATTTATGATTTTTGCTCATATATAAAATATTCGAAATTAATTGAAAATTACATTCACGTCACTGTTGTAAGAGTCAATAAAGAATCAGAGTTATTTTAAGACTGCATTTCAGACAAATTCTTTGTCCCTTCTATTTTACTGGATGTAATTAAATTTTCCTTAAGCAAAAAAGAAAAGAACCGACGCTGTTTATCTGCGAACAACATTTGCTACTTCAGACACTTGAATCTTTTCGTTGGTTTTTACCTTTTTCCCTGTGACTTTTCTTTGTTGTCATCAGCGTTAACGTCAACGTCGTTGTTGCATATCTCTTTTTGCTCACTCTTTCGGTAGTCATCCTTCTGTCACCTCCTCAGCCAAAATTTGCAAAACCAGTAAAAAGAAGAAAACAGGCAATTTAAAAGAGTTAAAATGCAAAACTAATTGTTTTCACTTTACCTTTTTTGTTCAAGAGAACAAAAACGTCACATTTGCATATTTCGTCTCTTGTGTGACATCGACTCCGGTGACATCCATAAGCTGTGATGCATTTTCATCAAATGAATGAAAATTTGCATAAATGCTGCTCGTATGTATGTACATACTTATGTATGTGGGCCACTTGAATGGTTATTTTCTTAGCTTAATGTTGTAAAGGGATTTCCAGGACAGACGATGGAAATTAAGAACGTTCAGTTGTGGTATATAAAATATTGTTTATTTTGAAAGCGGGGTCCGCATATTGGGAGCTGGATTACGGGAAGTTTCCACGTTTAATCAATTTTAACAAACAAATTTTTTGTTTTTGGTCAATATGGGGTTCAAATGAAATATAACACACTAAAAGTGTTTTCAGTACAAACTAACGAACATATTCAGGATGGCTGCAAAAAACGTAATAACTTTTTATTGGTAATTAATCGGTTCAAATTATTGTATTGCAGTGATTACTATATAAATTTCAGGCTAATGGGGAATTGGGATGATGAAATAAGAATTTAAATTATGCACCACTATTATGTTTGGAGTCTGCCATATCCGTCCAATGAAAGTTTAGGACAACATTTGGCCGCATTACTCCGATCAGATGGACTACAAGAAGGCTTATAAACAACATTGTCCAGCGAGTGATAATCACAAGTTGCCCCTATCATCGTGGTACCTCGGTTCGGATGCAGGAAATTATTGCTGCAGTAGCTGCTGCCATACAAGTCAATCACAAAGATTCGGCAAGGAACATATCAGGTCAAAATGGAATCAGCAGAATCAGTCACTAAACGCTGAAAATCTGTATTTTTGTTATTTGGATGCAAATATAACGTGTTTGTACTTGGTTGCAAATATAGTATGCTTGTGTCCAAAGACATTGTGTTTGCTGTTCAATAGTACATGTTGGAGGCACAATGATTAATAGGTTATTATAACATAATAATAATTAATAGGTTATATAAATAGGTTATAACAAAAATTAATAGGCCGATTAGACCATACACGCGATGAATAAAATGCTGATACCGCGATTGTTGGAACATACACAGGGATTGCCCTTGTGGAATACAGAGCATAGTACATTATGATTGCAATCTTCAGGCATAAATTCCCCCAACCATATACTCCATAAATGTAGATGCTCGCCATCGGACTTAAAAATCTCAGCGAGTTGTCCAGCCGCAACTGCCGCTTTATTATTCTTAAGCCGTGAGATTTCCGTTCTAATCTCGTCTTGGCTGGGTGGGAAACAATGTATACCGTTTTCCACAATCACTGTCTCCTAACCTCCACCAGTTCCTACTCTTTCCATCCTGCTGCATATGTTGCAACTTTATTTGTTACTGTTTTTTTTGCATTCCTATTCCATTCATATAATTCTTATCTTCATAGTAGCCTTTTTGTACTTATATAATAATTCTGTTAATATCGTCCATGTTCTATTATCTCCTGCATGAATTTATTACTATTTGTTTTTTAATTTTGTCCCTGTTTACTGTTTTAATTTAATTATTATATGTACTTTAATTATGTATTTAGTTTGAAACTGAAGATATGTAAACTTATACTTTTCCAGCTGTTTTTAGCTGAGTAAATAAATAAATAAATAAAATAAATAAATAGAATATATTGAGTGGAGTGGTGATGAGAAGTGCTCTTTGCTCTCACACTGCTTATCTGTCACCAGATTCCCATTCTCGTCCTTGCAGTATGGCAGCCCATTTTTCGGTCTGTTTTTCGATCTTCTTGCCCTCTCGGAAAAATTTCGGAATTTATCTCTGCTCCCACTGCCACTTTTTCTGTCTAAAGAGTCGATTTGCCTCCCTTGTCAGCATTTTGTGCCGCTCATCCAAAGCACGCATTGTATCTGACTATTTCGTTACCATACGTGCAGCGTCTTTTTCATCAGTAGCAATGCGTCATACTGTGGCTTGGCTTCTATAGAATTGAACATATGCCAGCACAAATACACTCTGAAAAAATTTGTCTTTTTTGGTGTTTGGATACAAACATAACGATTTTGTGCAAATATAGTATGCTTGTGTCCAAACACATTGTGTTTGCTGTTCAATATATAATGTTTGGGACACAATGATTAATACTTTATAATATATGTATTTGTGACTTAAATGTGGCTTTGGTTGATGAAAATTGGTGAAAACAAAAACGCGACAGACAATAAAGAAACATAACGAAGCAGATCTTCAATTCTCGCAAAACAATTATGATATGTGCATGGTTCCTGGTTTGCTGGGGCCATCATTTTTCAGAATGTTGGGTATAGCTTGTAGACTAATGTAAGAGATTGTTATTTCCAATATGCAAAATTAAATCCAAGTCGTTGTAAGGAGAGTAAAAAATTCATAATTTGTATTGAAAATTATTATCAACTTTGAAGCAGTACATCAGAACTTCAGTTAACAATAAACGTCATCGACGGAATGTGCCTTCAGCAATATCCAAACATATAAGTATTTCACAAAGCATTATGTGAAAAATACAATTTTATATTTTTTACAGTTAAACCCAATTGAAAACATAGCTTTCTCTTTCTACAGGGTGTTTTTTTTTGTTCCCGCCATGTCCGCAATGTCTTTTTGGTTGACATCTGTCAGTCTGTATTTGACAGTTATGCAGTTGCTGAAAAATTTGTATTTTCGTGTTGTTTGTATGCAAATATAACGTGTATTTGGAGCTTGTTGCAAATATAGTATACCTGTGTCTAAACCAATATTACATGTTTGAGACACAATGATTTAATATGTTATCATATATGTGTTTGTGATCTAAATACAACCATGTTTGTGATGCAAATACATCTATGTTTGGTGCATTGTTTCCTTAATTTTTCTGCCGCTATGCTCTACCGCGAACAAAATGATAAAAGAGGAGTAAAGAGAGTTTGTTCTCAGCCTACGTTAATGTTATTGCAAGTGTATACTGTATTTTTGCGTAATTCTTTCAGTTTATTTATAAATATTCCTTAGTACGTGTTTAAATGAATTGAACGCTTCTTATGTTCGCTGATCGGTTGCATATTAGTTTCATGCGTTAGTTTCATGTTAGAAGCTCTCTCCAATTCCTTCATAGGACATTATGGGAAACCATTTATTTATTTATTAGTTTCATGCCTTCAGTCGTTAATCGTTCGTTTTGGGAGGAAACATGTTCGGGGTAAACATATGGCTCCACGTATAACTATACATCTTTGCAAGTAAACATGCTAATATTTGCATTTAAATATAAGTGCGTTTAGGACTTATAGTGTGTTCCAAACATATACATACATGGTTCCTGCAGAATGTGTTTGAAAAAATATGTTTCAGAGGTCGTTTTAGTGCAGCGTGCAGAACAGTCAACATCAATTTATTATGGAGCATCTAACATTGAAGTTATTAAAACATTTTATCTAAATAATCGTTCAATTGTAAACACGCGGAAAATTTTGCGGAATGTTTTTGGTTTAATGAATTTTGAAACTTTGTATACACTGGGAGATACAGTGAAGTCGGGCCGAACTCAGAGATAAAGTGAAGTCTGGCCGAACTCATAAGCTAAAGAACAACATTATTGATAAACTTGGAGCAATAACAACCATAATATGCCAAAATATTATGCAAAATATGATTAAAAGAGCACACATTTACGCAGCGGCCAGAGCCAATATTATATTTTATACATAATTGTTATAAACCAAACTTTCCTGCAATAAAATATTATATTGTATCGTTTATGATTTATTAAAAGAACATCGGCAAAGAACATAAAAAGAATTTGATTTTTGAAAATTTTGTTTTTTAAATGATATCTTAAACTTGGAGTCGGAGTAGTCCAAATGTTTGCGACTCCGATTCCGACTCCAGGCAAAAGACCCCGACTCCACAGTTCTGGCATAAATGGCAAGAAATTTATTCATCGCTACAACAAAATATAGTCATCACAGTAATGAGCCCATTTTCGTTGCAGGAATAAATCTGTATCTGAGCTCACTTTCAAAGCACTCGTTTGACGAAGCATTTTCTTGCAGTGTGATGATGATAAACACGCAACATGGCAATGATGCAACTGAGAAAGTGTTACCGCCAAGTTCATTTTCTAATTTAGCTCCATACAAATAAAGAGATTTATTAAATGTTAATGTTGTAGATAATTTCGTTTTTGTATACTATAGGGTGTCTCAGTAAGATTGCACTTTCAAAATGTAGTGTAATCCTTTTTTTGGGAATGTGACAACACTGAAATTTAGCAACTGCTACATATGTTTATTCCGAATATTAAAAATGGATCGATTTATGCAAGAACAACGCGTTATAATTGTGAAAACTTATTACAAAAATGTTAAAACTTATGCTGAGGCCCCTCGCAAACTTCGCAGAATTTTTAGTCAATAGAAGAATTGCCTTCGGAATATCCTCCCTCATCCAATCCATGAGAAACAAATTCACCCAAAACGAGCAACTGTCTGATGCTGATTTTGGTCAGGCGGCGTGGTTGGGCCTTTCTTTTTTGAAGATGAGGCCGATATTGCAGTGACTGTGAACGGGATTCGTTACAGGAACATAATAACGGAGTTCTTGTGGCCTCAACGTGACGGAATGGATCTAGAGGACATGTGATTTCAGCAAGACTGCGCCACCTGCCATACCGCGCATGAAACAATCGATTTATTGCAGTAACGACCTCCAGAACAAATTGTCTCAAGGAATTCTGATGACCTTTGGTTTCTGATGATTCTTTGGGGTTTTGTGAAATCTCAGGTTTATGCGAATAAACCAGACACAATTCCTGAGCTCAACTCCGAGATCAAACGCGTCATCGGTCAGATTCAGCCACATCTTTGTGAAAAACTCATAGAATATTTCATGAAAAGAGTAATGGCCTCTCATTAGAGCCGTGGAGGTCATTTAATGGATATCATATTCCATACTTAATCGGATCATGTCTTCCTTACAATCCAAAAAAAAGTTCAATGAGTGTTCGAACTCACGGGCGAAGTGTTACCACCTTTTTGTTACGCGGTACCTGTTCGATTTCTATTAACACATTAGTAAGTGTTACATTGGAAAATAAAAAAAAGAATATTTTTTGTGCTGAAGGATTGTACTTTCTTTTTTCTTACATCTGCTTTAACTTTAGATGTAATATTGTTAAAATAAATAAAGCAATATTTAGCTCACTGAAATAATTGTTTTTATTTTGTCATAAACAGAGCGACGACAAAAAGTATAGAGAATAGTATAGAGAACTTATTGCACTCTATTTCCGCTCTCATGTAGAGAGTCTGCGTAGAAGAGCATAAACGAGTCTTATTCTCTTTATAGAATATTTCAATATAAATGCACCATTTCGACAATGTTCTTAGATTAAACAATAAAAAAAGCATTGTTTCAATAGGCATTAATGTTTCATATCAAACTTCTGAATGGACCAAGTTATGACAAAAAGAGTAATACGTTTTGCATCATTCGCCAGATGTCGCCAGTACTTTTGAGTCATACAATTCGTCCCATGAGTTCTCTATACTATTCAATACTCTTTGGCGACGACGACCTGCTTGTTTGATCGCTGCCGCTACATTAATACCATCATACTTATTTTCAGGCAGAGACTATTGTTGTACAACAACCACGCATATGATGCTAACGCTGTGTGTTGTTTGCATGGGTTCACTTTGATAGATTTCCCTACACGTGCCCATTGATGTTAACAAATCAAAAATCACAACTATCTCAAAAAAAATTCAAATTCATAACGCTTTTTGAGTTTTTAAATTATTAATTAAAAATATTTCTTTTGGAAAACCCTTTTTATAAGAATTCGTACATTTGTAAACGTTTACATATGTAATTTAAATTCACTTTTTTTTACACACATATGTTAATTTGATGGGATATTTATTATCTTTTAGGACCCCACCACCACCATGTTATCCTCATTCTTTAATGTTTTACCAAAATATTCAAAATGGTGGATGTCACCTCTGCGGCGAATACAATGAGGAAGCATAAAGTCATAAGTACTATGATAAGGCACACTTGGAATCTAAGACTGCATTTCACTGTTGAGAAGGGGCATGTTTAAAGAATTTATCAAATACATACATACTTAAATATACTTATGTACATATGTATGTATTATATAAAGGATTTGTTCAAGCGGTAGGAGAAATCGTTACAAAGGTATACATATGTTAATATAATGAGTCTCAAAAAATTACAATTTATGTCTACCCAGCCGTTGAGATAATGTATTTTTAAAAATGAGACAGATAGAAATCTGCAAATTATTTATTGGCTTGAGCCAAAGGCGATAGAAAATCCTAGATGGTGAAATATAAGTGGTGGATTTAAAAGGGAAATTTTCTACATGGTGCAGAATTGGTGGAATAGGGCAAATTTTCCTCAAAACAAAAACTATTGAAAAAACTAATTAACCATGCTTTCTTGCATTTTGAATTGTCAAAAAGTAACAAATGCCATATGCCTTTCTATTCTGCACATATGTATTTTTTTTAAATTCAAACAACAGAATCGAAATAAAAATTATTTTTGGTTGCTGTTTAGTCGTGTTCGAGTGAAAAATTGTCGTACGGAAACAGCCTTTGCATTTGGTGAAAATGTGTAATCGAATGCACCATCTAGGATATTTCTATCATATTTGCTTCAGCATTATCCGCCATAGCACGATCCAATATATCTGTTTCAGAACCTTTAGGTTAGGTTAAGCATTTTATTTGCAATCTATTTTCTCGACATTTAGAAATATTTAAGATTAGATTGCATGTTAGCTTATGAGTAACATATAAAGAGGAGTCAACTAATCTTGTACCCCATAAAGATTTTAGTTATTTATAAAATATTATGATGTTGATTGTTGACCTTTCATATTATCTAAGATGGGCTAAGATTTGTATTTTGGAGTGTTTGGACACATATACTGAAATTTTATGGATATCATTTTTGTAGAACATTTTGACCACGCCCCCCGTCATTTTCGAGCAGTTTTTTGCGAGTTTTCAAAAAAAAAGTAAAAATTATGGTTATACGTGACAGTTAGAGGGTTAATTTGTTCCACAAAAATGTTTATCTGAAACTTTTCTAGAAAACTTCTGAACATATTTTGTACCTCAGAAGTAAGGAACACGCAATTTTGCATGCCGATATGTTGCAGGAAAGTTCCGAAAGGCGGAAACTTTGACCCGCCCTAAAAAAAATTTCTGATCAGATCTGGCAAAACGCCGATACACGTATATTTTTTTTTAGACCTTTCTACCAGAATCCGTTGACAGAACCCCATCATTTTGAAAAAAATTTAATTTTATCTCACAGTGTAACTAATTATTCGTACGCAGTGTGCAAGCTTTCGTCAACTATTGCCTGTTTTTTCTGTGTTTGCCTATTGTGTGTCGATATATTTGAGCGTATCGGTCAGTGTCGGTTTTGTAATTGAGTCTTTTCTCTGAGGGAACGTTAGTTATGTGCAACATTTCGAGAGTGAGTCGTCGTGAGTAATGTGTCTCCTCAATGTCAACGTCGTCAAAGTTAGGATTATGACGCGTCGCAGCACACTGCGCCGCTAATGCCGTTTTCTGTTCCATAGGTTTATAGGTGGCCCTTAAATCTGATTTGTAGGAAGACAGTCTTGTCTTCAACTTCTTAATCGTGGTGCCAGCGTATACCTTTTGGCATACGTCAGTCTTATTTGATATACAATATTGTACTTATCCTTTTCCGTCACTTTGTACTTTGTCTGGCTAAATAATCTGCTCAGGGTATTGTGTGATTTCAACGCCAAGTCACTTGACCCTTTGTCATAGATATCGGAATGCTTCAGTCTCTCGGAATAACCAGGTATATACGTCAGGGATTTGTATATTTTCGGTTGGGTTTCGTCTGGTTGATCTTGTCCTTGTTCCATAAATTGTCCTGTGTGTCCATTACGATCCAGTAGACCATTTATTGTCCTGGCAGGGAAATCATTTTCGTGAAGAATTTCCCTTCTTCTCCTTTTATTCTCCACATGAAAGTCCTTGTCGCTGATCTTCAGAAATCTATTCTCTAAATTTGTCGCCGTATTGATAATAATTCTTCTAGGGTGCTTATAATTGAAGTTAATTAGTCTTCCGGACACTGTAGTCTTCTGGTACCAATCTAGTTTGAGCAGATTGCCTTGTCGAATTACGACAGAGTCCAGATATGGTAATCTTGTGTCCTTTTCCTCTTCCATCGTGAATTTTATTTGTCCGTTGTATGTGTTAATAGCCTTAAGTGCGTTATTCACTTCATTCCTCTTTATCATAACAAATAAGTCGTCAACATACTTTGTCAAGATTTTGGACTTCACTTCGAACCTGGCAAAATTTTGTCAAGCTATCACTGGGAAGCTGGTGATCCCATAGGCATAATTTTTGTTTGCTCATAAAATTTGTCCTCGTATTTGAAATATCTCGTCTTTTTTATGCAAAATTTCAGAAATTCAATGAATAAGTCTTGTGGTATATGTGTAAATTTTTCCAGTATACTCCATTTCCCTTCTACCGTCTTAATGGCCGAATGCATCGGCATACTTGGGAACAGGGACACCACGTCGAATGACACCAATATTTCGTCATCATCTATTGTGATATTCTCAATTCTCGACTTAAAATCAATCTCATCTTTGACATTATATCCGGAGTCCTTCGTCAAATTATTAAGGATACTGATCATATATTTACAAAGTCCGTATTCTGGTGAGTTAATTGCTGAGCATATTGGTCTAAGGGGGTTTCCATCTTTATGGATTTTGGGGAGCCCGTATATCCTGGGTGGTGAGACAACCCTGTAAAATATAAATCATCTTGCAATTACTAAATGATTCAGAGGAAAACGTTTTTTGTCTTCGATTAGTAAATGATGTTTGAAGCAGGTTGTCTGCCAAATTATTGGGGTGTGTTGATAAGCGGATGGAATATAATCCATTTATTTCACATTGTTGAGAACGTAGAGATTGCCCGTAGAACCTTCCACTGGAAGCGCTGGATAATACTGTTATTAATTTTTGCTGCTGAGCCCCAAATTACCGCACCGTATGTCTATACTGGACTGATAATTGACTTATATATTTATAAAGAGCCTTATTCATTACAAGTTATGAGAGGTTTGAGAGACGATAAATTATTTCTCCATACTCTCGTAACTTTTTAGGAATAAGGCCGTAATAGTTTATTGTCTATTGACAATTTCGAGTTTTTACCAATTAACCAATTTAGCGATGTTAATTCTAGTCCCATCTGTTTACGTTTCATGAATATTTGCTTTTGCCAGGTAAATCGACGATCAATGTGGATGCCAAGGTAATTTAGCTGCATCCGATTGTGGTAGACTTCGTGTTCCTAGGAAAATAGCTTCCTTTTCTTAATGTGTAAGTAACGTGGGTGAATTTATTTGCTTTGGTTTCCATACGCCATGTTTCTAAACAAAGATTTATTTTGTTCAGGTGGTTCTGAAGGTGTTTTGAGGCTAACAAGTCATTTTTGCTTGAAGATTATATAACAGTATCATCCGCAAATGTTGCAATTGTAGTTTCTTCGCTTATTGGTATGTCGGCAGCGAATAATGTGCATAGGGCAGGGCCCAAAACACTACCTTGAGGTACACCCGATTCTAATCTGTGCAGTTTTGTTTAGACTGCTCTAATTGCTTTTACGACTCTGTGGATTTGTTTTATGGCTGCATGTTCTGCTCTAAATCCAAACTGATGGTCTGGTATACGATTTTTGTTCTGTATGATTAATTTTAGACGCGTTGGTAACAATTTTTCAACGATATAGCTTAGTGTTGGTAGGAGGCTTAGTGGTCGGTATGATGTCACTAGTTCTGGATGTTTTCACGGTTTTGGTATTAGAATTTTTTGATCAGCTTTAAGTTGAGATGGGAAGTAGCATAGCCGAAATATAGCATTTATTATTTACCTTTGATAACGTATACCTTTAACAGGAAATTCCTTTAATAAGTCCATGGTAATGAGGACATGGGTCTGTCGGTGGAGGTGGAAAGTTTCTGATAGCCATTCACTTGGGAGTGGCCAGAAATGATTCCCTCATTGGCCAGTCCAAGCAGCTCACTCACTGCTATTCAGGAAATGCGATGGACACGACATGACTGCACAAGAAGAAAAAATTGCGACATATACTACAGTTAGCATCAGAAAAAAACATGAATTTGGTTGCGAATTTGTAGTTGGCAAAAGACTCCGACATATAGTCTCTATGTTCAATCCTATGAATGAATGTATACCCACAATCAGAATAAAAGCGAAATATTCTTATATTTCCCTAATTTGTGTGCATGCGCCGACAGAAGAGAAAGATGATGAAACCAAAGACACATTCTATGAGCGCCTAGAGGAAACGTAAGAACGTTGTCCTCGCCATGACATTAAGATTGTACTAGGAGATTTTAATGCTAAAGTAGGCAGGGAGAATGTATTTCATCCAACTATTGGCAATTTCAGTCTACATGATAATAGTTTCAACATTGGTATGAGACTGATTGACTTTGCCGCTGCAAAAAATATGGTCATTAGTGGTACAAGATTTCAGCATAAAGACATACAAAAGTCTACTTGGGTATCCCCTGATCAAAGAACGAAGAACCAAATTGATCACGTGGCAATTGATGGACGCCACTCATCCAGTGTAATGGACGTACGAGTGATCAGAGGAGCTAACATCGATTCTGATCACTACCTGGTAGCAGCAAAGGTTCGCACAAGATTAAGTAGAGCGAAAATCGTACGAAACCAGACGCAGAAAAGCTAGACGATCCTGAAGCGTAGTGGAAAGCCATTTCAAACTCTATAAAGACTGTCGCAACAACCGTACTTGGGTTTGAAATACCGCTTCGCAGCTAACCATGGTACGATGAAGGTTGTCGCATTGCAAATGATGAAAAGAATGCTGCACGTAGGGCAATGCTTCAGTCAATTGCAACGCGAGCTGCAACTGAGCGGTATAGGGGGTAATCAAAGGAGATAAACCGACTCTTTAGGCGTATGAAACGGCAGTGGAGAAGGCGCGAGAGTGAGAAACTTGAGACATACAGAAGGAAGAACGAAGCCCGAAAAATCTACCAAAAAGTCAAAACCGGAACTAATGGACATGGTTCAGGGCCCCCTTCTGTAAAGACAACGATGGAAATCTCATCGCAGATGTGCAGAGCATGTTGGGAATATGGAGAGATAATTTCTCCGCACTACTGATACCTGAGACATCCAATGACGATGAGACAATCGATCACAATTTGAACGACGACTTCGATTGCCTGCCTCCTAACCAAGAGGTGGTCAGTACAGCTATTACCCAGCTTAAGAACAACAAAGCCAAAGGAGCCGATGGATTACCGGCGGAGCAATTTAAAGCTGATGGCGATGAGCTGATAAGATGCATGCATTAACTCATTAGTAAAATTTGCATGTCCGGCGTTTGAAGTATCAGTGTACTATGCCCCATATTTAAAAAAGAATGGGTCCCGAATCTCTGTGCTAACTGCCGGGGAATATGCCTTTTATCTATACCATATAAGGTTCTATCAAGTATAATGTGCGAAAGACTAAATAAAACCAATTATCGGTGACCTGATTGGACCATACCAGTGTGGCTTTAGGCCTTGAAAATCGACAACTGTCCAGATTTTCACACTATGACAAATCCAGGAGAAAAACAAATCGATACTTATCATCTAGTTGTCGACTATAAGGCGGCCTTCGATAGTCTGATACGGGAGAAACTCTACGAAGCAATGCCTGAGCTTCTATCAAGCATAATGTGCGAAAGACTAAAACCAATTATCGGTGACCTGATTGGACCATACCAGTGTGGCTTTAGGCCTGGAAATCGCCAACTGACCAGATTTTCACACTATGACAAATCCAGGAGAAAAACAAATCGATACTTATCATCTTGTTGTCGACTATAAGGTGGCCTTCGATAGTCTGATACGGGAGAAACTCTACGAAGCAATGTCTGAGCTTTGTATTCCTGAAACACTCATACACCTTTGCAGGATGGCCTTGACGAACACCAAATCCGCAGAGATAGTTGGTAAGGATCTTACCGAACCTTTCGAAACTAAGCGAGGCCTCCGGCAAAGCGACATCCTATCGTGCGATCTCTTTAACATCTTAATGGAGATAATTATGCGAAAAGCTGCAGCCAACATGAATAAAACCATCAGCAGGAAAATCACATGCTGCTGGCGTGTGCTGATGATATATATATATCACTGGGCGCACAATGAGACAAATTACTGCGGTGTTTTCGAGAATTGAGAAGGAATCAGCAAAAGTGGGTCTGACAGTGAATAAGAGCAACACAAAATTAATAGTTTCAACCCTATAAAAAATATGTTGTAAGTTTCAGTAAGTAAGTGCTACGTTGATTAGTATTTTTATTTGAGCTATCAAAAGTAAACTATTGCACATAATTTTTATACACGTAAAAAATTGGTCACCATTGTGTAGTTCAATATTTCGAATTTGAAAGGTCTCAATCCAAGCAATATTAAAACCGAGCTAGATTCTACTCTGGTGGAGTCTGCTCCTTCGTTTGCGACTGTAAAATATTGGGTCGCAGAGTTTAAACGAGGCTAAGACGAGCACTGTAGTGGTCGACCAATTAAGGTGTCCACGCCAGACACGGTTAAGAAAATCCACAAAATGGTATACGATGATCGTCAGCTGAAGGTGCGTGAACTAGCTGAGAAAAAGTGCCCTCGGTTATAGCAGCCGAGTTGTAGTGATCGTAACTAAAAAAACGTTTGCGAGAACTGAAAAACTTTTTCAATAAACGAGTTATGAAAAATTAGAGCTGAAAAAACGTTAGCGATAAACGAAAAACAGTTCCACCAAGCTTATATTTTTCATAACTCGTTTGCTGCAAACGTTTTTTGGTTCACCCAAACGAAATGACATGTATGGCTTAACAGAAGTTCGTTTCTCCCAACTACATTCCCCAAACGAACTTCAGTTATCTGCGATTTCCTTTGGGAGGGACGAGTTTTTTCTTTGCTTGTAGAGATATATTAATTATACTCTACGTGGTTAAAAATTTATATAAATTGGCAAAAAAAAAGAGTTACGGCCTTATTCATAAAAAGTTGTCATAGGTTTGTTAAAGGTTTAAGAAGGTAAAGCCCAAAAATTGTATTCATAATCGAAAAATTCCTCTGTTAAGTGTTCTCTAACGTCGCCATTTTTGTTGAAAATTTAACACTTCTTTAAGGCCATTTAGTCCGCATTAATACACAAATGAAATAATTGTTTTACGTTTCACGGGTGCCGTACTTAAATATTTATGCGATATAAACAATTGGAATTATTTTGTGCATATTTGCAGAGTTTATAGTGTCACATTATCCGGCTAAGCAACCAAATAGTTTCGTTCCAATTTTTATCATTTTTAACCAAAATGAACTTTTGTTTACATAGTGATGTATGTAAAATCAAAACATTGAAACTACAACCTATTATCCGGTTTTATATTTAACTACCCGAAACTGAAATCCAATTCAATATGATTTTTTGGCACTTCTTACAAATTTATGAATATATCAAATAGTAATTGACCTTTTGTTGAATAGTTCGTGCCATTAATGTTTAAAATTTTGCAAAAATTCATTGACACAATTAAATAAAAAAAATTTAATTCGGTCTATCGGTTATTGTTCATCTTGTTTTTACATCACAAGCACTCTGAAAATACATAAAACAGGGTTGTCAGTCAATTATCTGTTCCCTAGTTAAAATACTCATTATAAATACGGTTATAATAAAAACCTTTGCCAAATCTTAAAGCTTTCAATAACTGATGAATGCTTTAGAGCTAATTTAATGATTTTTTTATGAATAAGGCCGTTAGATTTCAAAATGCAATAAAAATCGTTTGAAATGTTTAAAAATAGTATCAGTGGGTAAAAAGGATGTTAAATTGTTAAAAATGGTACAACCTGCACTGACGGCGAAAATATTTAGAAATGATTAGAAATTTTTTAAAAATAATGTGTGTGGAGAAAAAGCTGTAAAAGCGTCATGAAAGGGGGCAACTTCAAAAGCGAAGAAAACCGTTTGGAGTGATTTGGAATTTGTTAACTATAGTGAACGTGGGCAAAAATCTATTTTCGGTCATTTTGCAATTTTACCTCATCATACACTTTTTTCATTCACCATTTCCCAAGCTATGTCGTCACATTTTCTGGTTTTACCCGTTTTGCCCCCTTTTTATCCCAATACACAATTTTTGCCTCATTCCTAACCATTTCGCCCCCATTTTACGCATTTTAACCCCATTCAATATTTTTGCCCATTCGTAATCTTTCTTTTAACCCATTTTCGCCCCTTTTTACCCTTCTTATACACATTCATAATTTTTGCACATTCCTATCCTTTCCAAAAGTTTTTATACCCTCACCCATAGGATGGGGGTATATATCATTTAATACGGAAAAAATGTAACGCATAGAAGGATCCATATTAGACCATTAGTATCTTCGGACGAAATTCGTTTTGGGACTATTTAACACCATTGAGACATGTCCGTCTGTCTGTCTGTCTACCTGGCTGGCTGACTGATAACTGATACGATAACTGCAGTAAATATTAAACGATCACAGTGAAATTTTGTCAGTGACTATTATTTGTCCATGGTTAAATTGGGATTGAGAATGGGCGTATTGGTCTCGCCCGTTCTGGTACCTCCCATACAAATCGACACATTTAGTACGAAAGCATGTTTCTTTTAAAACCTTTTTCTGGTAGATGTCATTAGCTTCAACTCAAATATTGGTTAAAAATCTGTAAATATCTGGGCGAAGTCTCCACGCCCATTATGGTACCTCCCATGCAAAATGTTGCTGGTCGTCCGTGCTGTCAATGCGATAAGTCGCTTTAACCACTTCCGATCTTAATGAAATTGGGTATTAGACTTCATGTCAATCAACGCCCGTTACCGATTAAGACAAAGGTGGGTTTTCCACGCCCATTTTTGGTACCTACCATACAAAAGATGTTCGGCCGTCTGGGTTTTCAGCGAGATAATTCCCGTCAATCTTTGCCGTTCACAATGATGTTTTGCTAGAGACCATTATTTTTCCAAACTTAGGACAGGGTTGAAAATGGACATTTTGGCCACGCCCCATCTGGTACCTCCCATACAAATCGACACATTTAGTACAAAATCATATTTCTCCTAAAACTTTTTTCTGGTAGATGCGATTAGCTTCAACTCAAACATTGGTTACAAACCTGTAAATTTCTACTTAACGGGAGAAAATTGGCTAGGTTGCCACGCCCCATTCTAGTACCTTCCATACAAAAGCTTGGCGGTCCTCCGGGTTGTCAATGCGACAAGTCGCGTGAAACACTACCGATCTTAATGAAATTAGTTTATAGACTTCATGTCATTAAACGCGAGTCACCAAGTAAGACAAAGGTGATTTTGCCACGCCCATGTTGGTGCCTCCCACGTATAAGCTGTTCGGCCGGCTGGTTGTTTGGCAAGATAACTCCCGCAACACCGAACCAGACTTTATGAAATTTGGTACTAGACAAAATTTAGTCAAGTGCCACTCTTCTATGGAAAATAAGTCGATTTGCCACTCCCATTCTGGTACCTCCCATACAAAAGCTTGGTGGTCCACCGGGTTGGCAATGAGATAAGTCGCGTGACTTGGCATTGAGATAAGTCGTGTGACTTAAGACTTCCGATCTTAATGAAATTAGGTTATAAGCTTCGTGTCATCACACTCCAGTCACCGATTAAACCAAGGGTGATTTTGCTACGCCCTATGAAGATAAGTTGTACGGCTGGCTGGTTGTTCGACAAGATAACTCCCGCAAATTTTCTGAAGTTTGGTACTAGACAAAATTTACTCAAATGCACACAAAAGGTGGGCGGATGACCGGATGATCGACACGAAAACTCTCGTAGACTACAAGCGATCTTACTCAAATTCGGTACTCGGCAATGTTTTCCTACAAAGTGAAGATTAACTACTGTCCACGCCCATTTTCGTAGCTCCCATACAAAAGTTGGACGACTTTCCGGCTGGTCGACTCGATATATCCAGTATACCACAACCGATTTTAACAATATTTGGTACTGATCAATATTTTGTGCAATTCTGTGAAAAACAGATGAGCAACTACGCCATGCCAATTTCTGTACCTGCCATATACATGTTGGGAGGCAATTGGCTTGTATTCACGATAACTCCGCATAAACATCTACGATCGTAATTAAGGTGGGTATTGAATAATATTTAGCGCAATGTCACTGTGGTATTGAATATTGCCATATTTCCCAATATTCAATAGGACTCGGTTGCACTGGATGACTTCGGGTGAGGGTATGTTTAAGTCGGTTCACCCGACTGAAATTGCTGTACTGTTTTTCTCGCATTTTCAATTTATACCTTTTTGCGAGAGAGCGAAGAATATTTTAAAATCTTTGAATTTAAAAATTCGGCTCCCGAGTTAAAAATAAAACTCGGGATATTAAAAGATTTAAATCTTCAACGAATTAAAAATTAAACTCCCTTACTGATTTAAATTTTCCGAGCGAATCCAAAATGAATGGATCTCCTTAGTCTGATTTTTTTGTGCCATATGTATTTTGTGTTCCACGAAAACAGTAATAGAATTAAAATGCAAGTTAAGTTATTCTGCAACGTATAAATTTGGCAGCAGGTTCTAAAACATGTTGCTGGGTAACTGAGTGTAGTAACTATCAGTAGTCAAATAAAATCCCTTGGTCCGTAGTTGATATATAGTTGAATTGAATTTTAAACTTTAGTAAATAAAAACTCTCAAACACAATTTTCTTTACATGTCTGTATATATTTCATTTATTTAGTTTAATTTTTAAACCATCTTTTCTCCTCCTTAATAAATAAAATCAATCTTAAAATCTATTAAATATCCTTGCACTTACTTAAATATCATTAAACTTTCTATTAAATTACTAAGAAAAAATAAATAAAAATAATTTGACTCGATTATATAGATTCCATGGAATATTTTCTCATTCATTAAGTTACAAAACTAATACATTTACAAATAACTAACTAAATAGTAGAACACTTGTGAGTAACTACGCACGTTATAATTCTCATTGACTTTGTGAAAAAACTAATAAACTCAATAAATAAATAATTTCCATAAGACATTTTTACAATTTTGAAAAAGTAGTTTTATTAATGACAGGTCAGAGGGTATTGTGAATTTCGATTTGTTGTTACCTAATAAACATATTAAACGATATTGATGTGGTTGTTGTTTTGGTTTAGGATACAAATTGTCTTAATTACAAAAATCACACTCAATGTTTACATGATACTAAAATTTAACCTAGCTGGAGTGGTGGTGAATCTTTATTTGTATTATCCTTATAGTATACGTAAGTAGGGGGGATTCATGTGGTGGCGGTGTTAAAGATTAACTTTAGTTTAATGTACGTAAAGTCTATTGCACTCTATGGTGTCTATAGCAGGAGAAGGAGGCGAAGTTGGTGGAGGTCATACTGAAACCTTTAATTGCATCTTAATTTATACAACATTATGATTAGTTCTCTTAATAATTCTCAATGGATTTGGAAAACTTTCCCAAATGGACGACAATTTATAAGAAGTTTTTGTTTGTGTCTTAAAGAAACTTTCTCCATTTTTACATCGTGTTTTCGTTTTTTGTTTTTTTTTTTTGTTTTCACATTCGCTAAGGGCTTTAAAATTCCTTTTGTGGTTGTGTTACTTGTGTATCTTCTTTTCGGTGTTGGTGTTGGTATGCTATTACCCTTTATACTTCTCATTAGATCCTGTGTGTGCTCTTCAAAAGCTATAGGTATTTCATGAATTAAGTTCTCTTCTCTGATTACTTTCCAGCTTTGGTGTCGCTTCCCTTTTCTATCAAAATAATCCATTGAGAGCTTGAACGGCTGTTCCCAAAGTCGTACTCGCCACTAAAGCTTTGTCGCGCTGTGGCGCCGTCATGATCTCGTCATGCTCATCACTTGGCAGCAGCAATTCCTGATTCATGGACGAAGCTTGATATTCGGTATGAGTTTCTAGGGTCAACATATGTTGTGGCATAGATGCTGCGGCCGCAGCTGCTACTAATTGCAGTCAATCGATAAGAATACTCTTCGATGCTTGCGTTGAGGTGTGTGATGAGGCGGAGATGGAGGCGGAAGAGGAGTTAACGCTAGAGCTCCGAAAGGGGGGCGATAAACGTTGATGACTTGAGTGATGATGGACCGTGGTGGCCAATGTATCCGCATAGTATCTATGTCAAAATACTTTGGCGATAAAGGGTACATTATCCATGGCTGTAACAGCAGCTGCAGCGGCTGACAGTCGCTGGTGATTAGCCGACGTTAAATGCTGAGCGTGGCTGGTATTCAAGTGACCCGAAGCGGCGGTTGCTGAAGTTTGTGCGAAATTTATAAAGGCGGAACTACCACCATATTCAGTAGCGGTTCGGAAATTCGTCACTGAAGGCGGTGTGAGAGCCGCTGTAGAATAATTATGCGGATTTCCACCATACTGAGAGGATGATGGCCAAGCTGAACTACTTCCTTCATTGCTAGACAATGGTGGAGTAGTTACATTTATAGGCGGTGACATAGAACCGTCAGACGAATTGGAATTCATGTGGGAGCTGTGGAATTCCAACGACTGATCACGTCTTGTATATTCACGCCGCCTTTCCAGACGGTCATTGGTGGTCTCATCCAAATCGATGTTACCGCCGATATCGTGTAACTTACGCATATGTTTCTTCAAATCGAAATTCCGGCAGAATCCCTTGTGACAAACGCGACACGTGTAGGGCTTTTTGTCGTTGTGGGTGTGCATGTGGAAAGTAAGATTGTAGACCTGATGGAAGGCCTTGTTGCAAATGTTACACTTGTAGGCCTTTTCTCCACTATGGGTCAACTTGTGGTTCTTGTAGTTGCCCTTTTGATGGAAACCTTTGCCGCAGAATTCACAGATGAAGGGTTTGTAGCCCGCATGGATACGAGTGTGGGTATTCAGGGTGGATGATCGGTTGAATGCCTTGCCACATGTTTGACACTTATGTGGCTTCTCCGACGTATGGATTATCTTATGACGACACAGAGTAGATGCTTGGCGGAAACCTTTACCACACACCTTGCAGACGAAAGGTCTGGCTCCGGTATGGACGGGCATATGGCGCGTAAGATTGTAGTGGGCATTGAAAACTTTACCACATTCCAAGCAGGAGAACGTTTTCTGTTTAACGCCATTGGCGGAATTGGGACTGTCGTCTATGGAACTGGGAGAATCGGCTCGTGATCTTTGTGCCTCGGGTGGTGAACAAGGATCTGAGATGGAGGAAGAAGTATTGTTGTGACTGGAGGCGGGTGAGTGTTTGCGTTTGTGCGAGTGATAGGAAGTAGAGGGTGTTGAAGAGGTATCTCGCGATTTATGCGCGATGGGGGACTTTTCCAATGTCTGCTGCAGTTGGGGGTGTGTGGATGCTAAAGCTTGATGATGAGCCGCCTGGGCAGCAGCAGCCGCAGCTGCCGCGGCGGCTAAATGATGGCTGGTGCCAGGAGCTGTTAATTGACGGCGCAGTGTCTGACTATGCAGCGAATTGAGAGAAGCGGTGAAAGAGCTTAAATGAGCGGCAGTAGCAGCCGAATTGCCCGTTAAAAGATTTTGTTGTTGGGCAGCAGTTAAGGCGGCGTATTGAGCTGCTGCAGCGGCACACATCAGTTGATTGGGAGCGGCATAATAGAGCAAGGGATATTGCGTTAACAACTCTTGATGACGCGATGAAACAAACTGTTGGACAGCCGCCGAGGTAGTAGGAGGATTTTGCAACACCGACGAAGAGGGCACATACTTTTTAAAGGCCGAGTCATAATTTTCCTCTGTTGTGGAATTGCTTGGCATCAATTCACAATCGTCACTGGTAACCTCAATGGGACTACAGGATCTGTCATCGTCCAATATAATTTTGTTGTTTGAAATTTGCGTTTTTTGATCTGGCTCCATTATTTTCGCTATGGAAAATTTCAAAGGACAATTGCGGGTACTCAATGGTGTTGAGGTCGACGTTGCAGCCGAGAAAGAAGTCATGGTGTTGGAGGTGATGATAGCATTGGTTGCGTGTGCGGTAACATGGGGTTCTGGTGTTTTCTGGCCAGCAGCAGCACATTCCATGGTGGGACTTTTCGAGGGAGGCATTGTCAACGCTAAAACGCCTGATGGACTGCAGGGTTGCATACCACGAGGACTCTGTAAGGATAAATAAAACGAAAGAAAAATTAATGAGGGAATTTGTATTTGTATTTATTTATTGTGTTTATCTTGTACAACAAGAAATAAATCTGTATGTATTTTAAAAACTAAAATTTTCCATTTATTTAAATCAATAAATAACGTGCTGTTCCAAGCAATTAAGGCACAGCTAAATACGGAAATCTGTATAGTTCTTTTTTTTTTGGTTGATACGAGGATACTCCTCTTTTCATTGCCAAATCAAGAAGGACAAAAACTTTCCCGACGGCAGGATATCATTGTGACGTATACCAAAAAAAAAGAAAGAAAAGGGTTGCCACTAATTAGAACTGATTTCATTAAATGCGTTTGTCCTACTAACCGCCGCTGTTTTATTTGTATACAAACAAAACGCGTGTTTTTTGTTTTGTCTCCACAAAGAAGTTTAAGAAATCTGAAAGGATTCAATAAACAGCAAGGACTATTCGTAATTTGTGTGAGTGTATTTCGTTTGTTAACCCGTGCGGTTTTCAATTAATCGCCAGCGTTTTACTTTGATTACAAACGTTCGATTTGCATGAAAATATTTGCATACAGGCACACACACCTTTGCCTTTTGTTCGGAAGTGGTGGTGGTTCGATAGGTTAAGTACTTTTTATTATTATTTTTGTTAAACAATGGAAACATATGGTTTCCTTACTCATATCCCTTATAGGACAATTTAATGTTAAAATCCAACATTTTGGCGCAATTTCTACAAATAATTTCTTGTTTTAAACCTTTTCCTACAAGTGGAGTTTAGAAACCTTCGATTAATACAATTTTGTATTTTGGGATTTCTTAAAATGTCTACCGCAGATGTTCCTTATTTCCTTTTCACACCTGATGATGAATATCCTTTATAAGAAATAAATATTTATCAAACACAAAAGTTCTCTTTTTTTTGCTAATTGTGTTTGGTACTCATTGCAATTCCTTTAGGCTTCCTGTTGTTCCTGGTTATAGTTCAATACTTTTTGCCTGGTAGGGTATATTATTTGGTTTCCAATTAATTAACCTAATTTAAAAGTTTGTGCAACACTACACTGAGGAAACCTGGGGAGTTTATTAATATAATTCGATAAATTAATGGAATATAATTGAATGCATTTTGGGTTGTTTCGAGTGATATTGAAGTTTTGACGCTAAGACAGGGAAACATGCATAGCTTTTGTTTGAGTTTTTAGTTGTTTTTGTAAATCCATTTAGAACTCACATTAATTTTGTATAAAAAATACCCGAATGTTGGGTTTTCACAATGTCCAGATAAAGTTAAAAATTTTTTCAATTTAATAAATTGTATTGTGTCCGGCGAATAAACTCAATGATATCTTCCTCGCCCTCCAGGACTATTAAATATTTATCCGTTTGTATCAACAACACTGAAATGCCTATAATTTCAACAACAAGAACAGACAGGAATTTTTCCACCATGTTCTTCTTTTCCTCATGCATTCTCGCATTGTTGCAGTGCTTTGAGGTAAGTTGAACCCAGGATCTCAAGTACAAGACGCGCGCACACTACCCATTGCTCCACCGACGGCCACAATATTTGTTTGTTATTTATTGCTCAGTACACCATTTGATATAAGGTTGTGCTATCTTTTATGTCGGCATGTGTAGCTTACATTGACAGTTATCGACCGATTATATGACCGATTCGAACGTCAATTCATTACAATTTTTTCCATATATCCCACTATACTCGACATCTGAACAAGGCATCTTGAATGACCATTCAAGACATTTACTTTTTTCAAGACATGTACTGCAGCGACGTTGTGGCAACCAAACACTTCAGTGTTCTGGCAAAAAATCATTCGTGTATGGGTGTGAAGCTGTCGAGCATAAAAAAACAATGCTACTACTCCTACTTCGATTCAGATTGTATTGTGTTTTTCTATACTCACCAATACACGAACGCTTTGTCTATAATATTCCGAAGTACTTCGTTGACGCTACTTCGCTACACTACATGTCTTGAAAAAAAAGCAAATGTCTTGAATTGCCATTCAAGACGTTTTGTGCAGATATCTACCTTATACCAAAAAATACGAAATCGTTGCTATAACACCCGAGATGCTCGAAAAAGTTATGAAAAATGGTACATTTTGCAGCGGCCAATAAAGATGTTGGCCGCGATTGATACTATTTTCAAAAACAAGTCCAAATGTTATTTTTCAAAACAAGTCCAAATGTTATTTTTTTTAAAGTTATTCATAATATACATAAAATATAGCGCACCCTGTACTATTTAGTTTTAAATATTCAAGTATTTTTAAATCTCTAAAAGCAAGCAAATATAACACTACCGTCGGTGATGTTTAGCTTGGCTCAGACCCCCTTACATCTCAAATCAAAGCCGCTCAAATCATAGCTGTTCGGAATATCCATCACATTGTAAAGGGTGTCTCCGTAAGATTGCACTTTTTAAATTTAGTGTAATTTTTTTTGTACAAGTGCCAACTCTGAAATTTGCCAGCTAAAACATATGTTTATTCCGATTTTTAAAAATGGAACGCTTTACGAAAGAACAATGCGTTAGAATTGTGAAAACTTATTACAAAACTTCGTTCAATGGGTACTGGAGCAAAGTGAAGCCAATGCCAATTTTGCAAAAAAAAATATCTTCTCCGATGAAGCGCATTTCCATCTGAATGGCTTCGTGAGTACACAAAATTGCCGAATTTGGGGCTCAGGAAATTGTCATACAATTCATAAGAAACAAATGCACCCACAACGAGTAACTGTCTGATGAGGATTTTAGTCAGGCCTTACTTTTTTGAAGATGAGGCCGCAATTGCAGTGACTGGACGGTATGGATCTGGATGGCATGAAAATTACCTCAAGGAATTCTGATGTCAACTAGCCACTAAGAATGCGATTTAATCTCAAAAAATACGCGCGTTTATTTTAAAATACAAGCATGAAAATTCAAAGTTTTCAGTTCGTCCGAAACTCTCCTCAATCATTTCATAGGATGTACTTAGAAATTGAAATACGAATTATGTTTTTAGATGATTTAAAATTTATATGCCCTGTTCATCCGTCTCAAACGAAAACCAGTCACTCGAATTAGCCTAAAATTGGGTTCTTCTAAGTTATAAGGCTTCGCTCGACTGATTTGTGCCTTGATCGCAATTTTCAGCGTATTTCACACCTGTCATTTAAAAGCTCACAGGAAATTTTCATTTTGAATGTCAAACTTCGAGCATTTAAAGTCCATGTAAATTACTTTTGACTAAAAGACGAACAAAATTCTCTCACAATTGCCATGTCAAAGCTAAATTTAGAAGCTCAAGGAAAATTTTCATTTTAAAAGTCATTTAAATGGCAAACATCGTGCATTTAAAGTTGGAGAAGCTTTTAAAGTGGAGAACGACCAACTGTGAAACTGAGTCTTAATATAAAAAAAAATAGTTTCAAATTACATATATCTCATGAAGAAATTGGGGAGAGCTTCTTACAACCAGTGAGCTGAGCGCTTTTTAGTTTTATACTCCCTGATTGGGACCTACAGTTTTTACGCCGTTTCCGAATGGTATTTTCAGAAGCTTTTTCATAGCTAAATACTTCATAGTGTCGCCGTCACTATGCAAGGTCACCGCCGTTGAATGAAATTTAAGGTGGTCAGAACAGAGATCGAACCCAGCATCAATGCACCACCTACGGCCACTGAGCTTTACTATACATATATTTAAACTGTATCTCAGTTAAAACACTACTAAAACATATTATATATATTAAACTGCTCCTCAAGAAGTCTTTTATGTCTATAAGAACTACAACTCTATTTTACTGGCACTATAAATAATACACTAAAAAAATTAACAACATCAAAAGTTAGCCAACATACACTGTTCATCGCTGCAATGAAAAATGCATCGCTCATTCAACGATGCTCTACATGTGGCCATTACCACTTACGTTGTGGCGATGAATGTACTAGTTAGATCACTTTTAATGAAACTTTTTGTTTAGATTAGATTATTTGGAATCATTCAAAATATGGATTCACCCATAAAATTCCTAAGATGCGTATTTAAATAAAAATGTAGTTGATTTGTAAAAAAAAATTGCATCAATTCCGATAATTGTTTGCAACTACTGTTTTGTTTTATCGTAAAACCCACCCACCGACCAGAATTTGTCAATAGTAGGAAAAGGCATTTATCGACTTCAATCAAACTGGTAAGTATCATGTATATATCCCGATATTCGCGTGAATTTAAATATAATAAAATTTAAATATAAAAAAAGGCATTTATCGACTTCAGTGAATTTAAATATAATAAAATTTTTTTTTGCGTTATGAGATAACAAGAAATACATATTGAAACGTTTGAATAATCAACCTGGTATAAAAAAAATGCTTTCCCATTACATCCCATGTAGTGGTTCTCACAACAAGCGAGCTGTGTGCTTTCTACTTTTACACTCACTGATTGGGACCTACAGTTTTACACTGGTTCCGAACGGTATTTTGAAAAGCTTTTCCATGGCTAAATACTCGGTAGTGTCGCCGTCACTACAGTGATAGAGTCGCCGTCACTAATCGACGTGACCGCCGTCGGAAAAAATATAAGGTTGTCAGAACCGGGATCGAACCGAAATTCTCATGTAAAAGAACCGCGCACACAAACCATTGTAACATAGACGGCCACGCCAACTAGATATACATAACCGAAAGAATCAATTTCAGCGAAGCAATCAATTTGTCTACTTTTAACGATAAAAATCGGTAGTTTTTTTTTGACAATTTTTTGACAATTTAAGTACCGAATTTTATCGTTACAAAGTTACAGAATTCCGGTACTGGTAAGATTGTTTTCCACTTAAATGCACTTTTAATAGAAAATAATAATCTTTAAAGATCGAGTAACACACGAAATTCGGACACAATACGCAGATGGCACACTGAAATGCAAATCTCAAGGCTGTAGTTGGTTTATTTGAAAATCAAAACGTAGTTAAATTCAAAACGACTATGACCAAGTTATTTGTTACCACAGAGTTTGTTATACTGTTTATTTTAAAACAAGTTTCGTTAAACATCGATCACGTAGCGTTGGCAAGACCAATCGATTTAGTTAAAATGTTTATTTTTGAATAAACGCAGTTGTCATTAACAAATTCACATAAACTATGCAATAGTCAGGTAAATGTATATTTTGAGTTAATTTTTCGAAGTCAGAGTTCGAAAATTGGGATAGGTGTATATAAGTAGAAAAATATCGTGTAATTATTAATTTTACTAAAGAACGTGGGTTCAATCCCTGCATTGAACACTGTACATTCCATTCAAGGAAGGCCACCTCCATTCAATGAAGGACGGCGACACAATCGAATAATAATCCATGAAAAATCTTTCCAAAAAATACGTTCGGGACCGATATAAAACTGTAGATCCCAATCAGTAAGTGGAACATTATAAAGCGCATATATCACTGATTCTAAGAAGTTTTCCCCTGTCCCTTCATGGGATCTAATGGTAAAGTATTTATTTTTTTATAAATTCAAATAATCTTTGTAATTTAATTCCCTTTTCGTTTCTGACTTATGCCTTGATTTCACTGACGATGGTTTTGCTTTTATTGAGGTTTTGATTGACCAATTTGGTAAAGAATTTGACATTCAAAACCATGATAAAATCAAAAATCTTCTCAGCGAAATAGGGTTATTACAATGAAATATACACGCAGAAAAATAACGGTCCCAGCAACATATTGCAGGAAACATGTACTAGTTTGTAAGCATTGTTTTCATGAATTGAAGATCTGCCGCCTTTTTCTTTTCTGTTTTTAGCGGTTTTCAACAAACAAAGACATATTTGGGTCTCAAAAAAATATATATTAGCCTATTAGTCATTGTGTCTCAAACATGATATATTGAATAGCAAACACAATGTGTTTGGGCACAAGTATGGTATATTTGCATCCAAACAACAAAAAAGGCAGATGTTTCAGCGTGTACGTTTTTCACAAACATAAATACCATATTTTCATTATATTTTGGAGTTACGAAAACTAAACGCATCTCTGGCAAACTATAAACATTTTCCGAGACACAAAAAAGCCATTGTTGCTTCCTGAATATAACACCTACAAAAAATTGTTTCCCATTACATCCCATGAAGGAATTCGGAACAGCTCCACACAACCAGTCAGCTGTGCGCATTCTAGTTTCGCACTCACTGATAAGGCAGGCAGGGATCGAAGTCACGTGCTCATGTTCAAGAGCCGCACACACTACCATTGCACCACCGACGACCTAACAGTTGCGATCGTAAAAATTTGCTGTTTCCTTACATTCCACAATAGAGGTGGGTAAAGCATTTCACAGTGAATAAGTTGTGCGAGTTGAAAGTATTTTCTGACTCACTTATGCTCAGTTTCACAGACGAAAATTTTCAATTTAAATGGTCTTTAAATGCTCGCTGTGTGTCATTTAAATGTCATTTAATATGAAAAAAATCGAGCTTTTAAATACCTCGGAACTCGGCCGTACACACGCTGAACATTTTTTCTGTTTTTTTTTTTTTTGTTTGGATGCAAATATTGTAGCTTGTAGCAAATTTCCCATGAAAAGCAAATCGATACATACCACCGTTGTGTCGATTACAAAGCTGCCTGGAGATAGATAGGAGAATTATGCTTGCAAATTGATGCTATTTTCGGCTCAGCAAGCAGTTTAGGAACAAAGTCCTCTCTCGACGGACAAAAGTCCAGCTATATCATACTCTCATTTTACCTGTCTTGACATATGGCTCCGAAACTTGGGTCATATCGCAAGTGGATGAAAAACACCTGAGAGTATACGAGAGAAAAATTCTCCGTAAAATATATGGTCCTGTTAGGGAAAACGGCGAGTACCGACGTCGCTGGAACCTAGTGCTATATGATCTATATTCTGACGTGGACATAGCTAGGCGTACCCGATGGAAGCAAGAAAAGAGGGCGACCATGACTCCGCTGGAAAGACCAGGCAGAAGAATCCCTCCGTATCCTTGGTGTTACCAACTGGCGAGAAAAGGCGAAGGATAGAACCAGTTGTTGAGCCAATATATTGAGATTTGTTTAATTTGTTTGTTTAATTAATATGTACTTATAAGACGTCTGACATCATGAGGTTGTAAAATAGACAATAAAAGTAAGTAGCAAATGTAGTATACTTGTGGCCAAGCACTTTGTATTTGCCATTCAATATTACATCTTGGAGACACAGTGATTAATAGGTTATAATACAGCTTTTGTCACCGTAATATGGCTTTGTTTGTTGAAAATTGTAGAAAACAAAAACATGACAGACAACAAAGAAAGAAAAGAAGCAGCAGATCGTTAATTCTTGAAAACAATGCCTGCAAACATATACATGGTTCCTGTAAAATGTTACTGGGGCCGTTTTTTTTCAGCGTTCAGTTTTACATCGATTTTGAATAGTTTTGCTTTTGAGATTCTTTCTCATTCGCGATTGGCCGATTGTGTTGCCTACACTAATCTAAAATAAGGCTCCAAATTAATCTACTTATGTCGAAATGAATGAAAGTTTGAAATTTAAATTTGTTTTTTTTTTGGTTATAAAATTTTAATATATCAAACGAAAACTAAAAGTTACTAAGAGAACTAATGCAACATATTTCAGAAGAATAATTTTTTAAATTTTAATAATATTTTGTGTCGCAAATTGTAGAACCTGTTCCCCGACCCCCAATGAAAGCGAGTGTCGCAAAATCGATCAAAATTGGGTTCCTCTAAGACCAAGTTTTTAGTGCAACCAACGTTATCTTTGATCATAAATTACATCACATGCGAAATAGAGAAACTTAGGGTTTCGTGTGACTTGAAATAACAAGTTTGTGAAACCCACCAAATGTCTTTCGACTGGAATAGGAACGAAAACTTTTGTTCGACATCGTGCAACAGGCACTGAATCTGAACTTTTAAGTATACAATATTTTTTTTTTTTTTTTTGATTTTAGACAAAATATTTTACTATTGTTAAATGCAGTGTAGGTGTTTTGATTTCGAAAATATTTAGTATTTAAAACACTTGAAGTTTTAACCAAAACTTTGTAAGAAAAAACGCAACACATGTGTTTTGAATTCGGTAAGAATTATGGTAAGGATGTCCCATCTAGAGCGAAAAGCTAAGCGAACCAAAGTCAGCCACTCGCATTTGACAACAATTGAGTTACTCTTAACCATAATTTACGTTCGTCAAATTCTATGTTTGTTTCCTGACAGCACATTCGAAATAGAGGCACTAAAATTTGAAAAATTGTATGTTTTCATTCGACTTGAAATGACAAGGGTTAAATTTCTTTCGAATAGAACACCAGCGAAAGCTTTGGTTTCGAGATTGAGGAACAGGTTGTTAGTCTAAAGCATTAATTTTCCAATATTATTTTTATTTATAAAACTTCAGTACAAAAATTGTTAAAATCGACCCAACTTTTCATTCAATTTCTTATTAGACATCCGACGGGATTTGAATTTGATTTCCCGCAAAGGTTAAATTGTTTTATGTCTGTTTTTGTATTTCATTATTCCTCATTAGGTGCTTAATTTAAAATATTATTTCTACTTTAAATTTGTTTTTTAATTAAATTTGTTATCTTAATAATACATACAAAGTAGACCATAGTTGGTGCAGCAACGATGTGTAAATATCCAAACTTGGGCCTAAAGTTATGAATTTGAACTTTCAAAACTTTACCCTTAATAAATTGTTCACTTTTTAAAATCAGCACTTGTTAAATCCCCAAATTTATGAACAACACTTGTTTAAATTGTTGCTGTGTATTATTATCACTAGACGAATGTCCTTTTTTTAAAAAATAATATCACGTAAATTCTTGTTCTTCGAAATTGTTCGCCGCGAATGTCAGGTTTGAAAAACTCGTTAGTTACTTCTTGTTTTCCCTTCGTGTTTGTCCGTATTTCGTAAAGTGTTTTAAACGTTTGTAAGGTTGAAAGACGAATGATGGGTATTGTTTGCTCAAACTATGCTTACAATTTATGAAATTCTTGACATACTGGCAAGGGAAGGTATTTTGTAGGGGTAGATTTTAAAATTTCGCAACTACGAGATACAAGCGAAAAGAGCAAAACAAGCAAAGAGAGAGAGAGACCAGAAAATATACCCTAAATTCAGGAAATGTGAAAAGCGGGACGAGAAAGAGAAGGCAAATATTGGTGTGCACATCCTTGTGATAGGGGAAGTTTCTAGGAACAAAATACACTCTCTCTTGCTCTCAGAACAAATGTGTGGGAAGGTTGCTAAATATCACAGTATTGAGATTCTCTCTTTTCTTTGAAAGCCTTATTAACATCCCTTCTCCTATCACTTTTTACGTGATATATGAATGAAATGATTTTAAGGATAATAATGATGGTTGCAATGCCGAGGACAATGATGAGAAGGTAGAGTATGATGACGATGACGATGACGATAACGATGATGATGATGATGATGGTGGTGGTGGTAGTGATGGTGGTGCTTTTTAACTGTTAGTAGACACAAACACGCCCTCTTTAAATATTCATAAATCTCTTTCTTAATGTCCCCTCATCACTCGCATCGTGTTCAGATGTCGGACAGGCGTATGAGTGCGATAGAAATAGTCTAAAGGATAATAAGGGACGGGGCAAAAAGTGAACATCATCAGTGCTGTTTTTGTTTTTTGTGTACTTGGTTCTGTGTACATATGCATCTTATATACAATGTACGGGTTTGTGCTCTGTGTAGTACATAAAATATTTATTAAGTATTAAGCTCTTTTCTTCTACCCACGTTCTTTGAAGAGAGCTGCTGAAGGGGGAACAGTAGCAGCAGTTACCAAAGAAAGGAACATAAAAAGACATACAGATCCTTTAACACTTTTGGCTCTTCTATGTACAAACACAAAAATAAGACACTAGGTGGTAAAAGTATGCACATGTAAATTGCAAAAAACGAAAACAATTGTGTTGGGTTCCACGAAATGCTAATACTATGAATGAATTAGATTTGCTGATGCTTTGACCTAATTGGCATGGAGAATTTTAAAAACGACATTAGCATCATATGTCACACAGGAATGCACATAAGAACGTGTTTTCGATCCCTGCTCAGACCACCATACGGCCACCACATACTGTCGCCGACATTATTAGTAATTAGTATTAGTAATTACACAAGGGAACAAAATGGAACTTTATGTGTGTTGATTGTAAGTCTCGGCCCTGTTCTGCATTCAGAATCATTTTTAATCAGAATTTTCTTTCAGAATAAAAAAGTCTAACATTGATGTTCTTAAAACATGAAATATTTTTGTTCTGAATTGCTTGTTTTTAAAATCACAAGGTATTAGCATTCTAATTCAAAACTGATATTTTTCTTCTGAATTGATTTACAGAAACCCAAAAATTCTGAAACGTTTTATGTTTGTCTGGACTCTGTTTACAGAACAGGGCCGAGACAGCCCTTCAGGTCGCTGATTTTAAATCCAATCTCCATTTTTCTCCATCAGCTCGAATTTGTAAGTTACAGCTACTAATAATTTTTTCGACTTTTTTTTCCAAAAATTTAAAGTTAAAAAAATCATAACTTTTATCTTCATAGACCGATTTTCAAAATTGTGTTTTTGTTTTAAGATGTAATTGTTACCTTTAAAAAAAATGAAATTTTTGATCATCACAAAAAAAAGGCTGAGTAATGGCTGTTTTAGTAAAAACAAAAGAAAAAAAGTAAAAAAAAAATTAAACATTTTAATTTTCTTCACGCTCAAAGTTGATAGGTTGGGAGCAAATTGTGTTTTTTAATAGCTTTATTGGAAAATCATATTAAGGTAGCTTTCTAAAACATGTATGTGCATAAAAATCGATTGAAAATTGAATGAGTTATGCCAAGTTCGGTGATAACATATTTTTCGCCTTTTGTTGATTCTACCTAAAAAAAATTTAAATTTTGTATTTTTACAAATCATGAAAAATGCAAAAAGTTTTATTAAAGTCAATTAAAAAATAAATAAATGGTTTCCCATTACATCCCATGAAGGGACTGGGGAGAACTTCTCACAATCACTGAGGTGTGGGCTTTCCAGTTTTCACTCACTGATTGGGTCCTACAGTTTTACACCGATTCCGAACGGTAATTTTGAAAAGCATGTTCTTGGCTAGATACTCGATAGTGTCGCCGTCACTATGCGAGGTGACCGCCGCCGAAAGAAATTTTAAGGTGATCAGAGACGGGTTCGAACGCAGGATCTCATGTACAAGAGCCGCGCACACTAACCATTGCACCACCGACGGCCAATTAAAGTCAATTAAAGGGGGAAAAGGGAAGTCCACTTTTTTTATGTGTGTTTTCCGTTGGGTACCTGTGTTTGCAGAAATTCCACGCACATTTATGAGTGGTCATTATTTGGAAAGTTTTGGAAAATTTGAAACGCACAAGTTCGTAAACAAACTCATAAATGTTGCGCAATGGACGCACTTTAATGAACATGTCTGAATCCTGGTTTTAGGAGGCTGAATCAGGTACAGATGCCACTCCTAAAAGATTCGTCCTTTCAAAAGTACCTACCAGTACTTTTACATGTACTTTAGTTGAAAAATCAGTATTATTTATAGGTGTTCATTGAAAACTAAAGAAGAATATTCTACTATTGCCTCGGTTATAGATAAAATAAAGTACAACAAACACCGGTGGCTAACTTGTGTGGATCTGAAAATGGTGAAGTTTCTTCTAGGCCAACGAGGAGGCTACACAAAACATCCGTGTTTTATTTGTTTATGGGATAGCAGAGCCAGATCTTAACACTGGATTAAAAACGATTGACCTTCGAGGCAAGCTATGGTTCCAGGAAAGCTGAATATAATTAATGAACCACTTGTGCCTAGGAATCGCATAATACTGCCACCTCTCCATATCAATCTAGGGCTTATGCAACAATTTGTCAAAGCTCTCAACAAGGACGGTGATTGTTTTAGATATATCAGTAGAAACTTGCAACATTTGAGTTGTGAGAAACTGAAAGCTGGCATTTTTGATGGCCCTCAAATGAGAAGGTTAATCAGGATGAAAACTTTAGTAGTTCCATGCCAGATATTGAAAGAAATGCTTGGAATGAATTTGTTTGGATAATACACAATTTCCTGGGAGCACTAGTGAGCACTACTCGGACCACTTGGATAACATGTTGTCACATTTCACGACGCTTAGTTCTAATATGAGCATTAAGGTGCACTATCTACACAGTCATTTAGATAGTTTCCCCGAAAATCTTGGAGACGTCAGTGAAGAACAAGGTGAACGTTTCCATCAAGATATGTGTACTATGGAGGAGCGGTACTAGGGTCTCTAGGATGGCGATATGATGGCGGACTATTGCTGGAGCATTAAAAATGAACCCTCTAAACCGGGTAATTTAAGAAAATCGTATAAAAGAACATTTTTCAATGAGTTGTAATTAATGCCCCTATTACGGTTCTCAAGTTTTGTCGTATGAATTGGCATTGCCGTTCTCAACTCAACGGCCGACTCAACTCAACTGAACAACTGCTGATTTTTTGGTTGTGTTCACTTACTTTTGTCGTATTGCCTTTGACAACTCTGTGCCCCAGTTTGGTCGACAAATTCGTTAAATTTACACCACTGCTTGAGAGCAGTTGAGTTTATAGTTGTGTGTGTTTTTAAGTTGATAAGAATGGAGAGAACGTAAGAAGATATTGTTTTGGCTTCAAATTATAATTTTCATTTAACATTTGAACATTTTAATTTAACAATAATATTTTATATATTTAGAAGCATAGATAAAGTAAACAAATAGATGAAGCAAAATTTTAGTGTAATGGGTAATTTTCTAGATGTCGTTGAAAGCAATAAATGGGATTTTTTGTCTTCCCAAAACAAAAGTCAAAAAATATGACAATAAAAATCTAAAATTTCATATCAAAAGAAAAAATAATTTTCAACAAAAATATCACTTCGAAACAAGAATACAAAACGTTACTTAAAGTAGAATATCTGATGGCCAACGAATTGCAAAGCCATGTCACCACTGTATATGTCCTAATAAATTGGTTCTTCCTCCGGTTCAGCTACCATTCCTTGTTGAGAGTCCTCAGACACTCTAACGGTTTTGGCATCTGTGACCACAGAAGTTGCTACAGTTTTTGGGCGGGGAAGTTTTTAGATTAAAAAGACGTTCCGGGGTGTTCATCTTTGGGGGATCTTACGGGTTTTCTCTTATTGATATCCTAACACCGGCCCGATGGGTTCGAAATAGTTTTTTACAAAAGAAACGAATGCTTTTATGTAAAATCACATAAATTTTGTCACATTTTCCATTGTTTAAATTACTTTCACAAAAATTTCCCACAATTTTGAATAAACGCCAATGAGAATTATGGGAAACTTCAGTGAAAGTGAACAGGAAACACCTAGTGGACAAAGTTGACAATGGTCGCGCTATATCTATTATTTCCTTTATCTATGTTTAGAAGTATCAAAATCACAAAGGATATCAGTTGGAGAAACTTGTCCAGCTAATGGAAACTAATCCAGCCGTCGCCCTTGGGAAACCACAATTTAGCACCACGCAGATCCAAGTGCGAGATCTATGGGAAGGATTTGCTGTGGAGTTAAATAGTTTAGGACCACCGTCCAAAACATGAATGAATGGCAACGTGCATGTGCAAATACATACATTGCACTGGGAAGCTCAAGAAGGTTTAATGCATCACGAATATTTCTTCTTAAATGCAACACATCTATATTCGCCATTTCGACTACATCTTCATAAAAGAAATCTATGCTGCTTATATCCATTTCGATTTTGCAAGCACAACACAATTGTTAACTTCATTTATTTTCACATAAATCAGCTGCTTTTACTTGTCAAAATTGATATTTCGGGCTGGTAACACCATAACTATTGCAACCAAAAACAGTTATGAACCACAATACAAAAGATAAGTTTGGTCGTTTTTAAGTTGGTAGTCTCTAAGTCGACCAAACTAAGTTGAGTGGTGAACGGTAATAGGGGCATAAAATATAATATTTTTGTATTAAAAATTTTTATTTTTCTTTAAAATCGTCTTTTATTAATAAATTGAAAAGTATAGTTGACAGAAAAAATCTGCCTTAATGTCTGAAATCAATGTCCTAAAAACAATTACTTTAACACACTTATTATTTAAATAGAACAGCAGGAAAAACACACATATTAAAACATAATATTTCTGTATGGAAACCGCGATTTTTTTCAATTCAGTTTTCTCAGTAAATTGTTGACAAAATCAAAAGACGTACACTGATTTCAACGAAAGAAAGCTCATTTGATTCAATATATATTGAACTAACTAACTGTTTTTATAGTAAAACCGTAATTTTTGTGCCAGTGTTTTTTTTTATAAATTTTTAAAGAACAAATTTTTTTTTTTATAAAACTGTTGTTTTTTTTTTAATTTCAACGATATCACTGAAACTACTGGGAAAAATTAAAAACAATGTAGGCACGGATTAAAGATATTTTTATTGACGAGTTTAAATTTTTTTCTTAACTGAATATGGTGAAACGTTTTCAAGCTATTCCAATATATGTAGTGGAATTTTTGACATAACGGTATATCGCGAAAAAGTCGAGCGGATAGAAAAAAAAACCAAGTGCAGATTTGGATTCAGCGTCCCAAAATACCTTAAACACAACATTCAGTTCTTAATCAACAAATAACTGGATCCCTTGTGTTATCCATGAAACTGCCTCGCAAAAAATATGTTACGAAATCTCCCGTTAATTATCAGCCAACCAAACATGTAATTGAATTTTTTAATGTTCTCAAATCAATCAGTGAAATTTGAAACAAATCACTGAACTTTTTTGCAAGTTATTTTGATTTTATATTCCGAACGAATTGCAAGATATGAGCCTGACAAAATGATCACTTTTTTGCAAAAATGACACCGAGGCCCCAAATCTTTGGGATGCATAAAAAAAGTGAATGACTTTGGGCAAAACTGGGAGACACGGGTTTTTTTTTTTTTGTTTGGTATTTTATCACGTAGTGGTGTCCGTATATGGTTATATTTTTTCGTGTTACATTGTGTTATCGATGATGGTCCGAATAAATGTATTACGCATTTTGAGGAAAAAAAACTGTGTCATATCAGACTACAGAATAGCGCCGCCGATTAGCGTATGTTCAAATTCGTGTAGAACCAAAAAACCTTTTAATTTTGATTAATTTTCTTCATTTGCTAACTACTCAACGTTAACCACAAAAGTTGAAATGTTTCCCAAAAATAAATAGTAAATTATACAAATACGATAAAATTTACGATACGTTTTTCGATGCAAAATCTACTTCTATGATCTACGTTTTTTTTTAGAGGGAATCGTTTCGACGCTGAATGTTCGTACCAAATGACATATTTTTGCCGCAAAAGTATTCTTTTGCGGTAAACGTCCTCCAAAAATATAAGCAGCGAATATAAGCAACATGCAAATGAAACATATTGTTCACAATAATGTTTGAGAACGACAAATTCCTTTTAGGAGCTCATCATATTTCAACGAAGTATGATCACGAAGCGTTCTTTTAAAACATTGGTACGCTGATACACTATTTAACTTTGTGCATAACAGCTAAATGTAACCATGATTTTTTTACACCAAGCTAAAGGTATTTTTGTCGTTGTTTTGATGCGGTCTTTTTTTAATTGTTTTGATTCAAATATAACGTGTTTGTAACTTACCGCAAACATAGTATATTTGTATCCAAACACATTGTGGTTGCTATTCAATATAACATATTTTATAGAATACGCCATCCGATAAGACAGAAAACATATATAACAATAAATTCATTTGCTTATATTATTTATCATTTATTGTTATATATGTTTTCTGTCTTATCGGATGGCGTATTCTACGTTAAACTTAATGGCCGTGTCTCTGACACAGCCTGCAGGGACAGTCCGTGGCCGAAGGCCTCGGACAACTGTCTGCTGTAATTTTTATATTTACCAACGGCATTTGATTCAAGTCCGTTTAAAAAAAAAAAATTATGTTCAATTTTTTTAAACTTAATTTAATTTATGTATTTTAATTAATATTTTTATTGAAATAAGTTCTGCGAATGTTGAGACGGCCGCCCTAATATTAAAAAAGGTTTACCTTATCGAGTCTTCGCATTAGCATTCGAGCGTTGTGTGAAAGCTTTACGCTTTACAATTCAAAATTAATGTTACAACAGCTTTATTGAAGCTTTCGCAAAAAAGCTTTATTACGTTAGCTTACTGTTTCTTTCACTTTTTACTAGATACATGTTGCCAAGCAACATTAGCTTGCTGTTCGTTTCACTTTTTACTAGATACATGTTCCTAAGCAATGTTGAGCAACCAAAAACACTCAACCAAACACCACACATATGTTTGAGTGTATGTGTTTAAACAATTTTCATTTGAGAAATTAAAATACTAGAAATATATCAACCAATATGAAATGTATATCAAACGAAAGATAACATCTTGATTTACCTACAAAAAAAATTTTAAAAAAAAATGCATCTAGCCGTTTCCTTAAATTCAATGAAATAAAGATTACAACAATAAAAACCTGACATGACTCCTCATACCGTAAGGTAAGACGTATTCTACGTCAAAAAATCAACATAAAAAAATCGAAATTCAATAAATCCGTGACTTTTCCAAAAATAGGATTTTTCGAGGTCATCGTTGGAGCTAAATGTCTTTCCACAGAGCCATTTCTTAAAGTTTGGAAATAGGAAATAGTCACTGGGGGCCAAACCCAGTGAATATGGCGGATGAGGTAACAAATCGTAGCCCAATTAAACAGCTCCAAACAATCCTTTGGAGTTGTGACACGATTACGTTCAAGGCATCAACTACCTATGGCATCAACAATCTCACGCACTTTTACTCTTCGATCGGCCAACCATATCGTAGATTTCTTCGACATTCTCGGGTGTGTTGACCTAAATTGGCCTTCCATAAAGTTCAGCGGCATTTGTACTTGTGCGACCACAACGAAATCGATGGTGCAGAGTGCCCATAGTATTTATCACGCTTTTCCTTGGCTTGAATTACGGTTTTTTTTCGCAAAAAAATAATGTTTAATGCGCACTCGAAATTCACTTTTTTCCACTTGGTTCCACGAGGTTGTATGTTTTGAACAGCTGTTAAACGCAAAGTCAATGACGGAACTTGCTCAAAATTTGACAGTAGTTTATTAACAGTTGGTACTTGATAAAAGTAGTGTTCCATTTCATATAGCTTCGAAGGAAGTTCGAAAAGTCAGGAACTTATTGACCCGCCCTCTATAAACATCAGGATAACAAAAATTTTGAATAAAACATGTTGAAAAAGCTGTCCTGTTTTGTTCTTTGAATGCACATATAACGCGTTCGGGGCCGTTCAAGTATTTCGTAAGCACTATAGGGGGGCTGGGGGATCTTTGCTTTGCTTATTTTTGATGACATGGGTGGTGGGGGGTCAAGATGGTGATTACGTCAGCATGATGGAAGCACAGTAGCTGTTGTTAATGTTGTAGGGCAGGAACAACATGCATTTTGATTTTGTTAAAGATAACTTATATTGTCAAATCAATTAGTTAGTTAGGCCTATAAGAGTAGCTGATCTTTGCTTACTTTTGATGACAAGGGGGAGGGGGGGGGGTTAATAATTGTAATAAATCTGCTTACGTAATACTTGAACGGCCCCTCTGTAGCTTGTTCCAAATATAGTATACTTGTGTCCAAACACATTGTGTTTGCTATTCAATACTACATGTTGGAGGCACAATGATTAATAGGTTGTAGTATATATTTTTGCGGCCCAAAGCAGGCTTTGTTTGTTGAAAATTACTGAAAGCAACAACGTGGCAGACAACAAAGGAGCAACAAAGCAGAAGATTTTCAATTCATGAAATCAATGCTTGCAAATATGTACATGATTCCTACAATATGGGCGTACGATTTTTTATTTTATTTAAATGAAGCCTTTTAGTGAAAATTAAAGTAATGAAAAAATTATTGCATAATCGCAATTAATAATTTGTAATTGTTTGTATTTTATAATTCGTAAGAAATATAAATATATTGAGCAGTAAATGACAAAAGAATACCAGCACCAATTTCTTTCAATGTAAGCATTGTGGCCTCTTCTGTTTGTTCCGAACATTGATCTAAACACAAGAAAATATTTAAAAAAAGATTTGTATATTTATTGATTAAACCTATGAAATATATAAAAAAATCAATGAAATCGTTTATTACATTTTTGAAGATGAAACATTTGTGTTCAATTAATAAAAAATATTTTATAAAACCTCTACGTACATATTTAATTTTGTTATAAAAGTACTTGAAGGAAATTGACGAAAAACTTTTTTGGTTTAATACAAGAGCCCAATGAAATATCTGTTCCATTTGACCGGAGTCAATATATGTAGTTTAATCGAATTTTCAAATCCTAAATTCAATTTTTCCTATTTTTTTATAGGTTTAAGATGAAAATAATCCCCAAACACTTCTACTACTTCGGCCGAACACCCTAATTATGCTACGATAGGTTAGGTTGAACAAGAATAGTCAATGCATTGATGCTTCGCCTCTTTACTCATTTCTGGATACACACCTAGGTAGTAGGTAGCACTTCACATTCTCGGAAGTACACGGTGAAAAATCTGTATTTTTTACTATTTGGATGTAAATATAACGTGTGGTTATATTATATGAAGAATTTATTCTCTTTGGATTTATATATGACAAGTGGTGGACAATTTGTTTCATTTCGTTAGTTCAATCCGGTATAAATCATATTTAACTAAATTACACTATCATAAATTGTTACTTCTACTAAAAGTATACACTCGTAACACAATATTTCACCAATTCTATGCATAAATCAAGATTCATTAGCATTGATACTGGATTTCATCATATATATGAATCTTTCACACATATAAAGAAACTTTATTCATCACTTCACAAAAACAGACGTACAATTTTCATCATTTCATAAAAACGTTTCGAAAATTCTTTATAAATTGTTACTTTCGATGAAGCCGGTTTTATCGCATTGATCAACATTTCATTGGATTCACATCTATGACAATTTTCTTAATACTTATGAAGATTTTCTTCAATTTGAAGTGATCAAGATTAAGTTCAGTTCCTGGATCGAACAATATCGAATTTAATGGTTTGAATTTTATTAATTTAAATTCTTGTTTATTCATTGATTTTACAATTTAATCATTTGTTTGTTTGATAATACGAATTTATTATTTCATTCGCTTCAACTTATTTGTTGTGCAGACTTTTGTCTTCAAGTGTTCTATGTACATTCGTATGAACATTTGTCTTCCTTTTTTTTTTTGTTTCTGCTAATGCTCGACATCTGCTGGGGATTCTTTTCGACTCAAAACTTTTCTTTGTTGTTAGTTTTCGTTTCATAGCTTAAGGACTCATTATTGTTGTTGCTGTAGTGGATGATGCTGCCGCTTTTTAGCTCGTGGCATGCCACCATCACCGCTGCCATCATCATCAAAGCCAACAAGCCCTGTCGTTGTATATGAGTAGCACTCATCGTGTTGGTTCCAAGGAAAAGTGGATTCCTTTAGCTTTTTGTGGCCCCTTCCCTCTCTCTTCTTAATTTTCTACTGTGCGTTCATTTCTCTTTTCCTTTCCTTTTTTTTTTTGATTTTAGATTTCTGAGTTTCGTTTACAATTTAATCGCACAGGCGGCGCTGTAGGTGCCTTTTTTCGGTGAATCGAGTCGAATCGCGTCGGGGTGTGTGCAACATTTTGTTGTCTTGGCCATTGTTAGGATTTTTCTTTTGGGGTCTCCCTTTTGTTGGCTGCAACTTAAAAGTGGCATCGACTTAAAAGCGGCTGTGATCTCAAATTGAGCACTGGTTAAACATTATTTTATATATTCATGATGTTGATGTTGTCAGTTTTCAGTTGCCGTAGTCGTAGTGGTGAGAGATGAGTGGTCCTTTCAGTGTCACAGGATATCGAAAAAGCCGTCTTTGTAGTTTTACATTTTTGTCTCCAAGTAGGGAGGGCTATTTAGGTAGACATCAAGTTTCATTTTTGATGGTATAGAGATAACAAAAAGGGAAATGGTTTTGAAACCCAAACAACTTGGAAGGGGGTCTCATGAGGGAAATCCAGATATTACATGAAATGCTTTTAGGAAAATAGAAATCTAAATCTATTGTGTAAGTTACAGTGAGGGGCCAGGCAATTTGGCATTTTCGTATTTAAATTATACAGCCTTTAAATCCGATTTCGTTGTCATTTAAAACTAAATCACAAATCAGCCTCGATTTTTTGCTGAATGTCAACCCATAAGTTCACATGCTACTCACTTGTGTGTTGTTTTCATGAGTAAATAAATTCGAATTCATTTTGATTTCGTGTCGTAATTTAAATTGTACATTTCGAAATTGTCCGCTGTTACTGCTGATTCGTATTGCATTTTATTTCAAAATTACCTTTTTATCTAATTTAAGTCCCTCATAATTTTTTATTGTATATAAAACGATTGCCTCTTATTGCTCATGTGGAACTGCAGAGCGCTTGAGTGCCATACTATGGCAAATGCGGCGGCGGTAACTTTTGTTTTGCAATTTGTTTTTTATTTAAATTGGTTGCTATGCAAATACAATTATGGTAAAATGTAGCAACGAGAATATAAACTGAGTCCAAATTGAAATGGATTTGGGAGAGCGTGGAAACCTACAACGTGGAAACCAATACAAGTAATTGGGCAATTTCGTTAAAGTCGCTTTTCGCGTTCGTTGTGGAACGAGAATCAGTTCACATCGTTGCTATTTTTGTAACAAAATTATAATGCTATTTGAAATACAGTATCGGATGGGAATTATGGTTTTTAAAAATCATCTTCTCCCTTTTTTTTGTAAATTGTATCAACAAAAAGGGTGGCCGTTGGTGATGCAATGGTTAGTGTCCGCGGCTATTGTACATGAGGATGTGGGTTCGATCCCTGCTCTGACTACCTTACACTTCTTGCGACGGCGGTCACCACGCATATTGATGGCGACACTATTGAGTACTTAGCCTTGAAAAGGCTTCACAAAAACACCGTTCGGAACCGGTGTAAAATTGTAGGTCGAAATCAGTGGGTGTAAAACTAGAAAGAGCACAGCTCACTGGTATTGAGAAGCTCTCCCCAATTCCTTCACGGGATGTAATGGGAAATCATTTTTTTTTTATTAACAAAAAGGATCTGTTGCAATTTTTGAATTTAGCAATTGTTCACGGAGAAAACCCACGAAAAACAAATCGACACTTACCACATCTTTGTACGCTGAACAACACGAAATCGTCAGTAAAGATTGGTAATGATCCATTTCAAGTTCCAATGAACCATGTAGTACGAGGCGAGGCCTCAGACAGAGCGACACCCTATCATGCGATCTCTTCAACATATTAACTGAGATCAATGCGAGAAAAGCTGCAGTCAACACGAATAAAAAAAATCAGCAGCAAAAGTCACATGCTGCTCGCGTATGCTGATGATTTAGACATTATTGGGTGAAATCTGAGAGAAGTGCCTGTAGTATTTTTGAGACTTGAGAAGGAATCAGCCAAAGTGGGTTTGACAGTAAACGAAGACAAGACAAAATTAATGGTTTCGACAAGCAGAACAACCATCCTCATTGGATGAAAGGGTGAACGTTGATATCCGTTATAATTTCGAGGTAGTGAACAAATTTATTTACCTCGGATCTGCCATGAACAGAAGCAATAACGTCAGCCTAGAAACCAGACGGAGAATTGTGCCTGCAAACAGGTGTTATATCGATCTATGCAAGCACAACAGAGTTAAGACGCTCTCTCGAGAAACGAAGATCAAACTATGTGTCTCAGTCTCTTATACAACCTGTCTTGCTTTATGGCGCAGAATCCTGGGTCATATCGCTTGCTGATGAAACATCACTGGGAGTCTTGGAGAGAAAATGTTCCGGAGAATAAATGGTCTTATAACAGAGAAATGCGAGTATCGACGGATGAACCACGAGCTTTATAATATGTATCTCGACATCGACCTAGTTATCTGTATCAAAATTGCGTGTTTTCGCTGACTAGAATATGTCAGTAGAATGGATCACAGAATGAACAACTGCGAAAGAGATCCAAAAATATACTCGAAAGACATCGAAAAATAGCCCGCGAGAGCTTGGTGTTACCGACTGGAGGAGAAAAGCTGGAGAACTTGAAGGTGCCCAGCCCACAGATTGCAAGAAGTTCTCGCCTATGCCCTCATAAGATGTAATGGAAGAATATTTATTTATTCCAGCAGACATTTCTGTGCTTCCAAGTATCGGTATACCATATCATCGACAAATTTGAAATCATTTGGTAATACGTGACAAAATAGACCACAAACATTACGTTGTGAAGAAACTATGGTGTTTTTGTTACAGACCGATGTTTTTTTTTTTTGAGCAAGAAAGTTTTGTTTATAACAACAACTATAACAACTATAAGATATATTATCGGCTAAATGGCGGCCTATGGAAGCTGCACAAATGTGTGCTCTTTTAACCATATTTTGCATAACATTTTGACATATTACGGGTGCTATTGCTATCTTCAATAATATTGTTCTTTAGTACCTGACTTCGGCCAGAATTCACTTTATCTCCCGGTGTATACAAAGTTTCAAAATTCTTTGCAATACGTTGAATGGTTGACTTGCTCGGCACATTATTTAAACCAAAAAACTCCCGCAAAACTCTACGCGATTTTAAATTTGAACGATTATTTATAAATTGGTTTATTAACTTTAACACGGTGCCTCTGCGTTAGATGCTGTATAATAAATTGTTATCGACTGCTCTGCACAACTGTCAAATACAGACTGACAAATGTCAATCAAATAGAAATTACGATCAAAAAACATCGGCCTGTGACATAAAAAACACCCTGTATAGTGGCAGTCAAGTGATTAGACAAGATCTCGGCTAGGGAGGGGCAAGATATAGTACACAAAAAAAAACACTAATAAGACAACACTAAAAGTTGTCTTGGTTAATGTATGAGAAATAGTTGTCGCTCTTTTAAGGCTTTCTGTGGGCTATGTAGGTCAACTTTAAACGTCAAAGATGGGCAGGCGGTAACTTCAAGTCAAACTTGACCGATTGTATAATATCCTACAACACCTTGTTTCTGTAACCTGTTTACAATAAAGTCAAAGGTATCAAGCATTTGTGTGTCAGCTATATCAAATCATGAATTTCACATTTATATCATATGCACACTGTATTTTCCAGAACTTTTTCTTTGTTTGGATGCAAACATAACGTGTGTTTGGAGCTTGCTGCATATATAGTATGCTTGTGTCCAAACAAAATGTGTTTGCTATTCAATATTACACGTTTGAGACACAATGATTAATATGTTATATTATAAGTTTTTTTGATCCAAATACAGCTTGTTTGTGGGATACAAATACAGTTGTGTTTGGTGCACTGTTTACTTAGATATTTTGTCGCTATGATCTGTCGAGAGGAAAATAATAAGAGAGCAAGTGTTTAACTGTATTTTAGCGTTAGCTCTTCAGTCACGGAATCATAAATATTCCTGAATGCGTGTTTAAATAAATTGAAAGTTTCTTATATTGACTGATCTGTTGCGTTTTAGTTTGGGAGGAAACATACGAATGCTTCGACATAAGTCAAGTAAAATTGTGCACCTTTGCAAGTAAACATCCAAATGTTTACATTTTAATATACATATAGGAAGTATAGGACTTGCAGATATATGAATATTTAAAGTGTGTTCCAAACATATACATGGTTCCTGCACAATATGTTTGAGTGAATATGTTACAGAGGCCGTTTTTACAGCGTACATACATATCACATTTTCAAAAGCGATTATTCTGGCATTCTTCTTCATCATCTCATGTATCAAAATTTCGTTGAAATCGTTAATGGAGCCAATAGTACCAAACATGGTTGGTACAATTTATATTGGGACTATAACAAACCTCGGACCGATATGGAATATATTTTAAAAAATCAGCCTTTGTCTTAAAAAGCCTGTGCACCAAAATATCTTGAACTCGGTTAATATTTGCTACCTCTTAAACCAACAGTACCAAGCTTGCTTGGTAAAATTTGTTCGGCTTCTATATGCCAAAGTGAGACGATATGGCCCAATCTCACAAACTATCATCATGACTTAACAAAAGCTTTTGTATGTATGGCGGCTATATTAAAATATGAACTGATGTGGCCTATTTTTAAAGTCTATCACCGATAATATCCAGCATTGGAGTATAGTATATAAGAACGTGGGCCGATAAGAGGCTTCAATAGTATTCGTCGCATACCCATTTAAACCTCATATACCAAATTCCGTTTAATTTAGGTTGTATTTTCTAGATGTACTTTGACCACAAAAATACAAAATATAAATCGATTCAGAAAATGAATAAGCTTATATTTCTCTATGATTCAAGGATCAGAAATAAGTTATATAACTCGTAAATAAGTCATTAAATAACCTGTAATACCCTGTTACAACAATGTGGGGCATGCTGTAGAAATTGATTCGTTTCGAGTACTAGGTAGGGCCAACTGCCAGTCTTGCCAGCCCTGGTTACGGCAATGGCGACGGTAGCACAGAGTGTATGAGGCGACCGTGATGACTCGATTCAGCGCAGTTCTCAACAGCATGACTTATAGAAGGCAAGAGTTTGGCATATCTTACACAAGAGTTATGGTATGAAAGCACTCAAAATTCAACTCTTGCAGGAAATGAAACCAGCCGACTTTCTTTCCGAATCGTCACTCATTCAAAGCTAGAAGAAAGTCCATTGTTTTCAACCAACATTTTAATTTAATTTAATTTATTTATTTGATTGGCAGAACATTAAGAATACAATTCTTTTATAGTTCAGCCAGGACTGGTAAAATGAGAGTCTGGTATAGCTGGACCTTTGTTTGTAGAGAGAGGGCTTTATTTTTAAACTGCTTCCTGAGCTCAAACGAGCATCTATTTCCAAGCACAATTCTCCAATTTATCTCTAGGCTGATGTTGTTCTCCTTGTCAACGGCGGATCCAAGGTAGATAAATTCATCTACCACTTCAAAATTAAATCGGTTGTCAGGTCTAGAGATTTGTCTAGTCGTTGACACCATAAATTTTGTCTTGTCCTCATTAACAGCAAGACCCATCTTCGCTGATTCTTTTTCGATTCTTGAAAATACTGGAGTAACCACTCGCAAATTTCGCCCAATGATGTCTATGTCGTCAGCATACGCCAGCAATATATGCCTTTTTGGTGTTAATGGTCTTGTTCGTATTTCCTGCAGCTTTTCTCATTATTATCTCCATTAAGATGTTAAAGAGATTGCACGAAAGTGTGTCGCCTTGCCTCAATCCTTGCTTGGTGCAGAATGGTTCGGTGAGATATTTCCCCACCTTCACTGCTGATTTGGTGTTGGTCAGAGTCATTATACAGAGGCGGATCAGGTTTGCCGCTATAGACGTATTGAGACGCCAACTCTCTCAGTAAATTTATGACATTTGGTATGTTGCAAATGGGCGGTTGGATGTTGGAAAGTATTGCTTTAATAATACCAGATGGCTCAAAGCAGCCAACAATAAATCAGCAACGGCATTCGATTTGTGCGTTAAAATTCTTGTGTAATTACATCACAAATATATACTAACAATAAAATATAACAAAAAAAGTCCAAAATACGTTTAAATTTCATAATTTTTCATCAAAACTATACGAAAAATTTGAGTCAACAATTTTTGTAATTCCACCTGGTGTAAGTCAATTTACGTTAAATAACTCTCTATCGCACCGACCGCACCACGAATAGTGTAAAAGGAAATGTCAGATGAGAACAATGGTAGCTCTAGACGTCATTACTCTATGGCCAAATAATTAAATTAAGCACATTCTATCCTATTTCAAATTTGCAGCTATTAGGTCGAACATCCGTTTCAGTGAAACCCCCTGATTTTAGTAACTCGAAGTCGGAATGGAACTGAAACACTCGGTTCTAACTCCTACTCCGACTCCAGCAAATTTCCAAAACTTCGACCCCTAAAATAAAACACCGACTCTACATCCCTGCTTATTATTTAACCATGCACACAATGTTTATGCTGTGTAGAAATTTCTTAACTGCTTTCCAATCTGCTACTCTGAGATGTGTCCATCCGGCCAGACTCACAAAATTATTATTTATTAAAGCGTCCCATATTTTTCTGTGGGTTATGTTTGCCTATTGCCTATTTGGAAGTACGGTCTTTTCTTGCTGAAAAGTCTTCGCGTTTTGAGCTGCTACATTTAAAGATCCTTGATAATCCATCCTAGATCCGCCCGGTATAACAGTAGACTTAAAACCGTTCGCCAATGACACTCTCTGATGAATAATTGTGTAGCAATTGCTCGTAACGATTTTCTCTAGCAAGTGGTAATAATAAGTAAAAGCAAAGGACTTCGTCACTTTTTGGCCGCTAACTGTATATTACCCATATAATTGTTAGTTCGAAATCATGTAATTTTGCACCGTCATTTTCAGCAAATTTAAACTGACTTTTGTTGTCATGCACTCGTATGCCTTTATGCCAAATCAGATGTTGTGCAGTTTGTTGGTAAAATATTTAAATGGCACCGTTTCCAATTGTAAAATTGTTGATTTTGTTCATTTACCGAAAGACAATTAAAGAGAACACGATTTGTTTGCCACAACACGGAAGTCTGTTCAGTGTGAAAGGCAAATTAATTGAAAAGGCGTCATTGTCAGCGTCGTATTGATTGAAAACTTGTTGTAGAGGACAAGTCGGAAATTGATCTTCCTGAACTCCACAATAAGAGGAAAAAACAATGTATAGAAAACATAGACGTAAAAATAATTAATATATTTTGAAGCTAGGAAGTCTTTAAAAAATGTTTAAAACACTAAATTTCGTCACCTTCTCTATCAATAATGAAACTTCAAATTTTGTAATCGCATAATACTTATTTGAGAAAATAGAGAAGTTACACGCAAAGAAAATTTAAATCAGCTTTGGAATATGAATTGTGGCAAACGAACGTATGGATGCGTTAGTTGCCAGTTAGATTGTCTCTACTTTTTTAAAATTTTGCTACGTTAGTGCCTGTGGGCTAAACTAATGTACCCAGTACATTTTGAATTTTTTGGATAATAGATACAGCTGTACTGAAATAATATATAATCTTAGTTTGTATTTATAATGAACGTGGAAGATTAAAACACATCGTGAAGTTCAGTTTCAATAGGTTTATATAGTTTCTATGTTGAATCAAACATATTATTTAAGAAACTGTTATTTTTTTAAACTTCTTTCACTTTTTTTTTATTTTTTTTATTAAAATTCAAAATATATTTTCTTACACTAGGTTTTCACACAATTTACAGAGTTTTAGTTAAATCAACTTGTCATGTAGAATCTATTTCCATGTAATTTAGAAAATATATACAAATCTATGGATAAGATTTGATTTGGATTCAAAGGAAAGTTAGTGATAAAAACCTCTGATATGAGAGATATATACAAATACATTTAAACATAAATAAATAAGTTACATATATACAAATAATAACAATTTAATTGAAAGGCTACATGAATGTTTAAATTTTTCTGTAACAGATTTATTCTATCATAGACCATTTCAATGTCATTTAACTGGTGCAAATCTCTGGTTGAAAAATGACATTTGTAATTTTTTTATGTGGCACATTGCACAAATTCCATAGACTAGACAACCATATATAATAATAGACTGAAAAATTACCTTCCCCAATAATATTTTGTTTGGAATGTGAAAACAATGGAAATTAAGAGTAGAAAGGTTGAATAAATTTACTTTTACTTTTTATTGGGTTCGAAACTACAACATATACTAAATATTGGTTACAGGCTCCACCTAGATCACTTCCTATTAAACAAGAAATTCCCAACATAGGTTAGTGTAGACACAAACCAAAGCAAAAGTACCCAATATAGTTGCTAACACTGGGTTGTAGCATAATAGTGTTCAAAAAGTAGTTTAATTTGTTTTCATTTAGCCCCCATCCCGCAACGTGCGATAAGGAACTTCGTTCCAATAATTTGTCGATTCAATTAAAAAATTTTAAAATTCAAACAAAATATTAAATGAAAATCCACAACATGAATTGGTAAATCGTAAAGGCGTGGTTTTCCATCACGACAACGCTAGGCCTCACACATGTGCCAACTAGGCAACAAATATTACAGCTTGGATGGGAAGTGATGCCACATGCACCTTATACTCCTGATCTGGCATCTTCGGATTTTCATTTATTCCTGAGTCTGGAAAACTTACTGAATGGGGAATCCTTATATACAGAAGAGGACCTACAAACCAAATGGTTTGCGTAAATTTGTGGGACGGACCAGTTACTCTATGAATCTAGAATCAAAAAATGATCAAAATGGCACCTACATTACAGGTTCAAATTAGTTATTTGAATAAAATAATTGAAATTTATTGTCAACAAAAAAAAAAACAAATTCTTTCTTACCAACCCAATTAAACATACACACACAGGGAAAAGATTAGTTGGAAATCAACTCAGGCATTGGAAATTCCATGATAAAGTCTATATATTGATTAGACTTCATAATTGTCAGACATCAGAATTATTTGTCGATGTTATTGATAGACTAAAATTAGGTCTTACTAAATAGTTAGGTCTTACTAGAAGTTGTATTAATCAATATGGGTATTTCTAAAACCTGATTCATCTGAAATGGAAGATACAACTAATAAAAAATACAATATTAGAATTCGTTTTTAAATATTAGTTACTGTAATCATAATTTAGTTTATGTTACAAAAACACTTGTTACAAAGTTATGTATTCGATTTTTCACAAGAGGCTTTGCTGTTAAAGAGAAACTACATATAGTTGAATGTTACACGAAGACTTTACAGAAAAACTATGATTTTAAACAGAAAGTGATAAACAAAGTTGTGAAATAACAAAAACAATAAAGATATCAGCCAGCGAAGAATACATATTATCATAAATTGAGGTGAAGTGAGACTTTTAAACACAATCGCTGAATCTGACTCCACTTTTGACGCCATCACAAACACATGCAAACAATTGTGGACACTTGGCTGGAGGAACTATTATTGTTGGTGTCACTAATTAACTTAAACATACATATGATACCCAGGGTTACCCATCCCCATATTTGATCGAAAATGTGAAAAATTTAGAAAACTGACTATATCTGGAAAATTTGTTTTAAAAAAAAGTGATGTCGTAGTAACGGCTTCCATTGGTTACTGCATCCTATGGAGGTAAAAAATTTATTATTGCAATTGGAATACTTTGTGAGAAATCCATAAAAAGTTGTTATTTTTCCGATTGGTCGCTCCGTTTTCGAGATATAGAAAGTTTTTCATATTTTCCATCAAAAATGGGTACGAAATACGAACCCTGGTTGTAAATAATAATAATTTTGTTTATATTTAAATATAAAATACACAATTTTAATAAAAGATTATATTTTTTACTTTTCTTTCTATAAAATTCATAATGGGTGATAGCCACCAAACTCAAGTAACACTGTGAGACAAAATTAGTTTATTTCAAAATGATGGGGTTCTGTCAACGGATTCTGGTAGAAAGGTCTAAAAAAAATATACGTGTATCGGCGTTTTGCCAAATCTGATCAAAATTTTTTTCTTTTGGCGTCATTGGAGTCATGTCAGATTGTTATTGTTGTAATCTTTATTTCATTGATTATGAGGAAACGGCGAGATAACTTTTTTTAAAAATTTTTTTGTAGGTAAATGAAGATGTTATCTTTCGTTTGATATATATTTCATATTGGTTGATATCTTCCTAATATTTAAATTTCTCAAATGAAAATTGTTTAAACACATACACTCAAACATATGTGTGGTGTTTGTTTGAGTGTTTGAGTTTGTAGCGTAAACACAAACTATGCTGCTGTTTCAGTGTGGACACAAACCTTCGGCTGTTGTTTTGATTGATGAAATATTGAAATTTCGTATATTTACTTATGTATTTAAGTGAAACAAAATGTTAAATGTGAATTTGAATTTAACATGGATATATAATTATAAAAAATATAAATCAAATTGATTTGCGTCTGTTATTTATCATTTATCCTTACTCTTTTAATTTAAAAACATATTTATCCTATTTTTCCTACAATAGGCTTATGTATATTATCAAAAGTAACTATCAAATAAATAAATTCATTTGCTTATGTTATTTATCATTTATTGTTATATATGTTTTCTGTCTTATCGGATGGCGTATTCTACGTTAAACTTAATGGCCGTGTCTCTGACACAGCCTGCAGGGACTGTCTGCTGTCTGTCTGCTGTATTTTTTTTGGGGGTCAAAGTTTCCGCCCCACGGAACTTTCGTGCAACATATCGGCATGTATAATTGTGTGTTGCTTACTTCTGAGGTACAAAATATGTTCAGAAGTGTTATAGAAAAGATTCAGATAAACATTTTTGTGGAACAAATTAACCCTCTAACTGTCACGTATATACATAATTTTTGAAAATTCGCAAAAAAAACTGCTCCAAAATGACGGGGGACGTGGCCAAAATATTCTACAAAAATTATCGCCATAAAATTTCACTACATGTGTCCGAACACTCCAAAACACAAATCTTAGCCCCAGTGCTAGATAAAAACTGAAACATGACAAAATTCATTATATTATGTGGACTATTTTTAATGGAAACAGCAAAATATCAAAATTCATTATTAACCCTTAGAAGGCAGTTAGTTTTTGCTTTTTATCTAGCACTGGGGCTAAGATTTCTACCAGAATCCGTTGACAGAACCCCATATTTTTTTTGGTGTCACACAGTGTAATTAGTTGAGCATACCAATATATTATTTGTTACAACCGAATTAGTTTTTAAATTTTTCGTTCATCCAACTAATAGAATATTCACCACTACAGGATAATTTGATTGCTAGAACTAAAATTTGATTGATGGATCAGATTTATTTCTTCTGCTGTGGCTTCAGCTAAATATTTCCGTTCTTGCAACCAAAACTGAATCACAAATCAATTGATATGCACAACATTTGGTGATACTGAACACAATTATTGGTAATCACAAGGAATCGCCAAATTTTAGTTGGCTGTAAATATAGTTGTGACAACGAATCTCTTCTCTGTGTGCATATGAAAATTTTTCCAAGATCCTATTAAATGTTACTTCGACTGAAAATTAATAAGGGAATTCATAGAATCTATGAAGAATTTACAATAACCCTTTTTTAACGTGTGCGTTATATGAAAATTTCTTTCAAAGACTTTTTGTAGACCAACATTTATTTTCCGAAACAAGCATTTTAAATGTTTTGAGACCCATATTGGAAAACATTAAATTTTCATTTTTACTGTGCCCGTCATCACCAGCTTTGTAGTCGTCATTTAAGTGTTATTTCCCAATTTTGTATTCGACGGGGAAACCTTTTAACGTATACCCCCAACCCCTTTGGTGAGGATATATAAACCCAGGATGCTTCTAAAATACACGTACTATTAGTGTGAAAAACTACATGATATTCCCCCTCAGCTCATGATGTTCCCCTCTAAATCTATTCCGGAAAAAACAACTAACCTATTATATCCGTAACACATTCGTTCACATCCCCACGTATACAACTTTTATATCCGCAACACATTCGTTCTCTCATGTGCCTCAGTTCACGTCTTCACCACAACTTTTTCATCCTTAGTCAACTGTGAGGGTGAATAGGCCATAAGATACAATACCATCCTAAATCCCAAAAAGATTACATAAATGATTATTTAAAGATCACAACCCAGACAGAAAAATCTCCAGTCAACCCAAAAATTAAATAAACCTCAAGTTGAACTACTAAACCAATAAAATGATTTACACCTAGTCTCGCAAACCGAACTGGACAACCATCACTGCTTCAACAGCCACCACCCATATTAACGTTTAAAATTAAGAAATTTACACCTTCGAAAGATCAACTGTCTTCGTAGCATCTTTAACATTACGACAGCTTAATACACATCTCATATGGTAATCGTGATGTAAATCTCTGTGCTCAAGGAGTGTTGCAAGGATCAGATGTTACACTGTAACAATAAGGACGAAGCTACGTAAGTACTCGTAAGCATGCGTATTTGTGTGAATGTAACTTGCATAATCTGTGGTAAGTAACGATAGATTACAACACAAATGTTTCACATGAATACAAATACAGTTTTGAATGAATTTGTGTGTTCGTGTGTGCGGCGGGGGTATTGTATGGGTTTGTATGGCAACGTAAGGACATTGGTCAATCGAACAATACCATGACTCAAACATTCTACATACGAGTAGTCCACTTGAGGGAACTCAATACGAGCACAAAAGAAACACAGCTGTCGAAGGTCCTTTTCAATATATGGTTGATACAATGTGGGAGTATTTTGTTGTATGGCTAAGTGTAGAGGTGTGTATTTATTTGTCATATATCAATTTATACATATATAATTTGCCATGCTCATATTTGTTGTTGACCCTTAGAGACAGGATCAAAATAAAAACATTATATTTAAAATATTGAAATGATTTTTTTCATTCACAACCTAATAAATATAAATCTTGTACAAGGTAATTCTAAAATAAAAATAAATTAATATTTTCCAATAACATTCCACGAAGGGACAGGTGACTCACACTCCATGAGTTGTGCGCTTTCTAGTTTAACACTTACAGATAAATCGACGCACAGATGCATTTCCGGTTTAAACTTTGTTACAAGATCTTAACGGTTTAAGTTTTCATTCGTATTGAGTGGTATTTTCCTGACCAACATTATTTGTTTCATTTCTACAAATATAAAGGGTGTCTCAGTAACAATACACTTTTTCATTCTAAAGTAAAAAACACGTACTTTTTGAGATGTACTGAACGGAAAGCATCGTCACAGGGATGATAATGTTCATCACCCCAACAACTTTTTTCATCGAAAGTGATCTAATGTACGGTTTCATTACCGCTACGAAAATGTGTTTATCAATTGCAATTTGTTCGTCACTGCGATGAAAGTATGGTTGTTGCTGCAATGAATTTCATTCATTCTTCAAACGAATTTGTTTCGTTGCTGCAATGAATTTGTTTCAGATAAACTAAATTTCAATAGTTTAAATTTCATGCATTTACTTTTTTTAATGTTTTACCCAGTTTTCTATAAAACTGAATTTAAATAAAATTGTTGCAGAAACGGGCTAGACGCTGCTGAAGATGATGCTTCACAAACATCGAAACGATCGTCCAGCGAATGTGAGTTCGAATCCCACCCGCGGCATTTACATTTTTTTCACTAACCGGAGAATACATGATCTCTTACAGCCTTAAAGGAAGTTACAACTTTAAACATAACGAGGATCTAAAACAACTAAATTTTAAAATTAAGTTGTTGGAGCAACGAAATGAAAAATTGTCTGAAAAAATTGTATGTAATTTTTCGTTGCAGCTTCTAGCAAATTGTCGGATATACGAGACTTTTAATTGTAGCAACGTAAACAAATTAACGAAACCATATTCTTTCAGTGTATTTGTGTGTGTTTTTTTGGATTGTAAAGAAGTCATGTTACGATTAAGAATGGAATAAAATATCCGTCAAATGGCCGCCACGGCTCTGATGACATGCGATAACTGTTTTCATGAAACTTTCCATGACTTTTTCACAGAGATGTGGCATATTATTACCATAAATCCGAGATTTCACAAAACCCCAAAAGACAGAAATCGCACCGCGTTAAATCGCATGCTCTTGGTGCCCAGTTGAAATCAGAATTTCTTGAGATAATATGTTATGGAAATCGTTGCTGCAATAACTCCATTGTTTCATGAGCGGTGTGGCACGTGGAGTCGTCTTGCTAAACCCACATATCGTCTAAATCCATGCCATACAGTTGAGGCTACAAGATCTCCGTTATCATGTTCATGTAACGAATGCCATTCACAGTCACTCCAATTTCGGCCTCATCTTCAAAAAAGTAAAGCCCAATTACGCCGCCTGACCGAACTCCGTACCAGACAGTTGCTCGTTTTTGGTGCATTTGTTTCTCATGGATTGCATGAGGATTTTCTGAGCCCCAAATTCGCCAATTTTGTGTATTGACGCAGTCATTCAGATGGAAATGCGCTTTATCGGAGATGGGTTTTTTTTTGAGAAATTGGCATTGACTTCACTTTGCTCCATTACCCATTGAACGAATTGCCGGCGCTTTCCATGGTCTGCTGGTTTAAGCTCCTGAGTAAGCTGATTTTTTTACGCATGAAGGTGGATGTCTTTTGTCAAAATTCGCTGCGTAGTGCTCGTGAAATTTGAAGTTGTTGAGAACGATGCCGAATTGATGTTTTCGGGTTTTCGGCGCCAGTCTCGTTTACAGCAGCAATGTTTTCAAGATACCGAACGGTAAGATGACGCACAGGAGTTGTATTAACCATAACCGACCAGTTTCTTCAAATTTGTTGACCGCTCTTCGAATGATTGATTGACACATTAGGTGCACTTTCTCGACTGAAATTTCTTCGACGTTTGCGAGCGGTCTGAGCATAACTTTCCAAATTTTTGTAATAAATATTCACAATTATAACCCGCTGTTCTTTCGCAAAGCGCTCCATTTTTAATAATTGGAATTAACATGTGTGACAGCTACCAAATCTCAGAGTTGCCACTTGCACAAAAAAATTACACTAAATTCAAAAAGTACAATCTTACTGAGACACCCTCTACTTTCCGATATGAGGTTGTGATATCCTCTCATTCGGTTGAGACAATTTCTAATTCGCTTGAGAAATCCTCTAATTCGACTGTGATGACCTCCAATGTGGTTGTGACAAACTCTAAATTCGGTTACGGCTAATTCAACTGACTCAGCCGAATTTGTATGTGAGTGTATGCAGTTGCTAAATGTAAGGCGTTAAACGAAAAAACCAATGGTCGCAAACCTTTGGTCGCTCCTTGTAAAGTATTTTTTGTGCTCAAATTGTTATTATGGTTGCATTTGTTGGTACTTAACAGTGTTGTATCGAATTCTACACCAGTTTAAAATGAGATTAAAAATTAATCTTCAGTTTTTAAAGATTAATATTGTATGAATAATTTTCTCGGTTAGCGTGGGTTAACAGAGTTAACCTTCGTTATGTGTTAATCTTGGGCGGTGTAAATAAAAAGACAAAAATGGGTTTCCGTTACATCCCATGCAGGAATTAGGGAGAGCTTCTCGCAAACCAGTGAGCTGTGCGCGTTCTAGTTTTGGGATCTACAGTTTTGCACCGGTTCGAAACGGTATTTTGAGAAGATTTATCAAAGATAAATACTCGATAGTGTCGCCGTTACTAAGCGAGGTGACCGCCGTCGAAAGAAATTTTAAGGCGGTTAGAGCAGGGATCGAATCCACGTTCTCATGCACTAGAGCAGCACACACTACCGTTGCACCACCGACGGCCACGCTCGGTGTAACTGCCTTATTATATACCATGGTATGTGTCCCTTCCAATCGTGCATATCTCGTATATGTGTGGAGAAGTATCTCTTAAAATCTTGAAATTTTGTAACACTTGGAGGACCACCACTACCACTACCTTTCACTACATTTCGAACTTGTCTATCAATATCAGACGGACAACTACTGTGAATGTAACTTTACAGGTAGCCCTGGTAACATTGGACAAAAATCAATAGCTCGGTTAAGTTAGGTTGTGCGCTCTTTGTAGTCCCGGGAATAAGCCACCTTTTGGTGTATAATAGGAAGTGTGTAGACACTGCTTATAAATTGTATCACTGGAGAGGTGCTGTGTTCCCTGTGTGAGCTGCTCAATGGCAGGGAAGGTGGTCCATCGTCAAAATATTCACCTCACTCGCCCATGCAAAGAAAAATGTCGTGACCCTTCAACGAAATGTCACATATGTGAACAAACGTAATTGCGGCAACCGAACATTTGCTGAATCATACATTACTTCCTTTGCGATTAATAAATATAAAAGATTACGATAACCATATAACGTTCACAACAAATGATATATGGTAACTTTAAACTTAAACACCATTACGAGAAACAAAAAAAATAAAAATGTACATTGGGAAACTGAAAAAGTCGAACAAAAAACGTTTCCATTAAGAGTTCTTTCGTTTAACACAAACGAGTCAACTAAAAAATCGAATTTTCCCGAAAAATTTCAATATTTGTTCGTCTTAAAATATTAATATATGGAGCTGATAGTACTGGTACCTGTGGGCTGATACCGAAGCGGCATATGTTTACAGACTACAATGTTGGAAGTCTTCTCCATTGATGGCCCGACTGCAGATGTGTAAGTATGAATAGGTCTAATAAAGTCAGTCTTTCTGCTAAAAAGAAGCCAATATCGGTGTCCCATTGTTTCTTTCTTGTAAATACTCAGATATGGCGTTAATGTGGGTTTACTTTCAGCCCATTTGCCCACTATATTTCAAGTGCCTCTGTGGGACTCCTGCATGAATTGTTCGGAAGCTTTAATCAAGGATCACTTTTAATTTATCTGACAAAATTTTCCGTTTCCCTAGCATAAAATGGAAATTACAAAAATTCCAATCAATCGAACTATGTTATTTCCTATCCTGTGAACCGACCCCTTGTAGTCTTTACTAGAACGCCGAGTCCAAAACCACCCACACATTTCCAAACGGACAATTTTTTTTTAATCCGATTTAGTTTTGTAATATAATTGCACGTTATTTGACCAATCGAACAATTGTTGTAATCCTGTAATCAGGACATTTGCCATCAGACATTACAACAATTGTATCGTATATATGTATTTAGGTAGACAATACTACATAGAAAAATCCTTTAAAACTGAATGAGAAACAATTGAAATTCTACAAAAACTTTGTACAAAATTGTCACAGGGCATCATTTGAGGACATGTGTCTCTGTGTGAAATGTCCTTGTGTTATATTCATTCAGAAAAAAAACATCTAAAGCAAATAATAACCGATTATTATGTGGGTTACCAACTTACATGTGTATATGTTTGTACTACACAGTCTTGCATAGATCTATAACACTAGTCGTCGCATAATCTTTAAAATATGATGTAGACCTCTTGATAAGTTATTGTTTATGGCCGTCCATAACTCGCTATGTATGACTGTTGGTCCATTCGTCCGTCTATGTTCGTGTGTCCACCCATTGTGACCGGTAGTAAATGTTTATATTACAATTTGTATTGTCCCTATTGTGTAGGTTTGTAAAAATATAGAAATATAACTTCAAATGGTTCGTTGTTGTAAGGATTCGCAGTAGTTTAAAGGATTTTGGGCGGATTAAGGGATGTTTAGTGTATGCGTCCATGTACCATTCATTGCGAATTCCTTTCAAATTTCAGGCTCACATGCGTACAAATACAACGTACGTAGTGCACCACAATTCCCATCTCACCTTATATCATGCGAATTTCGGGGGGACAGACTGGCGAATAGTCTGACAGGACTTCCTTTCATTCATATGAACTTATGCGGGTAAGTAGTTAATAACTCAATCGGATTTTTAACTCTAACAAATTTTACATCTTGTGCTTCTTTTTGCAGTCCTTCTTCTTTCTTCCTCTATTATGGTCGGTGATCCTTTTATTCTTTAAATCTTTACAATTCGGTGTCTTCTCATAGGCTTCTTTATAATTTTTTCCTCGCATTATTGTTTAGTTGTTTTATAGAACGTTTAAATAGATTAACAGCCTTTGTAAAACGTCCTTCGTTCGTATGGAATGATAATGATAAAACAAGAATTAGTGACTGAATATCCGCTTTTGCTACTGATCCTTGGCAATTATCTCGTTTTTTTATTGTTTCACAAAATACTGATGATACTTTAATCTTTAGCAAATTAGTTCATTAAGATGTTAATTCTTCACAACACCCACAAATTACCAAGACTGATAGGTAGAGGGAAATAACAACTAGTGGTAAGAGAAATTCTGGAAGGAAATTTGTAGTGGCAAAATACATGAGAAGTAACTTTCGGCATGGAAGTGCGTAGTGTGTGTGACAATTACTCCTTGAAAGTAGAGTTCTTGCCAGATACTAACTCATTGCCCTATTACCTTACAGTAAAACTGCATATAAAAAGAGGTCGTGAAATTCAAGCTAAATTTTTCCAACAGACGGTACTATGTTTTTTCGCAAGGAAAATTTGTTGTTTTTAATAACACTGATTAAACTATACAGGTTGTGTTATTAGTTCTTCTGATTTAATTTTTTTTCATGCGGTTGTTAGAAATTAAAATGCATTTTACTTGTTAACGTTTTTAACTGGTGTACATATGCGTCAAATTTGACAAGTACGACCCTCAAATAAAGTCAGATTACCTCTTGTTGCCCTGTTGAATTTTGAGTACTACTGTTGTACAACTAGGTACCTGTATAATTGAACCAAGCTATGATGCAAAACGTCATGGTAGCATCACTAGATCATCTGATTTTATTTATTTGCCTTTAATGTATGTAAACGGTGGACCATGTACAATTTGGAATTTGAACCCCCATTATATTGAAGCAGATGGCCAATTTGAAATTTATGAGGGGACAATTATTAGTCAAGGGTTAGAAGAATAAGAAATGGGTCTCTTTACGCTTGAAGAAAATCGGGAAATATTAAAAACTTTCTTCCAAAATTCTGAGTCTTCAACTCAAACTATAAGATATCTACGAAATAAATTTGATAGAAATAGAGTGTAATCACCGCAGTTTGTGGATCAATTTGTGAAGCGAGTTCGTCAATCCGGGTCCTTATTGGACAAAATAACTGAATTAAATGCTCTTCCTGTGAGTTCAGTGTCAAAAATTGCCGCTGTAGCTGAATGTTTGCTCGAACAACCATCAACGTCATCCCGCCACCGTTCGCTGCAATTGTAAGCACTTCTTTGCGCAGAATTTTGCATAAGAGCCCTCGGCATGAAAGTTTACAAAGTCCAATTAGTCCAAGAGCTGAAGCCAAGGCTGAAGATGAACAGCAGTTGGGGCTCGGAAAGTCCACACATCGTCGAGAAGAAGTCGGTGCATCCACAACAATTGACTGTTTGGAGCGATTTTTGGCATGACGACAACACAGGCTCCTTTTTCTTCGAAAATAAGCAAGAAACCGCCGTTAGCGTCAATGGCGCCTGTTACCTTGCCATGCTTAGCGATGTTGTTCTAATGATACTACCGTGTAGGTTTGTGTCATGATCAAGATATTTCAGTGTTGGAAAATTACACAAAACCACTGGTTATTTTTCATGAGGAAAGAATGTTTCAGCCAATTCTTTCCTCGTGAAAAACATAGTACCTAGCTTTAGTCTTGAAACTATCGCGAAAAAAACGTAGTAACCCTAAATAAACTCCAATCGGAAACGTTTTGAAACTATCGTTCATATAATACAACACATAGGACATTATTATAGGAAAGCCGTCGCCAAATCTTCTAAATTTTTTAAATGCAACTTCTTTTTTTGTTATTTATTCAACAACTGACGCATTTTCTCTTGAATTTTATATGAAATTCAAATTTATTTAGGAGCATTTAAAGAATATAGAGTTTTTAGTGATTTTGGATTTTCTTAGACGGGGGTATACGAGGGCAGTTTGACAACTCAGTGAGTTTTTCAATAAAAATAAAATAAAGAAACGATGTATTCTCAACATAGTCTCGATTTAGCTCAATATATTTAGTCCCCTGTATGCCAAAGTTTTTTATTCCTTCCAAATAAGAGGTTTCTCAAGGTCCTCAAACTAGTCTCTTGTTTCAGTGATAACCTCTTCATTCGACCCACATATCTTACCGCAGAGTCATTTCTTTAGATTTGGAAATAGTAAGTAGTTGCTGGTAGCTAAATCCGGAGAATTTGGTGGATTACATCGCAATTTCTTGCCCAATTCAAGGATTTTTGTCATGGTGGAAGAACACTTTTACTTCGCCAAATGCGTTCAGTTTTGCTTCAAGTCAATGTCGAGTCTGTCAATATTCGGCGGTGATCGTTTAACCCCTTTCAAGAAGAGATACACGCGACACGATTTTTAAAATTTTTGTAGAATACAACTCTGTCTTTACACTATTAAGTACTAAGTGCTTACTTTCGCAACTATGCACAAACACGTGGACATAATGAGCCCAGTCATGAGTATTCATACGACATTTAGGAGGAGAGAAAAGAAAACCTTGGTCCGGCATTTTATGTGAAACACCGTCACCCTTATTATAACAGAAAAAGGAAATACAGTTTTATTGCTATGCTGGTAAAACGATTGTATTAGACCATTACACGCTGAAAAACCCGTTCCTGTAACATTAAGAGGGACCATGTGTATGTTTGGAACATCGATATACTTTCGCGCAAGCATTGCTGTCATGAATTGAAGATATACTGCTTGCTTATTACTTTGTCGTCTGTCACGCTACTGTTTTCAGCAGTTTTTAACAAACAAAGCCATATTTGGGTCACAAAAACATATATTATAACATATCAATCACTGTGACTACAACTTGTAATATTGAATAGCAAACACAATGTGTTTGGACACAAGTATTCTATATTTGTGACAAGCTACAAACATGTTATATGTTACGTAATAACAATTTGTGTCAAGATATTCGTGTAGTATAATGGTCAAGTGAAAGATTTCAGATAATTGGAACGAAGTTTCTTATCGCACTTTGCGGCTAAATGAAAAAAAATTTTAAAAAATTTTATTAGCACTATTATGCTACAACCCAGTATTATCAACTATATTGGGTACTTTTGCTCTGGTTTGTGTCTAGACTAAAACATGTTGGGAAATTTCTTGTTTAATGGGAAGTTTTCTAGGTGGAGCCTGTAAACAATATTTAGTATATATTGTAGTTTCGAATCCAATAAAAAGTAAATTTAGAAAAGCCAAAGTGAAAGAAGTTTAAAAAAAGAAAATATTCTTAAATAAGGGCCTTTCTTAAAAAAAGTAAATTTTCCCAAAAACTATACTTATTCATATTCTTAAACAAAGTACATTTTCTTTTAAAAAAAATACCTTGTCTTAAAGAAGTACCTTTGCTTATAAACAGTAAATTTTCTTACAAAAAGTTCCTTTTGTTAAAAAATTTATTTTTTATTTAAATAAATAAGCACCCTTTCTTAAAAATTTACATTTTCCTATAACAAATTGCCTTTTCTTAAAAATCTACATTTTCTGTAAAAAAAACATATAAATAAATGGATTACCATTACCTCCCATGAAGGGACAGGGTAGAACTTCTCACAATCACTAAGCTGTGCGTTTTCCAGTTTTCACTCACTGATTGGGACCTACAGATTTCCACCGATTCCGAACGGTATTTTGAGAAGCTTTTTCATGCCTATATTTTCGATAGCGTCGCCGTCACTATGCGAGGTGACCGTCGTCGAAAGAAATTTGAAGGTGGTCAGAGCAGGGTTCGAACCCAGGATCTCATGTACAAGAGCCGCGCACACTAACCATTGCACCACCGACGGCCACACGACGGCCTTTTCTTTAAAGGGTACCTTTTCTGTGAAACCAAATAACTTTTCTTGAGATAAGTACCTACACTTAAAAATTTACCTATTCTTGAAAAAATTACCAATTCTAAAAAAATCACATTTTTAAAAAAACCGTTAACGTCAAAAATACCTTCTTTTATAAGAAATAGATTATCTTACAGAAAATCCGTTTCTTAAAAATAAAACAATACCTTTTCATTTCTTTAATAAACTAACCGTTAAAAAATAGCCTTTTCCTGAAAAGAGTACCACTTCTTTAAAAAGTACCTGTTTCTAAAAAATTACTTCTTTTTAAAAAAAAGTTTCATCTCTTATGGCTTTTTCTCACAGAAAGTACTTCTTCTCAAAAATAGTACATTTTCTTAAAAAAACATAAGCCTTTAATAAAAGAAGTACCCTCTTCAAAAAGGACCTCTTCAGTAAAATATAATATATATTCTTACAAAAAGGATCTAAAAATATACTTAAAAAAAATACATTCTATAAAAAAAATTACTTAAGAAAAGTTTATCATTTTACAAAAAGTATCTTTTCTTAAAGATCCATTTAAATTATTATTATATTTCAACGGGCGCCGTAGGCGTGTTGGAACTAACTAGTACATAATATAGAGCGAAAGGAACTTTGTTCCAACCGGGTGTCCCCTGACACCTCATGTAATTTTTTTTAAATCCCAATCCTATCACCATTTTATTCACATTCCGAATCCCTTATAGTACCCCAGCGAACCTTTTCCACGGAAAAGGAGGGAAAGGATTAAAACACAATTTCGTGAGGAATTTTATTTCATAATAGAAGGAAAGGGATAAGCGACAAAAATCCATAGCAGAAATTAAATATTCTGCTATGAATATTCGGTTGTGCAATGGTTAGTGTTAGTCCCTGCTCTGGCCACCTTACATTCCTTTCATCGACCATCACCTCGCTTAGTGATGGCGACACTATCGGGTACTTAGCCATGGAAAATGTTCTCAAACTACTCCTGCTCGGAACCGGTGTAAAACTTTAGGTCCCAATCAGTGAAAGAAAAACTAGAAAGCGCACAGCTCATTGATTGTAAGAATATCTCCCCAATCCCTTCACAGGATGTAATGGGAAACCATTTATTTTAATAGTGTTAACGACAATTTTGCAAGTAACTTCGTTAAGGCGACATACAGTTCTTGGAGATTTTCCTTTCCATATAGAATCAATTTTGATGTATTTATTATGGTATAGCCAGAATATTTATCAAGTTCATCTTATGCACACAACAATTTGGATTCGTTCTATATTGACTTCATAATTCAACTGATCCCTATCCTTATATCCTCACACAGACACTGACATAGTCCGCAGATTTGGGAAATCAATACAGTTATTCCCGTTTGAACTCGCATATTTTCCATCCACATTGTATACCCGCTCAGATGATGTGAAATATTTAGTCGACCATATCGTGTATTGTGAAAACATTTCACTTGTTTCGACATAAAAAAAACCGCTCTATATGTTTTCCCTTTATACTTACAACCTTTTGTACTTTGCCGTGTGGTCGATTTTTCTCATTGTGTGCGAGGACGAAAAGGACTCTTTGTATTCTGCGGAAGGGATCTCAAAAACAGTAGTAAATTTTTGTGAGTTCTCAAGTGAGTGCTTTGAGAATTTTCTGCCAAATTAGTACAAATGTTTAGCCAAATTTCAATCGTAATTATTGTAACTATTTGCTACAAACAATACATTTTGCTGCTATGCGAGTTTATAAACTCTTTTTGGGTTTATGGCGAAAAAGATATGAAAATATTTTAAGGGTTTATTTCATATTTAGGGTTATTAGCATCAAACGGAGTTAAAGGCTTAATAACAAAATGGGTAAATACATGCATTTGGGTATGCTGGGTTATTGTCTCTACCAGTTTATTGTTTGGTTTTATGTGAGGCTGGACATGAAGAGGAGTTGTCCGGTTAAATTGTGTTGTGTTTTGTTTATGTGAAAGGATGTGTATTTGTGGCATTTAAGGGATTACAATGACCCAATTATTTGTCGGAAGCGGGCGTTGCTTTGTAAATATATGAAAGGAAGTGTTTTGTTCGAATTTAGAGGACAATATTTTTTCCCCAATTTCAAGTAATAAAAATTGTCATATTAAAATGATTCGTTTTAAAATAAACCACAATAGATGTGGAGAAAACTATATCTTTTCCTCAGAAAATTTTGTTAATGGATATTGTTATGTCCAAGGGTAATTACAAGAAACTTCAACTAAAAGCAACGTCATCCAATCTAATGGAATTTGAATGCAGCTTTTAGAAAACCGATCAAAGGACTATCTCTTTGAAACCAGTAGCATTGAACTGAATGTGATCTAGAACTGTTCCGAAATTTATTTTGATTAAAATTAGTGAAAATCTATCTCTGTTTTTGATAGCACGATACAAAGTCGCTTCCCCACACTTCATGGAGCAGTAACGCGTTATTCGGTAGCTGCAACCGACTTAAGCTCGAATTCGATTGATATGCAAATATAATGTTTACAACCGAAACGGCACCAAATCCAGTTGTTACAATCGAACTACTGGATTGTTGCGACTGAAATTATAAAAAATTAGATTGGCCCAACGAATATAATTGGACATTCAGTTGGCACAACGGAAATAATTAAGAAATTAGGTTGTTTCAACCAAATTTCAGTTGTGAGGGCCACTAGTCGTCAGTCGAGACAACCTTAATGCGGTTGTAGCAACCGCAGTTCGATCGTAACAGCCAGGGCCGGACTTACAGAAACGCAACAAAGGCAGTTGCCTAGGGCCCCGCAGCTATGCTGGCTCATTCACTTCAATATTTAATATTCATTGGTTAAGTTAGTACTTAAATCTAATATTGAGGAACATTATTCCCTTTGCTAATATATTACATATGGGCATTTCCAGAGAAAGTGCCACCCTATGTCGCATCACGTTTATATTTTAGGACCATGAAGTTCGATTGTTTTCTATTCTAGTACTAAATACAGAATGTAAGAAGCTCTATATTTAATAACAGATGAAAAAACAATCTAACTAACTGGTGTTAAAATATAAGCAATTAACGAGTGTAACGTGATGTGACAAAAGGTGAACCTTTCTGTGGAAATGCCCATATGTATACTTCTAGGCTTGCTACCATCACCGGTTATGAAACAAACTGAACACAATGGCAGCCCATTTTTAAATACTTATTTGCTTCCCTTTGTCCGTTATGCGCGCGTATGATCCCGCAAAATCTCCGATTTTGCCAAGGTAAGTTAAAAAATCGCTTTCGAGTAACTCCCGACAGTCGCTGTCAAAGACAGAGAAGGCCTCAGAAGGTAACTCCCGACAGTCGCTGTCAAATACAGAGAAGGCCTCAGACGCGTGTCTTGCGATATTACCACCTCCCCGATCGTTAGGCAAACCGCCAACAGCGGCAGGTCCCCCACGTAGAGCACTCGAGTACAGGCGCCTGCGGCCCGCCCCGACATTTCCTGTACATAAACGTACTTTACCGCACTTTCGAGATCCCTAGGAATTCTCTTTTGCTCTAGTTTTCGAACTAGAAGCATCCCTTTCAGGCAATTCTTGTCGCTGGCAAAGTGGCCCTCGCGATAGCAGTTTACGCAATTCACCTGAAGTGCGACGCGCTTAGAATGATTTCTGACGCGGAAGCCCCTCTACTCGGCAACTCTCAGTTCCCCGAGCCATGCACTTTACGGACCGATATGACATTTTGAGATATGCCCAAATCTCTGGCAGTTTTTGCACAGCACCAAACACTTTTGGCGAAATTTGTCAATAGACACCTTGCAGTACAAAATTTACTTCATAGAGTATATCGACTTCATATCCGTCTCCGAGCTCACTTGGAGCAACCATCGGTTCCCATTCAATTTACTGACAGGGAGAATGTTCATTCGTATTCCCTAGTACTCAGTCATATCGGCGACATCATAAGTGTCGGATAAGCCCCTAATCATCACCGTATACGGATTTAACGCCTTAGGCGTGTAAGTAAAATATGAGATCTGATTATCTTCCAGGAATTTACAAATTCGCTGATGGTATTGGTTGTCCGTGACCTTATGATTACTTTTCAATGAAAAACTTTTCTGGCCAAATGTGCGACTTATTCGAACCGACACACAGTGGGAGAAATCACCAATCTAGCTATTCAAAAATCATATCTCTTAATCTGTTAATCTGAGGAGTAGGAAATGTATAGAGCGATTGTAGAGGAATATGTAATCTTTAAACTCAATGTATTTCCAGACACCCTGTTTCAGTACAGGGTGCACCACAAGGAAGGTTTTATTAACATTGAACTTTGAAAGTGCAAGTTTTAAGTTTTTCGTATGTTTTATATGAGAAAATACTATGTGACAGAGAAGACGAACTTAACGGACCCATATTTTTTCTTATGGCCCAATCTCAAATTCTTAGTTATGGAACCAGAGTTGCCACATATTTGAAATATTTGAAAAGTGGGTAGTAAAGAAAGGTTCGGAAAAGATGTATGAAATTAATCTATTGTATGGATATTATTTAAAGCACTTCCACCAAAATATATTACATTCTTACCTGAGTCCATATTATATAAAAAAATACTAGTTTAGTTTTTTAATTTGTTTTTAATTTTTTTATTTCATATGTAAAGAGAGCCAAAATATCATAAATCTTACTATACTTACTATTCTGTAAGAATAGTACTGGACTCCTCTGTTCAAGTTGATCAGGAACCTTTGGATCACATAACAATTTTCTTACATCATTTGTAAGCGGCTCTAATTGTCGATGGTTGATGGTCGTTTTTTGTGATAGTGACGATATTAATGGATCCGATGAATACAGTAATGTATTAAGTAGATCGAGCATTGTTTTTTCTCGGCTCATTTTTCTTGTGTGAAATTCTCTAAAGTTGCGAAAATCTTTATTCCTTGATTCCATAGCTTCCTCTGATAACATACCAATTGGTAAGGAAGCAAATTTTATGATTTTAACTCCGTGGATCAATATTTTATGGAGGCTTGAGGGCATGTTATACCAGGGGTATAAATCGACATACAGTTTTGAGGTCTCTTCAGCAAGGTCTTTAAAGGAATCAGTATTTATAGCATAACCACTAGGCATTGCACGTAAGATGACACTTCAGTTATATATCAACTTCTCATCTATCCCCGTAATAGATGACGCAAGGCCTGGATTTTGAAAGAATCTTCTGGCAGTATTGCCGCCATTACTTGTTCCAAACCCCGGCTTGGGTATATCTACAAGTAAGTTCATCTTTTCTTTCATTTCTTGGATGATCTTAGTTTTCCTTTGCTCAACTGCAATTTTATCTTCCGCGCTTCGAATTTGCCATTTTTTTGTATCGAGTCTGTATGCAATGTGCATTATGCATTCGAAACACCTAATCCACGCATGCAATGTTGACAGTCCATATTGCAACATATTTTCATTTGGTTTAAAAGTCTTAAGCTCGTTTAGGTTATTCATGACCTTAGGTGTAGCCCCACATATTCCACAAGATTGCGTAGATGACTCAGATATTGCACTAAATTCCTTACCATCTATCATGGTTAGGCAGAATTTGTGGTCAACTTTTATATGCAATTCTTCAATTTCTGTTTCCATAATATCTTGAATTTGTTGATTTATATTAGCTACTTCATTTCTTATTAGAACAACTGTCTCTTTTTGAAATAAGATTTTAACCGGGTAGATGAAGGTCGTGGATTTTGCCATAAAATTGTTTCGTTTGCTTTTAGTTGCAACGGAACCAAGCAAATTGCGAACAAATTTTCGTCAGAATTACCTTGTGGACATTTTTGTTTATAAGTGGAGTGTCCACCGCTTCCATCGCAACCCCATTTGAAGAACATTGTAATTTTTGTGATATGTAACTTATTTGTTATGTTTTTAATAACATCCGTTTGATTTTCGACGACTCTCCATACTGTATGGTCTACTAGAGCTTGGAGACCGTTTTATAGAGGACTCTTTCGGATAGCACCTTTTTTTGCCTCACCTATCACTTGGTATGGCGGATAAATGTTAGCATTACGACTTTTTGCACCTGATTGTGCAAGTATGTACAAACTTTTAGAATAGTCTCCATCGATATATAGGGCTAGTGCTTCATCAGGTGTGTATGGTTTGTATGTATTGTTGGAATTAGAGACGGCACGTTTCATTTGGACGACATTTCTGGACTTTGTTGTATATCTTTTAGTATATGGGCAGCATCCCGCTTACCAGATTTATATAAACTTAGACTTGTGGCGACAATTAACTCTTCCTTACTTGTACTTTGTACAAGCTCAGATACCTTCCTCTTTTGTGATATGTAGCTTAGCTCTGAAAAAGTCTTTGATGGCCGCCCTCGGCATTGTGAAGGACCTGGAATATCTTCAATCTCTAGGCATGAAAAAATAATATATTTGCTTAACCACTGTCTGTGACGTGACTCAAAAACTGAAATGGTTCGTTTGCAATCACGCCATTTAACACTAAATTTGCTGCACATCCTAATTAAAATTTTTGAAATGTTTGTACATTTTTCACTTTTTTTATCATAAAATAGTCCAAGTCTTGAAAAAACATGATTAATCCCTAAATGGTTTTTAATACTTTTATCAGAATTGGACCAAACTTCGAAACATTCTTTATATGTAATTGACAGTTTCTTCAAGTACTACCACATACATTTGTGAAAACAAGCACGTTTTTAAAAGAAACACGGATTTAATGTCGTTAATTTTACAAATACAAATAAGCACATTTTTGTTATTTGTTATTTGTTTTCTCTTTCGCGTTGTCAAGCACAGCTGATTGAAATGAAAAGAAAATGTCGGATACAACATAAGCCGTGTTTTTAATAAAGCCATAAAGTGAAATATTAATCAATATAAACGTAATACTTTATATCGGAGGACAATAAATAAGAATTAAAGAGTTAATCGGTTTTTGATAGTATTAAGCAATTGTGCATAGGGATAATGTATTAAAAAATTGATATAAAATTCCCTGGCACTTCTTGGCACCCAATTTTTTTTTGCACATGCTTATTACTAAACGTACTTTGGACATGTACTAATGTAATAACTATTTTGGCAGTTACAGGCGGAGACTTTTTTGAATCTCTTTGCACGTTTTCGAAATTAATCTCAAATATACCCCTATGTGTTTTATTCCTTGGAGTATTAATTAAAGGACTTTCACCAAAATAAATTACATTCTTAAATACCTCAGTTCATATTATATCAAAAAAAAGTACAAGTTTAATAATACACTAAGACTCTTGATGCAAGGCCACATGAAATTTGAAATTAAAATTCGTCAATTCCTTACTACTTCTACATTGCATACTTTTACTGCCCTGTATTTAAAATATTAGTGAACAAATAAAAAAAAGTGAAACGCCATATGAAGGAGTGACTATCTAAGATTAATTGTGCAATATAAGTTTCAGAATTGGTTTACTTTAATTTTTGATATATGATCAGCTAGATTGGATATTTCTCCCAGTGTGCGACATGTCCTTAAAATTTACATTAAATAATTTTACAATGAGTGGACTGGCCGTTCTTTTTAACACATTGTTGTTGTTGCTGTCGTTTCTGTTTTGTTGTTGTTTTTCACGGTTTTGTTGTTTGCGCCGGTGTCGGGTTTCCCACGTTGAGATATCCTCTCTTCTACGGGATTCTTCTTTTTCGTGGCACTCAACCACTCGTCCCCAGTTGCTCATTCGTCTGGTGTTTCTGATCTTCATGTGCATATGGCCTGTGCTCATCTTTCTCTTCCACGTCGAACATTTCGGTGAAATGTGTAATCTGTTCTCGCAAGGTAGTGACTTCATTCCTTAGATATAGAATGGTTTCCTTATTAGCATTTGCCTCCTAGCTAGAAAATTCATCTGGATTCTCCTTACTTATTTTTTGGTTTCTTGCGTTATGGTCAGCCATGACTCACTTTCATACATTTTACTCTATTTTCTAATAATATGCGACTTATAAAGCGCTTTGCCACTTAGTAAGAGAGTTCGCTTAACTCGGCAAATTCAGCAGGTTCGCAAAAATAAGCGACCACCTAAGCGAGTATGAAACTTTTTTGGCGAGATCGCGTAACATTAGTTCTCGGTGAGTTTGAAATTAAATTTACCCAAAAACTTTTCCCCACTCCTTCCACTTTCTTCCGCTTTTCTAATTTCACTGTTCACTTCACTACCCCACAAGACTAAATGGGCCCCGCAGGTCTAGGGGCTCCGTATTAATGAAAAAACGTCCTAAAAATCGTATGAACATCGCACGCATCACATAACCAAGACGGCGTTACTTTCCAAGCAATCTGCCCACTACTACACTACTCGCGTCGTTTGCTAAATACCACTCGAAATATGTTCGAAATTGTAAAATTTATGCAGTGAAGGGGAAGAGTGGTCCTTAATCTACGTACAATATATTATCCACGCCCTCACTTTTAAATAGACCGATCAATACAAATGGAAATATCAGAAGTGAAGAAGTATAATGAAATAAAATCCAAAATTACTTACAAATAAGATGTTTCTTGACAGTTATAAGCAAAAGAGGCAATTGGTATCGTTTGAATTATTTTAACTTTCCTTGGCTGTAACCAGCATTATTTTCTAGAATCCTGTGGCGTCGCTATAGCCAAGGGCCCCCCGAAGTCATTGGTTAAAGCCTCCTATGGAGGTAAAAAATTTTATATTTTTGCGGTTGGACGGTTGCGGTTTCCGAGTTATAGCTATTTATTTAATTTCGCGATTTACTAATTTGGCGATTTAAAAAAGTCCATACGAATTGGATCACTTTATGAAAAACCCTTAGAAAGCCGAAAAGAATAGTTAAACTTCGAAATATATACATAATGCCGTTTTAGCGATTTTTTATTTAAAAAAATTTAGTTTTAGCGATTTGTTTAAAAAAAATGTGATATTAAAGACATCCGTTGGTTACAGCAGGTAAAAAATTTATTATTTTTGCGATTGGACAAACCGTTTCCCAGTTATAGCCACTTTTTTATTTTAGCGATTTTAATTTTTTTGCGATTTTTTTGAAGAAAAAAAATGTATTTCATGCGAGTTGGATCACTTTGTGAGAAACCCGTAAAAATTTGTTCGTTTTTCGATTCGACGCTCCGTTTACAGGATATAGAAATTTTTTAAAATTTTCGATCAAAAATGGGCACGAAATACGAACCCTGGTTATAAATAATAATAATTTTGTTGCAGAGTGGAAAATTCTCAATTCAGATGAGTTTTCGTTTGCATTTAGTTTGATGAATTTTTCGAAAGCAGCATTCCAAACAACCGCTGATGAAGACCTGTGGCTAGATCTGAAATAGCTATACGGTTTGCCAGGAGTCATGAGGATGCATTTGCAAAACATCTTCTTTTTTTAAAAAACTATATCTCTATTTATTGACTAATAAAATAAAAATAAAAAATAAAAAAAGGTTTTAGACCAGGCAAGACTGACCAAATATTCACGCTATGCCAAATCCTGGAAAAGACCCACGAAAAGCAAATCGATACACACCACCTTTTTGTCAATTACAAAGCTGCTTTCGATAGCCCCATATGGGGAACACTGTACTAAGCTGTGTCTGAACTTGGGATTCCGGCAAAACTGATCCGCCTCTGTAGAATGACACTGACCAACACCAAATCAGCAGTGAAAGTGGGGAAAGGCCTCACTGAACCATTCTGCACCAAGCGACGGCAGACAAGGCCACACACTTTCGTGCAATCTCTTTAACATCTTAATGGAGATAATAATGAGAAAAGCTGCAGTAAATACGAACAAGACCATTAACACGAAAAGCCATATGTTGCTGGCGTATGCTGGCGACATAGACATCATTGGGCGAAATTTGCGAGAGTTTACTGCAGTATTTTCAAGAATCGAAAAGGAATCAGCGAAGGTGGGTCTTTTGCTGTTAATGAGGGCAAGACAAAATTGATGGTGTCAACGACTAGAGAAACCTATCGACTTGGTCCGCTCTTGAACGTTGACAACCGATTTAATTTTAAAGTGGTAGATGAATTTGTCTACCTTGGATCCGCCGTGAACAAGGACAACAACGTCAGCCTGGAGTTAGATAGGAGAATTGTGCTTGTAAATATATGCTGGTTTGGGCTCAGCAAGCAGTTTATGAACAAAGCCCTCTCTCGACGGACAAAGGTCCAGCTATATCAGACTCTCATTTTACCTGTCTTGACATATCGCTCCGAAACATGGATCATATCGCAAGCGGATGAAAACCACCACAGGAAATGAGGACGACCAAGACTCCGCTGGAAAGACCAGGCAGAAGAATCCCTCCGTATCCTTGGTGTTACCAACTGGCGAGAAAAGGCGAAGGATAGAGCCAGTTGGAAGAATATGTTGAAATTTGTTTAATTTAATTGTTTAATTAATATGTGTAAGACGTCTGACCTCATGAGGTTGTAAAATAGTCAATAAAAGTAAAGCAAAGAACTAACATGTCAGAATGTCTGCTGAATTGCCGAACATTTTCATACATTTGTTCGAAAGTCAGCAGGAATCTTTCGAAGTTTGTCAATAGTTGTGTCCACCTTATGACTACTATAAAAGATGTCCTTAAGTAACAATTCATCAAGTCACGATGTCTTCATATTTTTTTATTTGTTCATCTTCTAGATGCTTATTTACTGGAATCAATGTATGTATCTAATCTGCTGACTGATATTTAAATAAAATCTGAATGATAACATGATAAAAAGTAGGATAACATGATGCATTCTTATGTATAATGTAATGAAAAGTTCCATATTCTTTTAGTAAGTTTCAAACATTTCTGAAACAAATTCTAAAAATATATGACATACTTATATACGAGTATTTCATAACTACAAATAAATATAATTTTTCAATTTGAAGTTTTTTGACAAAAGTTGAAAACTCACGCACATGACGAGCAGTTGTCAAATGATAAAGACGTCTTATATCAGCATTCAGCAGTGGTATCAGTAAGTGTTAGCCATGATATAGTGCTGACAAATCAGTCTTGCATAGGTTGTCAGTCTTGCATAGGTTGTCAGCCCCTTCACAATTTATGTCACCTAAGTCAAGACTATTGGCATTTCAAGAAGATATCTTACATAAATTGTCGTTACCTACTGATGTTGAGCTAAGGAAATACTACTGGCAAGGCTCAGTTTCATTGTTGGCACTTAAAAGCCTCTCTCCACTGAAATGAGCTTTCAAATGGCCGTTGTTTGTCACTTAAATCTAATTTACAATGGCAATTTTCTGTTAGCTTTTAAGTGATGATTGTGAAACTCGACCTAATGTAAAAAGGTCGCAACTCTTGAACGTGGAAAGCTTTCTCAAATATTTCTAAAAGAGTAGAGCTTCGCCATTTTCACGAAAGGTTTAATCGAAAATGAGCTAACGTATAAATCCACCGCTATAAATATTTATTACACCTATGAACAGCTTCATATATCCGACTATACCGTCGTCGCTGCAATGAATGCTTACGCTGGGGCGATAAATGTATACGTTAACTCACTTGTGGTACAACAATTCGACAAAGTGACGAAACCTACACACATATACAACATATGAATGTCCTTAGATTGTACACTTTAACCTGCCATACGATAATATGTGTTCTCCTTTTGTTCTCTATGTTGTTTTTACTCTTGTATTATGGGTTATTTGGGACAAGACATGATGAGGACATAACATAACAATGAGCCCTAAATCCTGTGTATTCTTTTAAGGATTATAAATGTTTTGGTCAGGCAAAGTAGTTTAGGGGCGGCTAATAGAGGGAAATTAGCAATTATTCACTTTATAAATTAGTGAAAATCTTTCCTTTTTTTGGCTAAGAACGAAAAACTAAACAATAAACTCAGCTGCCCTACTCTACTCTCAGGTCCATCGTGTTCGATTGTGTGTAAGTCTGGTTTGCGGAAAAAAAAACAGATTTAAGGCATTACAGTCCACACCGATCTACTTACCAGAACGATTAGTACGATTACAGCGATTAAAGTTCATTTAAGGCAAAAGCGAACAACCGAAAACAAGAACAACATTTCGGCCAATGTATGTAACTGTTGAAATTAAAAAATTTTGAGAAACTCAGCAATGCACAACTTCATACAGCTCGAGGGGTATCCTGTAGTAAGGATTCTCACAATTGCAATCCTCTTGTATTCAATTGTGTAATTTTGTTGTTTGCCGGATTGGCCGCGCTGCATTCCGTAATTCTCTGATTTTGTTGATAATATGGGAGAATGGTTCCGCTGCAAGGATGCAACTACAGGAATGTTGAATGTAATCGTAGAGAATTCTAAGAATTGCACCTTTTAATGGAATTGTTGTGTTATCTGTTATTGACAGTTGTAATTGCATAAATCTGTTGCGTTCGATCTTTTGTCGCTCCTTCTTTCATTGATCTTATTATTGAAAGGTATTGGATGCAATGCGGTTTACCGCAGCTGTCAAAAATGTTGTGTCTTTGTTATGATGATCTTATAATTAAGATTATTATGCAAAATCTAGGACGATGGGTCTGGTTTATTTTGAAAGAAGCTGTCAGCAATTATTAGATCATAAACACACAGATCAACGAAGTTTGTGTGGGAATTGAAGGTGTTTTTTTTTGTGAGATAGAAATGCCGAGTTAGTTAGCGAAAAGTAAAATGTATTATGATATAATCAGATGAATAGGCTCGAATACTCCATTCTCAAACCCTTTATAAAAATTTTAAAGAAATTGATTGAGGAACATCCTATATAGACACCCACAACAATCGGTTGAGACAACTGAATTGGCCGCTACTAGGAATGTCCGCCCCTGTATAATGACTCTGACCAACACCAAACCAGCAGTGAAGGTGGGGAAAGACCTCACCGAACCATTCTGTACCAAGCGAGGGCAGAGACAAGGCGACACACTTTCGTGCAATCTCTTAAACATCTTAATGGAGATAATAATGAGAAAAGCTGCAGTAAATACGAACAAGACCATTAACACGAAAAGCCATATGTTGCTGGTGTATGCTGGCGACATAGACATCATTGGGCGAAATTTGCGAGAGGTTACTGCAGTATTTTCAAGAATCGAAAAGGAATCAGCGAAGGTGGGCCTTGCTGTTAATGAGGGCAAGACAAAATTGATGGTGTTAACGATTAGAGAAACCTCTCGACTTGGTCCGCATTTGAACGTTGGCAACCGATTTAATTTTGAAGTAGTGCATGAATTTGTCTACCTTGGATCCGATTATAAATATATAATATAAACGGCCAGTACCGGCGTCATTGAAACCAAGAGCTATATAATTTATATTGTGACGTGGACATAGCTAGGCGAAGCAAATTAGGCCAACTGCGTTGGCTAGGCCATATTATCAGAATGGATGGACACGAGTCAGCGCAAAAGGTTTTCGATAATATACCCGATGGAAGCAAGAAAAGAGGACGACCAAGACAAGGCTGGAAAGGCCAGACCGAAGAATCTCTGCTCTGTATCCTTGGTGTTACAAACTGGCGAAAAAAGGCAAAGGCTAGAACCAGTTGGAGAAATATGTTAAAATTTGTTTCATTTATTTATTTGCTTGTGTAATTAATATGTTTAAGGTATCTGACCTCATGAGGTTGTAAAACAGCCAATAAAAGTAAAGTAAGTATATTTAACGAACATTACAGAACACGCCTGAATAAAGCGACGTTGAAAAAAATTAGTTCACATGAGAGAACTTCGGTTTGCACGCGCAGTGCGTGTGAACTTTTCTTTTAAATTCCCTCCACGGAATATGATGTTTTTGACACTCTGACAGGGAACAATATTTTGAAAGTGACAATCCTTTTAAGAGAGATTACAAATCGTGTTAATTGATTTTAATCCGATTTAATGATAAGCAACCAGAATTTTTTATTGTTTCTCGTTCGTTTAACATCCACCGCTTCTAATAACCAAATGACATAATAATGAGCAAAAGAGATTTATGAAAATGGCAATTACGAGAAACTTTGACAGATTCCGATGACAAACTTGCCATGGAAGAGCAGAGGGTGGTTGGTTGAAACAGGCAAATCACAATTACCGAATGAGGAATATACAAAATTTTCTAAATATGAGAAATAATTTGTTTGTTGACATTTCTTAATAATCATAATTATATATTTTGAAAAATAAAACCTGTCAATTGCAAATAATTTTGCTGTGTTCCAGATTTTAAAAATCTAGTTGAAGTTAAATTGTATTTTGACAATAACATACATACCCCGCCTGGAATGGAAATTTAGAGGCGTTAGGAATGGAATGTCATACCCCTTTTTTACAAAAGAAAACAAAAACAACCAAAACCCATAAGAAATCACCAGACATCAATTAAAAGGGTGTTTACTTTAAATTTCCGTAAAACCACCACAAACAATCTGGCACTTGTACTTTACACACAAACTTTTCAACAATTGTCATTTTTGACACAGAGCAGCAACACGCCATAGAGGGAGGCTGCTACACTGCACGTTTATGGCTTTAATCCGTTTGTTTGCTGATGACATTTCTATAGCTTCTGATTCTACATTGGGGTTAAGATCATGAAATCATACCCAGTTTGTTACTGAGGAGCATTTGGCTGAGGCTGATGCACGACGATTGTTTGCTAAAGTTCTGTCTTTTCGGTTTTGTTTGCTTGATGTGGGGAGGTTTGCTGGTCGAATTGTAACGGAAAAAAGGTTTGAAAACAAGTTGGTTTTTGCAGCCACCACCCCTTTTTTCGAATAAATCTTTTGTGTTACAGGAGTTTTGATGTTTAACGCTTACATCTCATTACAGTTGGGTAAATATCTTTTAGATGCAGTCAATTCAGTTCGACATTGAGTTTGTGACACAACAATTTTCTGAAATTTTTCCAGAGAACGTAGCAATAATTCAATTATTTGTAATAATAATTTTTAAGAAAAAAGAATGGAAAAATACGTTTTTCCTAAGTAGTAGCAATACATTAGCATATATTTTGGCATTTACGAATATCGTGATAGAAGGAAAAGGTTGAATGAAGTCTGAGCTAGTTGTAGAACTTGCTGTAAAATACTAGGGTTTTCTATATATAGTGGATTATTGTAAGTAGTTGTAGAGAAGCTGGTGCAATTGACGTCCAACCATAGAGAAATACTTAAGAGTTTCCATTATTCTCTTCGATACCTCTTCATGTCGACTAGGTAGTAGGCCATTTCATGAGTTTTATTTGCTGCTGTATTTTACCAATTTTATACTTTCGTTGGACATAAAACGGACAGAAATCAAAGGGAATGCGTAGTTTCGTTCAATGCAAACAATATAAAACATAATTTAGCTGTCATTAGTATCAATAAACACTATTTAAAAGAGTTCATATCTTCTTTGCTCTCTCTTTCTCCATCATCGGCCTAGTACCTTTTCGATCAGATGTGCCATAGAATCCTATTTTTAGACTTATGCGTTAGACATTAGGTGAACTAAAATCTGAACCCAACGAAGGGTGGTGGTATGATATTGTATTTTAATTTCTTGAAAGTAGTTTTGAATCCATATAATATTTGTCAATCCATATAATGTTAACCTTGTCTTCTTACTTATAGTTAAATCGAAGCTGGTTTATGCAAGTTCTAATTGGGATCCATTTCTCGAACTTCAAATTTGTAGAATTGAATGAATTCAAAGGAAATGTATTTAACTTGCTTGAAATTGACTTCATTTGGATCAACCTCAGCCTTAATAAAGGGTGAGCCATGTAAAATTTGGAATGTGACTCCTCCGTTATTTCGAAGCAAATGGTCAATGCGATATTTATGAGGTGACAGATTACACTATTTAAGTTTTTGGCATGAACTTTTTGTACCAACGTTGTAGTAAATTGTTCGGTTAAAGGCAAGTCTACACACTGAAAGAAAATCACTTCATAGCATCAATGAATGGGTTACATTAAGGGGTTGACATTGATGCAATGAAAAGTTTCTTTGATGCTATGAAATGTTACATTACTTCAATGAACTCCTTCATTGCTGCAGTTTTTGAATTTGTGGACCGTCATTAATGCTAAGAAACCTTTTACATTGATGGAATGAAATATGTTGTTCATGTAAATATGGGCAACTATAGAGAAAAATTGCAGACATTTTATCGACATTGTAAAGTAGAATCTATTAAATAGGCCATTCTTTATATTACATTCATTTTATTGAAATTTAAAATATTTTTTTTTAAAAAAGCAATAATGAAACATCTTTCTTTAATATAATGTACCATTTCAATAATATTGAACGATTCATTAATTTGGTTAAAGCATAATTTGTACATATGTAGGTACGATTTGTATAATTGTATGTATTTATGAATTATTTATGTGCAGTAGTTGTGACACAATATATGAGTGCCAGTATGAGATAAGGAATAAATAAGAAAAAAATAAAAGGCTGAAATGCAGAATCCCGCGCCATTTAAAAAAAAACGAAAATCGAGCAAAATAAGGAGATTTCAAAAACCCAAATTTTTTTGTCGGCTGGACCTATTGGAACTCAAAAATCAAAAATTTCCGAAATCCAAAATTTGAAACAGAGATATTCCTCTCCCTGGCCCCGTCCCAGAAAACCTAATAATCGTCGGAAAAATCGTGCCACAAAAAGCCCGAACTTTGGAGACCCATAACTCCTAAAATAGGGATTCCCTCTAACTTTTCCATTTAACATTTTTTGCTTAGAATTTTGTGCTCAACCCCCACCCCAACATTTTTTTCTGACCATTTTTGGACCCTATGGACCACATATTTTGCTCGATTTTCGTTTTTTTTAAATGGCCCGGAGTGCATTTTTTCCAAATAATTTACATGATAGTGTGGCAAAAGTTAAAATTGCATTTAGTTATGGAAACTTTCTTATACCATCAATGAAACATATTCATACAATGAATGAAGCCGGTTCATACCATCAATGAAACCTGTTCATACTATCAATGAAACCTATTCATACCAACTATGAAACTTGTTCATACCATCAATGAAACGTGTTATACCATCAATGAAATATGTTCATACAATCAATGAAACATATTCAGACCTTCAATGAAACATGTTCATGCCATAAATTAAACCTGTTTATTACATTAATGAAACATGCTCATAGCATTAATGAAACATGTTCATAGCATTATCATAACATCAGTGACAATAATTCATTACATCAATGAAACGGTTTATAATATCAATGTAACATTTTCTTTAATACAATGATAATGTTCCATTCCGGTTAGAAAGTTTACATTAATCTTTCGTTTGTTCATAGCATTAATGAAGCCCGACATTGGCTCAAAAACAATGACACTTTTCAGTGATGCAATGTAAGAATTCATTAATGGTATGAAGGTTTTTCTTTCAGTGCAGAGTTGATCAGTATCCATGAAATATATGTCTCAAGTCAAATATTTGAAAAGGTCGATTTTTACCAATTCTCAGATTTTTCAGCACTTTTTTTTACTATTTTTAGCATAACTTCAAGGGACTTCAAATTTTTCACTCATAATTTTAGGCAAAATTGTAGTCATGGTAAAGCTGAACAACTTTTGTGAACAAATTAATACAATCTGAACGTATCTAGTCACCCTAAATAGGTTTTGTACCACTTTGTATCTTAAAAATGGTAATTTGTATGAATAAGTATATGTAATCGGCACTCGAGAACGACGTGTTGGATTTTGTCCGAATAAATTTAGAAATATTTAGAATTACAATACATTTTAACTACTCCTACACTATTTCTCAATTTAATCAACAGTTCCGCAGTTATAAAAAAGAATGGTGAAAAATATATATATTTTTGCTTAAAAAATGCAAAATTTTTTATTATTGAAAAAACAAGAAACATAAGAAACGGCAATGAGTGTAAAGTTTTCTTACTTTATCTAAAGTCACATGACCTGTGAACAAAACAAGACATGGATCATAAAAGTCAATGAACGCGTTTCGCTATTATTCACAATTTAATGAAGGTATCTCATTTTGTCAAAAATTTTGATTTTTGTTGGGGTTGCATATGATGAGTAATACAATTCTTGCCAAAATGAGTGAAAATCACATGATATGTCAGGGAACACCCGGTTGGAACGAAGTTCCTTCGCTAAATGTATATTATACGTATACTAGTTACTTCCAATACGCCTAAGGCGCCCGTTGAAAAATACGATAATTTAAATGGATCTTAAAGGCTACTTATCTCAATATAAGAAAATAAAAGAAATGGCATTATTTTAGTTTTAAGAAAAGGTACTTCTAAGAAAGGGAATTTTTGTTAGAAAAGATTTTTTTTAAGAGTAGGTATTTTTTTGAAGAAAATGTTTTTTAAAGAAATGGGATTTTTTTTTAGAATTAGTCCTTTTATCAAGTACAGGTAAATTTTTAAGAGTGGGTACTTATTAGTGTAACCATTCAATTAATCATTATTCGGTTAATCAATTATTCGTGCTATAAAATTAACCGAATATTTTAATAATTTAATTATTCGATTAACGATTAACGATTAACTCGAACAAATCATAGCGTTTAATCGATTAATAAAATATATGTATGGCAAGCAGTCCGTCTTGAAACACTCCTACAATGTGGCAACTCATATGACAACGATTTGCGAACAAATTTCATAACTTTACACACATTTCGAACAGATTTGATAGTTGGTTGAGAGAAAGCGTCGCACTGTGCTTTGGCTCATAGACATACATAAAACAAATTGTCTCAAAATTGGTTCATAAAATCTGTTACAACCCTTACACCTGTGTTGTAGTACTGAGATAGCTGACAATCTTTCATACTTTCATGGTTCTGCTTCTGCCGATTGTAGGGCTCTCAGTTTTTATTCACCCAACCATTGTTGCTTTCCAATTTTCACTTTGTGGGTGTGGCAATTTGTTGTTAGCTGGGGTTTATATTGTTGTTTTCAACACAGAGAAAATGAAAACAACAACAAAAATTTGTTTAGTATCTTTTAAGTGCTCTTAAACAAGAAAAGGAAACCATTTAAAGGATTTCCATACAAATCACTAACGGATTCATTCACACCCAGTGTGAAGCTCCTCACATTGAGCACACACAATCATCCCCGATTCGATGTGGAAGGGGGGAAACATTTGATTCCAGTTGTATTTTTGTAAATCATAAATGCGTGTGAATTGTAATTATTGGAGAAATCAAAACAAAAATGTTATCATTACACTTGTGGGTTTCGGTGGGTTGCAAAATAAATACGCATCCCTGATCTTGACAATATTCCATTAAGTCCTTTTGATGCATTCATCAACTCATATGTTAAATCAAATCGTCCATGTTATTATTATTATTATTATTAATCGCAAAAACATTCATTCCATTCATTCACACTTCAATTCATATTTCATTCACATTTGAATCCGGCGTTTTCTATATGAATTTGTGATGATGGCGAATTGTTTTCGCACTCCATAATTGGCTTTCTTCTGTATTGTTAAGCAGGAATCGTTGACATTTTGGCAAAGGTATTGATTTTGTTGTCAGTTTGTCCGGAATACAAGAATATGACAAGATTCATTTATATTCAATGCTCCAGAATCATACAACTTGAGAGGCAGTGGGTGTTGGCAGGGAAGGTGGTATAGATGGTGGTATGGAATGGTCGTATGGAATGGTTGCTAAGGGGTGTGCGATATAAATGATGTTTAACCATAATTATATGTGCGGTTTTGTCACAGGAGGAAGAAGTACAAAGCTGGGCAAAGTATTTTTGTGTATGGGATGATGTCCTTAGCAGGAAGTTGTCAAACATATCAATTAGTGAAATTAGTTGGAGATATTCCTGTGGTATTTAGTGTTAATGCCACAAAGTAATTGAATTCTTTTGCGGGAAATAAAATCTAAAAGTCTTTATTTTGTTTATCAGACAAGAGAGCGGAAAAAGGCTTTAATACTGAAATTTTAAGGTGTAAGAGGAATTTATATGACAGGGAAATACTTTTATTGATATAAGTGATAAATCCCCATGAAGGGATTGCGAAGAGCTTCTCACAACTACTGAGCTGAGCGCTTTCTAGCTTTACACTCACTGATTGGGACCTACAGTTTTATCGCCGTCACTAACTCAGGTGACCGCCGCCGAAAGAAATGTAATGTGGTCAGAGCAGGGATCGAACCCATGTTCTCATGTACAAGAGCCGCGTACAGTGAAATATATATTCCAAAAAAGCGGTTTTCGTGGAAACTTAGTTACGCTCAAGACTAAAGATATTTTACACACATATGGATGTATATACCGGGTGTATTTAACCATATGACCATTTGTGAGGAACCAACTAATGCCTTCATCGGATCGGAGAAGACAATCAACGCATTACTACTAAAAGTCCTACAAAATTAATAAAACTAAACACCTCCAAAATTTAAGACGTTATAAGAAGACCGCATCAAGATTTATGTATATGGAGCTAAAATATATGACCTATATTCAGAATTAAAATTTACGGGCATCGACCTAAAAAATTTACATCTATACAGGCAAATCGGTTACGATATGTATATTCATAACACCTTTAACCAAACTGTGCCTAACACGTAACTACACGTCGAAAAATCGGCAATTTTGGAACAAAGTTCCTTAGCGCATGTTGCGGGATGTTGCTAAAAGAAAAAAAGTTAAACAACTTTTTTTAATACTATTATGCTACAACCCAGTATTATGAACTATATTGGGTACTTTTGCTTTGGTTTGTGTCCAGACTAATAAAAAATAAATAAATAAATGGTTTCCCATTACATCCCATGAAGGGACCGGGGAGAACTTCTCACAATCACTGCGCTGTGCGCTTTTCAGTTTTCACTCACTGATTGGGACCTACAGTTTTACACCGATTCCGAACGGTAATTTGAGAAGCTTTTTCAAGGCTAGATACTCGATAGTGTCGCCGTCACTATGCGAGGTGACCGCCGCCGAAAGAAAATTTGAAGGTGGTCAGAGCCGGGTTCGAACCCAGGATCTCATGTACAAGAGCCGCGCACACTAACCATTGCACCACCGACGGCCACGTCCAGACTAATATATGTTGGGAAATTTCTTGTTTAATGGGATGTTTTCTATGTGGAACCTGTAACCAATATTTAGTATATAGTACTGTAGTTTTGAACTCAATAAACAGTAAATTTAGTAAAGCCAAAGTGAAAAAAGTTTAAAAAATAACCTTTTCTTTAATTTGCTTTTTTAAGTAAATTTTCTAAAAACAGTACCTAATCATATTCTTAAACAAAGAAAATTTCTTAAAAAACCTTATCTTCAAAAAGTACCTCTCCATAAAAAAAAGTAAATTTTCTTACAAAAAGTACTTTTTCTTAAAAAAGTAAATTTTCTTACAACCAATTGGCTTTTCTTAAAAAACTGCCTCTTCTTTAAAGAGTACTTTTTTGTGAAATAAAATAACTTTTCTTGAGATAAGTACCTACTCTTAAAAATGTATCTATTCTTAAAAAATGGACGAATCCTAAAAAAATCCCATTTCTTAAAAAAAACATTTTCTTCAAAAAATACCTTTTCTCAAAAACTACCTTTTCTTATGAAAATTCATTTTCTTAAAAGTACCTTTTCTTAAAAATAAAATAATACCTTTTCTTTTCTTGAGATTTCTGAAAATAAGTACATTTTCTTAAAAACATAACCTTTTCCTAAAAAGAGTGTCACTTCTTTAAAAAGTACCTGTTCTTAAAAAAGTACTTCTTTGTAAAAAAAATTCATACTCATATGGCTTTTTCTTACAGAAAGTACTTCTCTCAAAAATGGTACCTTTTCTTAAACAAACATTAGCTTTTAATAAAAGAAGTACCTCTCTTTAAAAAATGACTTTTTCCGGAAAATATAATATATATTCTTAAAAAAAGGACCTAAAAATATATTTTACAAAAAAATACATTCTATAAAAAAAATTTTTAAAAAAAGTTTATCATTTTACAAAAACTATCTTTTCTTAAAGATCCATTTAAATTATCGTATTTTTCAACGGGCGCCTTAGGCGTGTGGGAACGAACTAGTACATAATATACTGCGAAAGGAACTTCGTTCCAACCGGGTGTCCCTTGACACCGCATGTGATTTTTTGTTGTTTTGATGCAAATATAACAGCTGTCGTTCTACTAAACAATAATCATGATTATCAAGGTTGCATTTGGCTAAAACAGACATGTTCATAATATATTGTGAGTGGTATTTGGCGGTAAATTATTTTCCTACATCACAACCCGCGATGTAATGAGATGTAAGATCTCGCAATCAGTTAGCTGTGCGTTTTTAGTTTTAGACTCACTGGTTGGGACTTAAACCGGTTCCGAATGGAATTTTGAGAAGCTTAGTGTCGCTGATACTAAGCGTGTTGCCGTTGCAGAAAGAAATATAAGGTGGTCAGAGCAGCGATCGAACCCACGATCTCGTGCACACTAACCATTGGTCAGTGATCCGAATGGAATTTTGAGAAGCTTAGTGTCGCTGATACTAAGCGTGTTGCCGTTGCAGAAAGAAATATAAGGTGGTCAGAGCAGCGATCGAACCCACGATCTCGTGCACACTAACCATTGGTCAGTGATGCGAAGTAATATTGTCTTTCAATTCCTAACTCGTACCCGGCATAACTATATAAACCTTGGATTATGTGAAGGCCACATGATCTAAGGGGGCAAATCATCGGTCCGAAACATGAAATTAACTGTTCACCGAGTTTTACTCGCAAGAATGTGCAGGCTGTGTGGCAAGTGGCGCAGTATTGTTGGAACCCAATTTTGTCGATATGATGGAATAAAATTTCAAGCACCAAATAGTCCGTTATCAAACAGGTGTTCTGTTTGGATGTTATGGCTTTTCTTGCACCTGTTCAGGTTGCTCTCTGCCTAAATATCAAAATTTACCTATTTAGCCATTTAGACAGAAATGGGTCTCATCTCTGATCAAAATTTTGTTCAAAAACGGGTGACCTTCTTAAACCTTCGGTAGAATATTTTGAATTCTTTGCATGCTCAAATGGCAAGCAATACTGAACACAAATACCATAACTGGTTGTCAGTCTGAAACGACATTGCTAGTTCCTAATGAAATTTCACCCGAGCCGAAAAACATGGTTGTCAGTAGTACGAGATTCCAACTTAAAGACTTCGTCAAGGCTACTTGGATACCCCCTGATCAACTAACGGAAATCCAGATTGATCACCTGCTAATTTATGGGAGGCACCCTACTAGTGTAATGGATGTACGTGTGATTCGAACAGCAATTTTCGATTCCGCTCACTAACTGATTGTAGCAAAGGCTCGCAAAAGGTTAAGCAGAACGAAATTCGTACGAAACCAGACATATAGAAATCTGGAAATTGGAAAGCTGCAATTACCAAAGATAGTCACGGACTCAGCTACTGTCGCAGATTTTGATTTTGTAGATTGACACCGACCGACACGAAATCCTCAGTAAAGATTGGTAAAGATCTCACCGAACTGTTTAGTATGAGGCGAGGCCTCAAGAAGGGCGACACCCTATCATGCGATCTCTTCAACACATTAATTCATCGTGAGAAGAGCTGCAGTCAGCACAAATAAAACTATCAGCAACAAAAGTCACACGGTGCTCGCGAATGGTGCTGATTAAGATATCATTGGGCCAAATCTGTGAGAAATTACAGCAGTATTTTCGAGAACTGAAAAGGAATTAGCAAAAGTGAGTCTGTAAGAAAACGAGGCCATGACAAAGTTATTGGGTAAAACAAACAGTACATCCACCCGATTGGATGTAAGGGTGAACATTGATAACCTTTATAATTTCGAGGAAGTGGAAGTAGTGGGAAGTCAATTTTATTGGCGGGTAGTGGAGGTAGGGGACGAATTTACTTACCTCGGATCCGGCGTAAACGGAAGCAACACGTCAGCCTGGAAATAATACGGGGAATTGTGCTTATAAACAGGTATTATTTCGGGGTAAGCAAGCACTTCAGACATAAGAACCTCTCTCAAGAAAAAAATATCCATCTTTATCAGACTATCATACAACCTGTATTGCTTTATGGTGCCGAATCTTGGTCACTGGGAGTCTTCCAGAGAAAAATGCTCCGAAAAATAGATGGTCCTATAATAGAAAACGGCGACTTTCGACGACGGATGAACCACGATCTGTATCCTGACATCGACGTAGTTATGCGTATCAAAACAGCGGGTTTATACTGGCTAGGCCATGGATCAGCTAGGCCATGGCTGTCAGTAGAATGGATCAGAAAGAACCAGTGCGAAAGGTATTCGAAGACGTACTCAAAGGACCGTCGGTGGTGGTGCAATGGCTAGTGTGCGCGGCTCTTGTGCATGAGAACGTGGGTTTTAACCCTGCTCTGACGACCTTACATTTCTTTCGATAACGGTCACCTCGCTTAGTGATGGCGACACTATCGACTACTTAGCCATTGAAAGCTTCTCAAAATACCGTTCGGAACCGGTGGTGTAGAACCGTAGGTTCCAATCAGTGAGTGTGAAACTAGAAAGCGCACATCTCACTGATTGTGAGAAGCTCTCCCCAATACCTTCATAGGATGTTAAGGGACACTGTTTTTTTTACGAAAATAGGGCGACTAACATTTCGCTGGATAGACCAGGTGGAATATTGCCTGCGAGAGCTTTGCCATTTGGAGGAAAATAGCTCAAGATCGACCTTGTTGGAGAAACATTTTATCCTCATTTTGTAGAGCCCTAGCCTCCCCTGGGCTGTTTGAAGCCACCTAAGAAAGAAAATAAGTATAGGTGGCTTTGGAACGAATTTGTGATTTTGTGCTATCGCAAGAAGAATTCTGAATGACAAGATGGCTTTTGAATTTTAGTATAAATTTCCCTATTACCTGTGATAACAATGACGTTTCCCCAAAATACAATTTACTTCAAAAATGTTTCCCACGCTTCTCCCACCTTTATCAGATGTTGCTTGTTACCATATATTTTTAAATATGTTAATAAAATTCACATTTCCTGTCATATTTCCACAACGCCACCCTAAGCTTCCGGTTCGGAATCCTTCAAACATTATGATTACTGTCAATTACAGTGAGAGGGTTGAAGCCAACGCATATACCCGTAGTAATAGAGTATAGGGCTAATAATAGTTGGTAACAACAACAAAAAACAAGAAATTTTGTAAAACAAGTCAAATGCCGCCTGAGCACGACCATAACTCCGAGGGTACACCCTTTACTACTGATGACAAATTATGACATGTTACCATTATTATTATTGCTGCCTCACCAGTTGTTGCAAGTTAACAAGTTGTAGCGCAGACATGAAAGCGTGAAACGTGTGTCCTTTTGCCTCAGTGGCCAATGTTTACATTCGATAACACTTAAGCTAAACGTTGGTGCGTGTGCGTCAGGCCTTTGATGGCAGTTGCAAGAGGGAGAGCGACTCGCATCCCCCTCGCGGTTAAGCCTATTATTTCGTGACATTGTTTGTCGTGTGACCAACCGATACCACCCAAAATCAAATTCAAGCTAAACCGACTGACTGTAGACCGTTCCCAGTTAACTGTAGCAGATAAATACCAGAAAACTGAAAACCACCCATCATATTTTGTAAACGTTGCAGAGCTTATTATTAAGGAACTTCCGTTTTTGGCAGCTATACAATTATAATTTGTTACAAACCGAACGACGTTCTCAGTCACGCGCCTTAATTGGCCTTCTCCCAGTGTTGTTTGTGGGTTGAATATGAATATCCTTCCGCAGTTTTGTTGGCCATGGGGAAAGGACTTTTTCTTGTATTGCTGTATTTTGGTCAATATATTTCGTTCCCCTTGTTATTGTGTGTTATTATCTATTTGTTTTTGGATGTTATTTTCTTCACACATTTTTCTCTTGTTTTCCTTTTCTCTCACACTGTTGTGATACTTATATATTTCTTGTTCCATTTTATGATTTATTGACATTTCCTTAATATCCGGTTATTCTCTATTGTCACGCTGAAGAGGAAATTGATTATTTGACATTAATATTCTTAACTTATGTCTAATGTCGGAAATGGGAAATTATATTACAAGTGTTTTTTTGGTCATGTTGAGTGTCAATATTGACATGGAATTTATATAAGAGAAATAAAATGGGGAGATTTTAAAGAATTTAAGTTTGAAAAGAGGAAATATAGAATGTAATGAATAGACGTAGGGCCTGCAAAAAATGATGTGTTTAATTTTTTAAATCACCATTGTGAATCTGTTTTTGCACTAATTTCTGCTCATACAATTTCCTGTTGCCAATAACTAGTTATGAGAACTTTAGTTCAGTATCGAGTTTATACAATTGAAAAAATTCTTTAAGGTCATCTATATTAATGACTAAGGACAGTTTCACAAAAGTAATTAGTATGGTATAGTATCCCAGTTGGAAATTTCCTAAAGACATCATCAGTGACTAAGAAGTGACATGTCAGAGTATAAAATACTTATAAAATTCTTAATGACACCCCCTGACATTTGCATAAATTTGGTAAAAAGTCAGCAGGAATTTTCCGGAGTTTGTCAATAGTGGCGATTACCTTATGACATGTACGTCTCCAAATGTGGTGACCTTGTATCATTTCCTATACATGTATATAATTATTACATTAGAGTCTTTTCTCTAATCTCTCTAATTTAAAACAAAAAGTTAAAATAATCATTATATTGATAAATATTGATAATTAGAAATTGGTACATTTATGTACATATATACATAAATTTGTGTATATACATATATTAGTATGGGTCGAAAAAAAAGTTGAGGCCGACAACCCCCACATTTAAAGGTTATCCAGAGACAATTTCGGATCATCAAAAATTTGTTTAATCCGTGCACCCTACGAACGGCCCAGCTAGGTTTAATTCTTCTGCGCTGAATTTGGTATCCTGTCGAAATGAAACGCATACCGTTGTTCATGTTTCGACAATAGCTACATTTTTCCCTTTCGTCACTTTTTACTCCGAAGTCAGTTTTGCCTGTTGACTTTCTGTATTTCGTTTCCTGTATCCATATGATGCATATTTCTCATAACGGTTGTGAAGAATTCTAAAAACCATGAAACTTTTGCCTTTACAGTATTTAGTTTTATTCACAAACAAAAAAGTTCTTATGGAACTCTCAAATCTCATGGAATCTCAATGTAAGGATCAAATTGAGAATACCATAAATAACTCGTCAGGGCATCAGTAAAACTGAAAGTTCCTCTCAAAACTAAATATAATATCTCAAATGAAATAGAACATTTAAATCACCGCATTCAACAAGCTACTTAGAACTCTACTCAAGAACAAAGCTTCCACAAAGTCCCTCATTACTCTGTAGAAGTAAAGAGAAAACTTGCCGAAAAGCGTAGATCTCGCAAGCGATGGTAAATAACACGATACCCCCGGGCAAATCCACTCTTAACGCACTTACTTCTGAACTCACAGATATATTACAACAGGAAGATTACACACATTATGAATCTGATAACAGCAAATTATTCTCTATGGAAAAAGACGGGTATAATAAAAAAATAGCAGAAAATTAATCACCCTATTAGAAAATAAGTCACTCCTGGACAAAAACTAACTCTGAAAAGGCTGCTAGATTTGCAGAACACTTGGAATAGGAATTTAGTCCAAATGAATTTGAGTCCAATAATGCTGATATCAAATCTCAAATATTTGTCTTCCTGAATAAAATGCATCAATTTGATTTGCCCATAAGATAATTCTCACAATCCGAAGTAAAGTATGTCATACGTAAACGCAAATCCACTAAACCTCCAGGGTATGATCTCGTTTCACCCAAAGCCGTAAAAGAACTTCCAAAAGAAGGTATATCTCTCTTAACATATCGACACGTTCGCGGCAGAATGTATTAAGCGACAAAATGGAAATTGTTCAGGATACTGTCAAGTAGCTGATTTATTTATTTTGTCGGTTATTACCATTTCATTTGCTTAATAACTCATGACGTGGTTATGCAAGGGACATTCTCTATATATCGAAATGTGGAGCTTGGCATAAATTTTGAGAATATGGAAAAAAGTAATTGTGGCCAAATATGTCGCTTAATACATTCTGCCAGGAACGTGTCGATATGTTTGTTCCACCGATGCTTTGTTCCACCTCAATGAAAGATTCGGAAATCACAATAATTCTCAAACCGGGGAAATCTGCCGAACATGTATCCCTCATACCGCCCAATCAGTTTACTACCAATTCTCGGTAAAGTCCTCGAAACTCTCCTCACCATCAATTAAGGAGTCGCAGAACAAAACGTGCCTTTTTGATTATTTCAAAATGCTGGCAAATCCAAGAATCTTTTTTTCATCAGATTCTACGATAAAATTATGACATTTTCCCATCTCTACTTTTAATCTCTAGTCCGATTATACGATAAAATTACGACATTTTCCCATCTCTAGTTTCAATCTCTATTTTATGAGAAGAGAAGTAAAATTATCCAAATAAGATTTTTCCCAATATAACTTAACCAAATTCATGCAAAGACATCAAAAAACATTTTGTAAAATAATACAAAAATTCACGGTTTGTTCTGCGACCCCTCAATTCGGGTTTAGAAAAACATGGTATCATAGAAAAGTTCACAGACCCGTGGAAATGACACGAGCCTACCTGACGTATTCGATAGATGGTGCCAATAGTTTGAAAGAAAATATTTTGGTGAAAAATGGCAACCTTATAAAACATATCTTTTAAGTTTCAAGGGGCCTCGTTGTCTAGTATTTTTATTTGAGCCATCGAAAGCAAACGATCTCAGTGAATTTGTAAACATTGAAAAAAGTGGTCACCGTTATGTGATTCAATATTTCCATTTGAAAAGTCTCAGCTTAAACGAGGCCGTACGAGCTGCCAAGACGAACACCGTAGTGGTCTTCAAATTGAGGTGTCCACACCAGACTCGGTTAGGAAAATCCACAAAATGGTATTGGATGATCGTCGACTGAAGTTGCGTGACCAGCTGAAGCTAGCAGCGTATATTGACTGAAGATTTGAAGATGAGAAAGCTGTGCGCAAGATAGGTGCCGCGCTTGATTTCAATATAGAAAAAACAGCGTCATGAAGATGTTTCAGTAGAGTGTTACAGCGTCATGAAGATGTTTCAGTAGAGTGTTTGGCGCATAGAGTAATGACGTATAGAGCTGCCATTGTTCTCAACTGACTTTTCTTGTCACACTATTCGTGGTGCGGTCGGTGCGATAGAGAGTTATTTGACGCAAAATGGCTTACACCAGCTGGAATTACAACAATTGTTGACTTACATTTTTCAAGTCGTTTTGATGAATAACTGTAAAATTTAAACGCATTTTGGAAATTTTTTTTTATTTTATTGTTAATATATATTTGTGGTGTATTTACACCAAAATTTTAACGTACAAATCGAAATGCCGTTGCTTATTTATTGTTGGATGGTTTGAGCCATTGCCTCTATCTGGTGTTATTAAAGCAATACTTTCCCACATTTAACCGCCCATCTGCAACACACCAAATGGCATCAAATTACTGAGAGAGTTGGCGCCTCTGTATGTCTTTACTCTAGGGTTTGGCGATGTATCACCGCAATAAAGCCGAATTTTTACGTCGATTTATAACCATGGATGAGACGTGGGTCCATCACTTGACACCTTAGGCGAAGGAACAGTATAACCATGGATGAGACGTTGGTCCATCACTTGACACCTAAGACAAAGGAACAGTCAAAAAGTTGCCTGGAATGTGCGAATCGTGTCCAAAGAAGGTGAAGACGATTCCATCCGCAGGCAAGGTCATGGCGTCTGTTTTTTGGGATGCGCATGGAATAATTTTTATTGAATAACTTTCGAAAAGAAAACCCATCAACGACGAATATTGTGCTATTAACTGCTGAATTGAGGCCGCATATGACGAAAAAGAAAGTGTTGTTTCATCAAGACAATGCTCCAGTTCACACATCCACTATTGCCATGGCCAAAATTATTGAATTAAAGTTCGTCAGATTTAGCTCCCTCGGACTATTTTCTATTTCCAAACTTGAAAAATGGCTCGGTGGTAAAATATTTGCCAACAATTAAGACGAAGAGTCTGCGGTTGACGGTTATTTTTAAGAGTTTGACAGTTCTTCCTATAACAGGTAAAAGTGTATCAAGCTAAAAGGAGATTGTGTTGAAAATAAAGAACATTTATCCCAACTTTTTTGTGTCTTCTTTCTTAGGTCGGCTAGTTTTGGGACCGCTCTCGTAAATCACTCTTTTGAAAAAGGATATTACTGCAGCGCAGCATTTCTCGATATCTCTCAAGCATTTGATAAAGTTTGACATGATGGCTCAGCTCATATATTCGAAATCGATATTACTATGTTAAAGAAATTTATGGATTTAGCTGAATTTATCACACTAAGGTAGGTGTACCACTAGGCAGAGTTTTGGGCCTAGCACTTTATTTGCTTTTCACTTCCGATCTCTCTCTAATACACGGAGTTGAAATTGGAACATTAGCTGACGATTCAGCTGCTTTAGCCGTCATCGAAGACCCCACTGAGGCAAGTAAGTCAATAAACCAAAATCAGTCCAAGTCATGTTTACTCTCAAACATGAAATTTGCCCTCCTATAACTCTAAATGAAGAAGAAATACCATAGGCAGTGGAATTAAAATATCTCGGAATACATCCTGACAAACGATTCACATGGAGAAAACATATCCAGACAAAAAAGAAAGGATCTCGACATACAATAAAATAAATTCAATTCTCTTATTAACTGCAGATCTCCACTCTCGCTCGAAAATTTACTAATTTACGAACGTACACGGTGAAATATAACGCCCCAGCAACATATTACAGGAACCATGTACATTTTTGCAAGCATTGTTTTCGTGAACTGAAGATATTCTTCTTTTTTTTCTTTAGTGTCTTTCACTGTTTTGCTTTCAGCAGTTTTCAACAAACAAAACCACATTTCGGTCACAGACACATGTATTATAACCTATTAAGCATTATGTCGCAAACATGTTATATTGAATAGCAAACACAATGTGTTTGGGCACAAGTAAAATATATTTGCAACAAGCTACAAACACATTATATTTGCACCCAAACAACAAAAAAGTACATATTTTTTAGCGTGTATGATCAAACCGTGGCCGTCGGTGGTGCAATGGTTAGTGTGCGCGGCTCTTGTACATGAGATCCTGGGTTCGAACCCGGCTCTGACCACCTTAAAATTTCTTTCGGCGGCGGTCACCTCGCATAGTGACGGCGACACTATCGAGTATCTAGCCATGAAAAAGCTTCTCAAATTACCGTTCGGAATCGGTGTAAAACTGTAGGTCCCAATCAGTGAGTGAAAACTGGAAAGCGCACAGCTCAGTGATTGTGAGATGTTCTCCCCAGTCCCTTCATGGGATGTAATGGGAAACCATTTATTTATTTTTATGATCAAACCGACTCTAAGTTGGAAATTCTACAGCGGTTTCAATAAAAAGCTCTTCGGAAAATCTCAAATGCCCCATGGGTTGTTACTAACAACCAATTACATACTGATGCCAATTACATACTGAAATTCTCACTGTTAAGCGAAGCACAGACTTGTCATTCATGAGCATGAGCTTGGTCGATAACTTCTTATCTGACTTATGAATTTGAAAAAATATTACAAAAAAATTTTGTGAATATGATAGTGATGCGAACAACTTCGATTACATTCTCATTTGGTATCAAGATGCGCGGTAAACGAACAATAAACATCAACGATATCTGATGTCCATGCTCATGAATGACAAGTCTGTGGTTCGCTTTAAAGAAGAAATACAGGCTAGAATGCTCACATATAAATCTCGTATAGAAACTCATCCAAATCATCTAGCGGCAAATTTGATGTCAAGTATCGTAACCTTTAGAAGACTGAGAAGAAGAGCTCCCCAAGATATCTTAGTATAAAAATTGTTTTCGTTCAAAATCTTAAGTGCAACAGAAAAATATAACTATTATAGATTTCCAATGTAGAGTGATCAGTGGATTATTGTATACAATTAATATTATTTGTAAAATAGATTGCAGTAATAAAATAGATTGTGGCCGTCGGTGGTGCAATGGTTGTGTGCGCGCCTCTTGTACATGAAATCGGTCACCTCGCATAGTGACGGCGACACTATCTAGTATTTAGCCTTGTAAAACCTTCTCAAAATACCGATCGGAACCGGTGTAAAACTGTAGGTCCTAATCAGTGAGTATGAAACTAGAAAGCACACTGCTCACTGGTTGTGAGAAGCTGTCGTCGATTCCTTCATGGGATGTTCGAACTCACGGGCCATGTCTTAACACCTTTTTGTTACACGCTACCTATTCGATTTCTAACGGGTTTTTCAATAAGAGCGCTACAAAAGTTTTTTTAAATAAAACAAAACCGGTTTTAGATACCAATGAAATTCTTTGTTCCTGTGAAAGTACGTTCGATGCCATTATGTATGGAACTTGATTTCTTTTGCATGGCCATCACGGGCACGCTTGCAGAAGTTAAGACGCCGAACCCAATTTTCGACGGTTTTCAAGCATAAATCGGCCGATACTGCTGCAATTTCACGTTCGATATTCGTACGAAGTTCATCAATCGTCGCTGGCTTGTTGGCATAGACCATAGACTTGACGTAGCCCCACAGGAAATAATCTAACAGCGTCAAATCGCACGACCGAGGCGGCCAATCGACTGGGCCATTTCGTGAGATAACACGTTCACCAAACTTGGTTTCCAATAAGCCATCGCTGTGTGGCTTGTGGCGCCGTCCTGTTGGAACCACATGTCCTCCATGTCCATATTATCCAATTGGGGCCAAAAATATTCGGTTATCATTGAACGGTAGCGATTCGCATTCACAGTAATGTGCCGGTCTTGATCATCACGGAAGAAGTACGGCCCAATGACGCCGCCGGCCCATAAACCGCACCAAACCGTAATTTTTTCGGGATGCAATGATGAATCATGGATTACGTGTGGATTGCTGTCTGACCAATAACGCATATTTTGCTTATTGACGAAGCCATTCAGCCAGAAATGAGCCTCATCGCTGAAGATGATTTTCCGATGAAAATCCGAATCATTTTCAAGTTGTTGCTCAGCCCAATTCACGAACATATGACGCTTATGGTGGTCAAGCGGCTTCAGTTCTTGCGTCAATTTGATCTTGTAAGGATGTAGGCCAAGATCTTTTCGCAAAATTCGCCACAACGACGTCACAGAGATGCCCAACGCTTGAGAACGATTTGTGAGAGACACATTTGGGCTTTCTTGAACTGAAGCGTCAGCGGCAGCAATATTCTCGGCACTACGGGCACTTCTTTGTCTCACTGGCACGGGAACATTTTGTACTGTGCCTGTGGATTCAAATTTTTCCACTAGACGCTCAATTGCTGATCTAGTAGGACGATTATGACGACCATAAATTGGACGTAGCGCTCTTAAAGTTGAGGCCACTGACTCCAAATTTCGGTAGTAAATTTTAATAATTTGGACTCGTTGTTGGCTCGTATATCTTTCCATGATGAAATGGCAAACCTTACTGAAGAGAAATGTGAAAAGAGCGGGCAAAAATATGGCGTCGTTTGCTGTCCCTATCGGTTTACTTTTGTAGCGTCTCTGTTGAAAACCCCTTTATGAACACATTAGTAAATTTTACATTAGAAAATAAAAAAAATTGTTTTTGTGCATAAACAGAGCGACCGCAAAAAGTATTGAATAGTATAGAGAACTTATTGCACTCTTTTTCCGCTCTCATGTAGAGAGTCTGAGTAAAAGGGCATAAACGAGTCTTATTCTCTGTATTGAATATTTCACTACAAATGCACCATTACGACAATGTTATTACAAAAATCAACACAAAAAGCATTACTGTTTCAAAAGGCATCAATGTTTCTATTCTATAAGTACACTATGCTATTCCGTACTCTTTGGCGACACCCGTTTGTTTGTTCGCTACCGCTACATCAATACCATCATACTTATTTTCAGGCAGACGTGTGCCTATAGATGTTAGCACATCAAAAACTATTAAAGTTTCTTGCAAATGCTTATTTTTGAATTTAGATTTCCCATATATTTTTGTTGTAAAAGTTTTTCAATTCTGGTAAATAATATTATTTATTTATCACAAATGAAATAATATGTCTGATTCAACAAAAAATCGTTTGCCGCAATTATATTAATTTATCTGGGTTGTCGTATAAGAGTAAGTAATGAAAGTTTTCTTCGCTTGTTCAATAGGGGTTTGCTATTGAATTTTTAATAGGCTATTGCATTTTAAATGCCGTATATTTTAATTATGAAGAAATGTCAAACTTGCTACTAACAGCAAGTTTAGAAAAAATTCCGAAGACCAAACATAACAGATTGTAAACACTGCTATTGTTTCCGTAAATCTCCAAAACGAAAATTTAAAACTATATTTCTCTTTCTCTCGAACGAAATAGATTTTATTCAAAATCTCTGACAATTATGGCACGAGTCATACTTCAACCTTAAACGATATCCATAACCATTTTGGTAATTTAATCACTTATTGGTTTCCCTTTTCTTTTGCCTTTTTCTAGTGATCAAACTAACAGGAAACTTGTGCTAAACGCTGCCATGCGCTTTTACCATTTAACAGGACCAAAGGAGACAAAAGAAATTTCTAAACCAAACAAAAAACACCTAACATATGCACTATACTCGTAATACAACCATTCATTACATTAAGAATAATAAGGAATAAATTTCGCTTTCATTTCACGGTTTCATTATATCCTCCACGCAATTTATTCGAATAATTAACCGGAAATAGAACACGAGCCAAGCTAAAAAGAACGCTGCATAACAGACGTCATTCTCAAAATTCAAATAAAAGGACGAGTCGTAGGGGGACTAAGAGAAACTAAAAATCTTATATTACACACATAATATGAACAGTATTAACATAGTGCTCCTTTCCCTATCCATCAAGCCACAATAAAGGATCTACTTAATGTGTCAACGAACGCGAAATTGTTAAGCAATACAAATGAACGCGCGGCGGATAGACCCGTAGTATGAGAGACAACAAAAGGAATGAACACACACGTTTCCGGTCTATGGAATGAAATTAAAAGTGAGTTTGATATGAAAGGAACCAAATCAAAACTCTCCAGTCAAAGAATAAGAAGGAAAAGATGTTTACTCAACAATTTGCACAATGTGCTCCGGCAGTAAAGTTGTTTAAATTTAAACGCCTCCTCTTGACAAAGATCACAAGGACATAAAGCACATGTCCATTTACTAGCGCACGGAGAGGGGCGATGAATTTGCCAATGACACTTGCATTGTGTTATTCTCTCCAAAAACCGGTTACAATCAAATGATCATTAAACAAGAGCAAGAGAACAATTCTTTAAGGAGTACAAAATAAACTCCTTCAAGTTGTATTGCATTAACACACAATTTGATGCAATTGTCAAGGATAACATTAACATTCAACCGTGGTTGACAGCTGCATTTGCAGTTCATCAACTCAATTCATATAGACACAGACTGTTCAAATTATTAGCGTATGTACCAGATTCCAATTGCGCACCTTTTCAACATACGGAATAGCGCTAAGGCGTGTGCTCTTCAGCTCAAACTTGAGCACAATACAAAGAGATCATACGCCACAGTTTGACGCACATTGCTTCCTGTTGTACTGGTTTTGCAGAGGTGAATAAACAGCATTTTACCTTTTACAATATCTTACCGGAAGGATCAAACTACAATGAGCTGGCGCACACGTTCGTTCGCTCTCCTCATCTCCCTCTCCAACTCCGCACAAAGTGGTTGCAAAAATTCTATTTTCTCTTTATTCATATCATAATTTTGTCCCTTGTCCTTGATGGCGTTATTATTAGAAATCTTAGAATCCCCTTTGGAAAAAAACTTGAAATTTGCCTTAAGAGATCCTTTTGAGATTTTTTGGAGGTGTATCACCATATGTAGCAATTAGATGAACATGTGCAATTTTTAAGATTATTATTTGGATTCCCATTCATGACGAAAGGAGGAGAAGGCGTATAACGTAACGCGTGCCTTCCATGTCATGTCAAATTTTAATTTGATCTGAGGAGATTTGTATAAAGGCGGATCTCAGGAGTTTGTTTTTATTTTCTTCCGAGAATGCATCTGCCGATTAAGAATGTGACACAATTATGGAGAAGGGGTGTAAATAAAAAAAATTTGCAGAAAGGATCTAATTAATATGTTACTTGTGAGCTGCTTTGCTCAGCGATTGAAATACTTGTAAATCATAAACAAAGTGAATCGATTTTTAAAGTCAAAATATATCAACATAACTGATACGATATGACTTTAGCAATTTCCAAAAACGTTTACAAGCACTTAGTATATCAACCTAAATGAGATTGAGTTGTCGTTATCTATTCAGAAGCAAGTGTTAAGTCTAAGACTTGGGCCCCACAGTGGATCAGAATCGTTTTCCGTTGTCCAAAACTCTGTACCTTTTGATATAGAACCACTTCCAAATTCTGGGAAACACAGATTGTAGGTAAGGAATCATGGATTATTTGGACATATTAAGATTAAAAATCGGATAATCCGGTATATTTTAGAAACTATTCCAAATTCTACCGCTTCTCTTATTTTTCGACTCCAAGGAAATTAAATTTTGGTTTTTTTCTTTCTGTGTTTATTTAAAATATTTTGACGAAATTATTCATGATGCGGACAAACAATTTTCTTTGAGAAAAAACAAGTTTATAAAGGGTGTCCCAATAAAAGTGCACGATATTTGGTATTTGCTCCCCTCTGCTAGGTGCAGCTCTGAAATTTAACAGCTGTCGTTTAAGATTTCTCCGATTATGACAAATGGAGCGCTACACATTGGAAGAATTCGTCATAATTGTGAAGACCCATTACAAAAATGGAGAAAGCGCCCCTGAAGCCGGTCGCAAACCTCGCGAATATTTCGGTTGTAGAAAGTCATTTGAATGAAATTATTTTCCATTATTAACCGGAAGGACTGTGCTTTCCAGTAAAAAAAGAAATTTGAGAAAATATTCAGTATTTTTTTTTTGTAGCATTTTCAAAAAAAAAAAGTTATTTGGCGGACCCGTTATTAAGATCACTGCTAGAGAAGACGCTGTAACTGTTAAATCAGTAGATGAATTAAATGAGTTTTTTTTTCGATAATAATCTGGAACAGATAAATTTATATTTAATAATTAAGCTTGAATCTCTTGATTTATTTTTATTTACTTTATTTATATTTGCTTGTAAAACTGTTCGTATCGTTTTTATTATTAATTGCACTTTCAAAGTCGCTCGGATTTTAGTTGTCGTTGGTTCATGTTTGTTGTATTATGTTCTCGTCATCGAATAATACAAGGGAGAATTCCAAAGACCATTTATTTAACATGATTAGGGTTCTTGCCGCGCAAAAAAAGGGACTGAAAATAGTACATATTAAAGCTCAAAGTCTCCAAAATAAAATTGACGACATCTTTATTAAATCAAATGTTGATGTAATTTGCATCTCTAAGACGTGGTTTCAGCCTGAGCTCGAAGACTCCTTATTTGCTCTAAATGGTTGCCGATTATTTTGAGCAGATAGAGGCAGACGCGGTGGTGGTGTCGCTATTTACGTCAGAAAAGAACTATCTTGTAAAGTTGTGGTTAGAAGTAGCATAGGCGATACCATAGAATAATAGAAAACTTCTAATTGGTGTCGTTTATCGTCCGCATAGTAGAACCAACTACCAAGTTCTCATGGATAACTTGGAGCACTTGGCTTTGATTTATAATGACGTTATACTCGTACTATGTGGTGACTTTAATTATAATATTTTATTAGAGAATTTTTTATCTTCTGAGAAGCAGTCATTTGGGCTGTCCATAGTTAATAGTACCTTACCGACACATTTTTCATCAACGTCAAACTCATTAATTGATGTGTTCTGTGTAAGTTGCATACAGAAGACCCTGCTTTATGATCAACTTTCTGTTCCAACGATTTCCAAGCATGACCTCTGTTTTCTAACATACGACTTTGAAACATTTCCTCACCTTGATACTTTTATATACCGTGACTTTAAAAATATTGACTACTTTAGCCTAGATCTTGACATAATTTCATTCGAATGGGACAAGGGTTTTCGTAATTTCGTTTCGGGACTGTAGTTGGGAGAAACGAACTTCTGTCAAGCCATACATGTTATTTCGTTTGGGAGAACCGAAAAATGTTTGCAGCAAACGAGTTGTGAAAATATAAGCTGAAAAACGTTTGCGAGGAACGAAAAACGGTTCCACCAACTGTTCTTTCGGTTACAGCAACCGGGTTGTAATTATAGCTTCCAAAGCTCTTTTTTGTTTAAATTTCCAACTTTTATGATTTTGGATGTATCCATAGAGTTTACTTTAAAAAATTTTTTTTTAAAAAGAACAAAATCACTGACTGCCTACACGTCTGTCTCGCCTCGCATTCAAATACCAACTAAAAGCGCAGCAAACTACAACGCGTCAATTGCCCATCCAAGATATATTGACAAGGTAGAAGCTTTAGAGTGCGTGATCACTTTTATGTGTATGCGTGAGTGTGTATGCCAAACGAGTGGATAAGACTGTGTATATAGTCGAGAGAATGAGAGAAATTTACGTTCTTCGTAATCTGTGCTCTCATTAGAAAAATGCATAATTTCAGTTATCGCAAACGTTTTTAAACTTGCGGCATATGTACTTTTGTATCCGTTTGATGCAAACGAGAACTCGTTTGCAACAACACGATACACATTTGCAATATATGAGTTTATTTGCGAGAACTTTATGAACGGTTGCGATTAATAAATTAATACAAATCAATCAAAGTATCGTTGTGGCAACCGAGCAATAAACGTTTTTTTTCTTTGCGTGTAGGACATTGATATCTCCGGTATTTGTAGATTGTCAATATCTAGCTTTACCCGTGTTCGGCTTCGTACGTTTTTCGCCCTGCTCAGTGTTGTGCGAACTTTCGCAGCCACCAAGTAATGATGCGAGTCGATATTGGCACCTGGAATCACACATCCATCCATTACACTAGAAGAGTGTCTGTCATCTATTACCAAGTGATCAAATTGGTTCTTCGTCCTCTGATCAGGCGATGTCCAGGACGCCTTATGAATGTCCTTATGCTGGAATCGTGTGCTACTAACTACCATGTTCTTTGCAGCGGCGAAGTCTATCAGTCTTATTCCATTATCGGAGGTGGTATCATGTAGACTGTGATTACCGATGGTTGGTCGAAAGACACTTTACTATCCCAATTTGGGAATAATATTAATGTCGTGTTCAGGGCAGCGTTCGCATACTTCCTCCAGACGCTCATAAAATAATTCTTTTACGTCATCATCTTTATCCTCTGTCGGTGCGTGCACAATTCTTCTAACCGGTACTTTATCCTTACGATAAAAGATAACCGTACATTGAGAAAGTGGTCCTAAGAATTGGTGTAAATGGCAAATCTTTATCGAGCAAGTATTCTGTATATTGAATTGAATATATTAGACTGGGCAAACTAAACGTTTGTTCAACTTCACTAATTGAGATATTTCAAACCCATATTCCGTTTGTCATTTCACATACAAAATTCTCTTTATCTGGGATCTTTCAATTCGCCACAACAGAAATATTTACATACATACATATTTTCAACCGTTCCATGAAGTTTCACAACAATTCGTCCGCCCGATTCCGAGCAATGCCCATATATGAATGACAGAATAGCGCAATCTTGCCATACTTTTACAAGTGTGTCACACACTGTGCGCGAGTGTGCGTTTCATATTTGCCCTGAAGTTAAATGCAAGGAAACTGTTTTAGAGTCAGCCAAAGAGTTTCATTAATGCCCTTTGGGGTAATTTGTTTCAAGTGCTCAATTCGCTGTTGCTTGAACGAAGTTCATTTATCCTGAATACAGAAAGAGTGAATGAAAATTGACAGGGCTTTTCTCTGCTCCGCTGGTCTGTCCTATAAAAAACAACGTTGCTTATCGCCACAAATGATCTGTAATTTTATATGCGCATTTCTGAAACAAATGATTAGATGGTACTTTTCAACGGTCGATGAGGGAGGTCATGTTACATACATAAATGTGTTTGTATAGTGCCAGACGACGCTTGGTTTCATTCCGAGTTGAGAACTCACTTGCACGCCTACGTGGAGCGAGGAAATTGTTGAAAAGTTTTTGCGGAATAACGTGATTCGTGGCAATTACTCAATTGTAGATTGTTGCTGTTTTTGTTGTTGTATTTCTTTGATTAGCATATACATTTAGAATTTGCCGTATCGTAGCTACAATGTCTGCAGTTTGGCGTTTTTTTTTTTTTTTTGTTTAAACAAATTAATCAAACTGAACAACCGAAATTGTTCTGTAGTTGAGTCAAGAGACATTATAAATTTAAACTTTAGTTAAGGTTGATAGTTTAGTTGTTTTGCTTTTGCTGGGGTTAAGTATCCAGAAGTTGAAAGGGTCAATAGTTGGTGGTTTTGTGCGGTGGGAGTTTTCACACTTTCTCCCCTTATTACAAAAGGTAATCTTGTTTAAAAAGGTAATAAAAAGGGCAATAATTACTAGTTTGATGTACGTTCCCAGTTTAACTTACTTAACTTCAATTGAAACCAACCGTTTTCGGTCAGTGGAATTATTTGTCTAGGTATAACAGACTTTTTAAGCAACAAACTGTAAATAGATCACTACGGACAAAAAACGTTTTAAACCTTTATGACAGACTTACTCATAAAAAGTTATGAGAGGTTTCAGAGACGATTTTTGTATGATAAATCATCTCCCAAACCTCTCATAACTTTTTATGAATAATCCCATTGGGATTGTGAATAGGGAAAGATCAGTTTTTGCTATACGTGTCCCAATATACTTCAATATAGGTGAGGGTATTGAGCAAATACAGGACTAAGGCTTCGACTGCCCTCTTAGCCAAAGGGAAGTTAGAATCGCATTTTCCCGTTTTAAGAACAACAAAGCCGCTGGTGCTGATGGACTACCGGCTGAGCTGTTTAAGGCTGGCGGCTATTAGTTGGACAGGTGCATGCATCAACTCATATGAAAAATCTAGATAGACGAATGCATGCCCGACGATTGGAGTCTTACGGTGCGTTTACACGGGACAGTTTGAGACAAGATAGTTGAGAATATGTATTAGTTGTCACAAAGAGAAAAATTGTTTCTGTGACGTACGCGTCCAGCCAGTTATAAAGACAGTACAGTTTTAAGCAACCGCCGACAGTGTCGTTTCGTTAAATTTCGTGCTCCGATTTTTTGTTTCTTCGCTCTTTTGCTATTGTGTTTTGTCTTACTTCTCCAAATTACAATGGAACTGATGTACTCTGCAAAATTAGACATGTATTCATGTTTATATGTTTATATTGTCAAACAATATTTCAATAAAAATTAGCAAAATTTTCAAATACAAATATATTTGCCAATTTGTCAAGTCGTTTGCGATGTTTTGCTTTTTTCACAAATTACTACGAAACTTCACCGATATGGCCGATGGCTGAACTAGTAGAGGTTGACGCAGTAGGATTTGTTGTAATTGTGTGAACCAACAACAGGCATTTAGTTTTTGTTTCATGACTCTAATAAAAAAGTACAACAACAAAATACTGAATTTAACAGATGGAGTCATAAGAAATCAAAATCAGTTGTTCTATTGCGCCAACCTTTACTAGTTCAGCCATGATCTGGCCGCTTCTGTCAAATCTCTTGCCGAAGTTACTGTCATTGATAAATCAGAGACAGTGGCGAGGCAACTGAGAGAAGTGTAAGTGTGGTAGTAAAAATGTGCGAATGTATTTCTACTGTCGTAGCAAAACTGTCCCGTGTAAACGCCAGGTTAGCATACTCTGTCCTGTTTTGTAAAAAAGTCGACCCGAGTGTATGTACGAACTTTCGTGGAATGTGCGAAAGACCAAAGTTGTTTGTTGCAGACCTGGTCGGACCTTATCAGTTTGATTTTAGGCCTGGAAATTCAACTACACTCAAAAAATAACGTTTTCTATACATAGCAAACAATTTGTGTTACTTCTCAGCGGCTTATTTGTCAGCTATGTATTAAGGCAAATGTACTGCATTATCAAGAATCTGTTTGCAGTGTTTATAAAATAATGTACTACCATATCAAGAAACTGGTTTTGCAGTGTTTATAAAATATCTGACAAAATATTTGCTTAAACAGCAAACACATGTGTGCTGAAATAGCACAAATGTTTGCTTTTCCTTTTTCAGCCGACTTTTCTACTATTTCTACTATTTCTACTAACATATATTTTTGACTGTATCAATCAGATATTCACACTACGACAAATCATGAGGAAACCCCACGAAAAACCTCTTTCTAGATCACTAGGCTGCCTTCGATAGCCCATTACGGGGAAAACTGTACCAAGCTATGTCGGAGTGTGGTGTTCCTGCTAAGCTGACACGACTTTGTAGAACGACACTGACCGATACGAAATCCTCAGTAAAGATTAGTAATGAGCTCACTGAACCGTTTACTACGAGACGAGGCCTCAGGCAGGGTGATACCCTATAATGCGATCTATTCAACATATTAACCGAGATCATCGTAAGAAAAGCTACAGTCAACACGAATAAAACTATCAGCTGCAAGTCATATGCTGCTCGCGAATGCTGATGATTTAGATATCATTGGGCGAAATCTGCCAGGAGTTACTGCAGTATTTTCCAGAATTTTGAAGGAATCGGCAAAAGTGGGTTTGGCAGTAAACGAGGACCAGATAAAATTAATGGTTCCAACAAGCAGAACATCCACCCGATTGGATGACAGGGTGAATGTTGATAACGCTTATAATTTCGAGGCAGTGAACGAATGTTTTTATCCTAGAAATAAAACGGTGAATTGTGCTTACAAACAGGTATTATTTCGGGCTAAGCAAGCACTTCAGAGGTAAAACCCACTCTCGAGGAACGAAGATCCAACTATCATACAACATTCATGGCGTCAGATGAAACAACACTGGGAGTCTTCGAGAGAAAAGTGACTCGAAAAATATATGAATAATCTGAATGCCGACATCGACGTCGGTTTGCGTATCAAAGTAGCACGTTTACGTTGGCTAGTTCATGTCAGTAGAATGGATCAGAATGAACCAGTGCGATTGGTATTCGAAGACGTACTTGAAGGTCGTCGAAAAATAGGTAAACCAGGTGGAATGTTGGAGTGGCGTGGTGGAGTGGACGTCGGTGGTGCAATGGTAGCGTGCGCGGCTCTTGTACATGAGAACGTGGGTTCGATCCCTGCTCAGACCACCTTATATTTCTTTCGACGACGGTCACCTCGCTTAGAGATGGAGACACTATCGAGTATTTAGCCATGAAAAAGCTCTCAAAAATATTGTTCGGAACCGGTGTAAAACTGTTGGTTCCAATCAGTGAGTGTAAAAACTAGAAAGCGCACATCTCACTGATTGTGAGAAGCTCTCCTCAATTCCTTCATGGGACTATATGGGCCACCATTCGTTTTTAGGTGGAATGTTGCTGCGATAGCAATGTGTTACCAACTTGAGGAGAAAAGCTGAAAATCGATTCGGTTGGAGAAATATGTAATCCTCATTTTGTAGGGCACTTGACCCCTGTGACTTGTTTGAGGCCACCTAACTAAGTAAGTTAGTCTCTCGGCTATACCCCATGCCACTTATGACTGGCTTTGTTATAGAGCCTAGGGAGTGTATCACAAAGGTTCTCCACATAATATTTTAAAATTTTGATATTTGCTATAAAATTAAGTTTTCTATCCTAAATGAAGGCAAACATTTTCAACGTACAATTTTAAGTTTCCATGAGAAACAACCAAATTCAGCCCAGGATCGATAAAAAAACTGTAAGGTGTCATTAAGTTTATCTTTCATACTACGAAGACATAACAAAATATAGCGGAAACTGTATTTTGGATTTCTCTATAATCATTAAAGACATCTTATTAAATATTTACATTGTTTAGTAAACATTTTAATAAGTTGTAAATAGATTCCAACAATAAACAGCATTTGATCAAATAGAGGGCAGCACACCCGAGTGTCTGACTACAGGCTGGTAACGTAACAACATAAACCACTTGACAGCTGTTGCAATAACACGTCTATCATCAGTTCCCTTTTTGACACGCATCACACACCCCAAATGTATTCCAGAAATCCCATCTATCTGCTTTATACATTTAAACCATTTATTGCTATGGAGAAAATCCATTTCATGATGCAGTTGATGAGTTTATTATCTATTTGAACTTAGGATTTAGTAGATTCACAATATACACTCACAGGGGCAATTGCCTCCACTTCTTGATAATGTTGTTTTGATTTTGAGGTTATATTAGTGTTGTTGTTTACAAATCGTCTTCTTGTTGTTGTTGTATTGTCCTGGGGGATGATGTTTGATGTATTCCATAAATATATCCTTGGATGTAGTGGCTGTTCAAACATGAAACAATTTCACTTCTATTTGTTTTCGCAAAATGATTTTTGTGTATCAATTCATGCATTCATTCAGTCAGTCATTTGTTCAACAAATGTTTATTAAAGACAAAAATTAATCATTTTGCGAAATGTAAACGAAATTAATTGAGATTTAAAATTCTTCGTTATTATTTATCAAAGTGAAGGGAAAAGTTAGACAGGCGGGAATATTCAAAAAGACGCAGTGATTGGGTGAGAATTTATAATAAATTTCAGAAATATAGGCAACAATATAGATACAGATTTTCGGTTTACCAGGAATTATGAGGATGTATTAGCACACTTTTTTTAATAGAAAAAATAGAGAGATGTAGAATGGTCTTGAGCTTGAATAAATAAAAATAAAGTAGTTCTAGTAAAACGACGAATAAATAAATATCATCCCTGATAATTTTTTTTTTGCAAAAAGCATATTTGCATCTGCTTGGCTACACTGAATGGGAGAGATTCCTTGCCCGAGTGAATATTATCTATAATATTTCTTTATTTTTTAATCTTTTTATCGACGTAAAATTGTTGCCATTATGACGAATATGTTTCATTAATCCGATGAATTTGTTTAATTTCTGCAATGAATATGAACGAATAACACTATTCATACAGCTTGTGGTTCCTACGCCGCTGATACTTGCTGTGGTCCATTATAGGTCCATATATTTTCCGGATCTCTCAAAAACTCCACTTTCTGATTCGCTTAATTCCGATATGAGCCAGGAATTGGCGCCATAAAGCAAAACAGGTTGTATGAGAGTCTGATATAAAGAGTGACCAGTAAAACGATAGGAAAGGAAAATTAAATAAAACAGCAACGGTGTGCGATAACAAATTGATTCTGGCTTTATTTAGAAGCTACATTCATGACATTATGTACGGAGTAGTAAATCATTCATGTGACTGCCTCGGCTTCCAAAGGTCGGTCAAAATTTGTATGACTCGGTTCAATATGTGTGACGTTATTGCGGCAATAACATCTCGAATATTGTCCTCGAGCTCGTCCAACGAGGTTGGCTTGTTGGCATAGACTATGGACGTAACGTATCCCGAGAGAAAATAATCGAGAGGTGTTAATTCGAAAGATCATGGCGGCTAATTCATGAACGTTTGCCGTGAGATTACACAGTCGCCAAATTTTTTCTTCACAACTTTAAGCGTTGCGTCGCTTGTATGGCATGTAGCACCGTCTTGTTGGAACCACAGGTTGGATATATCGATGTGTCTTCGGCATTTCGAATGAAAATATTTCCGATGATGCCTCCTGCCATAAACCGCACTAATCAATCGAACACTTGTGGATTATGTTCGCTCCAATGATGGCAATTTTTCTTGTTGACATATCCGCTGAGAAAAAAATGGATCTCGTCCGATAAGATAATGATAAATTCTAACGTCAGCACAATCTTAACGGATGTAGGCCCAAATCCAACTGCAAAATAATTCACCTGATCGGCGCCGAATCAATATTCTTTAGTCTTCTTCGATACTAACCGCTACGGCAACTACACGGTTAAAAATGTTGGTGTAAATTTGAGTAAAATTTGACTTACATATAGAGTTACACCGAAATTGTATTAAATTTGAATACCAGCCAAATATTCAAATGTGATTTGAATAAAAATTGATATTCAAATTGAATACTGAACCCATAGTAGTTTCAAAGTCTACTTTGGATTCATTTTCAATCTTGTTTGTATTAATTTTTAATCTTGTTTGTATTCATTTTTAATCTTGTTTGTATTAAATTTTATTTCTTTCGAATTCATTTTTAATAGATTTTCCGACTAATTTTAAATCTAGTTTGTATTCAATTTTATTCCATTCGCATTAATTTTTAGTAGATTTTTGGATTAAGTTTTAATCTTGTTTGTATTAAATTTTATTCCTTTCGAATTAATTTTTAATAGATTTTCCGACTAATTTTTAATCTAGTTTGTATTAAATTTTATTTAATTTAAATTAATTTTTAGTAGATTTTTGGATTAAGTTTTAATCTAGTTTGTATTAAATTTTATTCGATGCGAATTCATTTTAATAGATTTTTGGATTAGTTTTTAACCTAGTTTGTATTAAATTGCATTCCGTCAAAATTTAATACTGAACCTGTATTAATTTTTCTTTACCTGTTACCTTTCTGAATCAAATAAAAAATCAAGAATTTCACAAATTATTGTATATATTTTTTATTTCCAATTCATTCGATAGATATAGTTATACATAAATATACCTTAGACAGTTCTTGTGTATACAAAAAAGATAATTTAAACATATGGGCATTTCCACAGAAAGGTCAACCTTTTGTCACATCACGTCACCCTCGATAATTCCTTATATTTTAGGACCAGTTAGTTTGAGTGTCTTCTTTTCTTTTACTACATATGCAGTTACTTACATTCTGTATTTAGGAAAAGAATAGAAAACAATCGAACCACATGGTCCTAAAATATGAGCAATTAACGAGGGTGACGTGATGTGACATAGGGTGGCACTTTCTCTGGAAGTGCCCATATATATTGTTGGCTTAATTCCTAACTTTTTTCATTTTATTCTTTTAACTTAAAATTATTTTAGTTTTATTTAGCTTGAAGAAATCAAAATAAGCAAAATTTTTACATCTATCGTATACATTGGAGTGTACTTAAAAAATACAATTTTTTGGTTATTGTTTTCTTTCTTATTGATTATCACTTATTATTTAATTATTATATTTCAGTTCTTTTCCCTCAAATTTTGATTGACGATGCAAAAAAATTATTTCCAAAATTTGAGACAGATTGGTCAACGGTAAGGGGTGCCACACTGGAACTCATATACATCATTTGTTTTTTCCATTTTGAGTGGCCGTGTGGCACCTGTTAACGTTGACCAATCTGTCTCAAATTTTGGAAATAATTTTTTTGCATCGTCAATTTTTCCTCTGACTTTGGATAGTTGGAGCATTTAATTCTTAAAAGCTTTGCAGCCTCATTTACGACTGTTCGTCTGGAACTATCGCACAATAAATTTTTTTGTTTGTATTCTTCAAGAATATACTGACATTGGTTTTTTTTCAAATGTTCAATGAGATACTATTAAGAAAGTACATAAATTAGGTTAGTTGAAATATATTTAATACCGCTAATTTATCGAAATTTTTTGTTGGGATCTTATTAATAAAATTCGATCTAAGCACTGGACAAAGCATGTTTGGTGAATATAATAAACGTCATAAATATTAAGAACATAAACCAAACCGATTAAGAATTATAAACAAATCAATTTGCGTTTTGATTATAAGCTTACTCACCTCTTTAGTAAAAAGTTCTTCAAATTTTGGTTTTTTTTATTACAGGCTGTTCGTCTAATTCAATTTCTAAGACAAATGATGCTGACCAAATATATTGTTGAACGACTTTTACTAAATGTTCTTCCAAAATTTCAGCGCCAAGATTGTTTTTAATGTTTTTTATGTTACCACGTTCAACACGAAACGCATGCAAAACTAAATAAAAAATTAAATAAAAAACAATAAGTAAAAAATAAAAAAGTACGACAAGCGTACACATAAACAAGCTACAGTATGAAAACAAAGCATTAATAACGAAAATTCATAAAATTCAACAAGCGCATAAAAAATGTTTCAGTATGCAAGCAAAAACAAAAAACCAAAAAAAAAGCGAAAAGAGAATTAACGAGAATGACTTAGCAGGCAAAATATTGATTGATTGATTGAACTCCCGGCAATATTATTTATATTTTTTTATATTTAATATTTTAAGTTTAATTTTTCTGTTTTCTATCATTCTGCTCACTACACTACTAAATCTATTTTCCTTATTCCTTATTATTTTTATTTTTTATAATTCGCTCTTATAAAATTGTTATTTCTTTTCGTCTTCAGGAGTTTTCCTCCAATGACTTGAAAAAAAATCGCACATATTTTACCAACACTAATTTGACAATTGAAAAGTTTTACAAATTTTATTTATTTATTCACTTACTTGGTGTCATAACACTTTCAATATTTGATACATTTTCAAAAAATATACATTTTGTTACCGACGCGCTTTTAACGTTTATAAAAAAATTCGCACTTATTGCGTCCATATTAACACTTTTCTCTTTCACGTACATAAAGCAACTGCGACAGATAAACAAACATCTATCATTCTTGCATCGACAGGGTTGTATTAGAATACAAACATTATTCAATTGTAATACACTAAGGCCTCAAAATTAATACGAAATTTACATCAAAAGTATTAAATTTACTCCACAAGTATAAAATGTGTTATTGAATACAAACATTATTCAAGTGTAATACACTAAGGCCTCAAATTTAATACGAAATTTACACCAAAAGTATTAAATTTACTCCAAAAGTATAAAATGTCATTTTAATATTAGAATTTATTAAAATTAAATACAGAATATATTCAAAAATTTTTTAATATATTGGGAAGTGTCAATTTTAATAAAAATTATATTAAAAATCGCTGTAATACATTGCTTGTATTAGAATTTACACCAAGATTTTTAACCGTGTATGTTTTCTTGGCTTCGCACCATTCTCTGTCTGGTTGGTGGCTTAAGGTCGAAAGGAGTGTACCTACACTCAAATATTACAACGGTATGAAGAATTACCAGTGCACTACCGGCATGATGACGACCAAACTCACTACGAAATTCACGTCGCGTACACACAAAGAAAAAACTCGTTCCTCCCAAACGAAATCTCAGATAACTGAAGTTCGTTTGGGGACTGTAGTTGGGAGAAACGAACTTCTGTTAAGCCATACATGTCGTTTCGTTTGGGAGAACCGAAAAATATTTGCAGCAAACGAGTTATGAAAAACATAATCTTAAAAAAAACGTTTGCGAGAAACGAAAAACGGTTCCGCCAACTGTGCCCTCGGTTACAGCAACCGAGTTGTAGTTGATCCTAACTAAAAAAAATGTTTGCGAGAACTGAAAAACGTTTGCAGTAAACGAGTTATGAAAAATTAAAGCTGAAAAAACGTTTGTGATAAACGAAAAACAGTTCCACCAACTGTTCTTTCGGTTACAGCAACCGAGTTGTAGTTACAGCAACCGAGTTGTAGTTGTAGTTACTCTACTCAGTACAACATTACTTGTACATTGAAATTTATAATTATGGTTTCCATAAGCTCTTTTTTGTGTAAATTTCCAACTTTTATAAATTTTGGTTTTACCCATAAAGTTTGCTTTAAAAAAGGTTGGAATTTTTGTCTATCTTAACAGTATCTACTAACACGTCCGTCTCCCCTTGCAACGCGTCAGTTGTCCAGCCAAGATATATTGACAAGGCAAAAGCCTTGTATGTGTAGTGTGTATGTCAAACGAGTGGACTGTGTATACAGTCGACAGAATGAGAGAATGAGAGAAATTTACGTTCTTCGTAATCTGTGCTCTCATTAAAAAATGGCTAATTTCAGTTATCGCAAACGGGTTTTAACTTGCGACAAATGTAATTTTGTACGCGTTTAATGCAAACGAGATCTCGTTTGCAACAAGAAGATACACATTTGCGATGTCTGAGTTTATTTGGGAGAACTACATAAACTGTTGCGATTAATAAATTAATACAAATCAATCAAAGTATTGTTGTGGCAACCGAGCAATAAACGTTTTTTTTTTTGCGTGTATTAACAAATAAGCCCGATTTTCAATAATATTTATTAATAATACCCCACGTCCGGCACGCGTGAAATGATGCATGATAAAACGGAAAAACTCACTGAATATTTTGACAACTGGTTGTCTTTGTTAACTCTAGCCAATGTTTGCCTTTTGATGAATTACAGTGTCACCTGTATTCAATTTAACGGCAGTAATTCGATTTTATGCCAAATGTTGTGTTGTAAGGGATGTTTGGGACATAACTCAGGCAAATGAACTCCGATTAGTACAAATAATACCAAAATGCGAAAGAGAATTATCAGCTTTTTAGCTGCGTACATACTATTTTAAAGTTGTTGAAAAAAAATTGTTATTCACCTTTAGGTATTGAAAAATCAGAATTTTTGCATTAAATTATCACTATTTTGTTTGTGTTCCATCGGGCGGCAACTAAAGTTACCCTGCGAAAGTGGGGAACAGATTAGCCTTTCCAACTGTGTATCATTATCATTGGACGCTTTACCGAAAATAAGTAATTTTAGCCCAAATTCCAAATTTTCGCCAATTTGACAAAATTCGAAAATAGTGAATATTTGTAATGCGAAAAAAAATTAAATTTTTTGTGCACATTATGAACAATTATATCAAAATATGTAAAAAAAAAAACAAAAAAAAATTACAGCAGACAGTTGTCCGAGGCCTTCGGCCACGGACTGTCCCTGCAGGCTGTGTCAGAGACACGGCCATTAAGTTTAACGTAGAATACGCCATCCGATAAGACAGTAAACATATATAACAATAAATTCATTTGCTTATATTATTTATTATTTATCATTGGCCGAAGGCCTCGGACAACTGTCTGCTGTAATTTTTATATTTACCAACGGCATTTAATTCAAGTCCGTTTAAAAAAAAAATATTATGTTCAATTTTTTTAAACTTAATTTAATTTATGTATTTAATTAATATTTTTATTAAAATAAGTTCTGCGAATGTTGAGAGGGCCGCCCTAATATTAAAAAAGGTTTACCTTATCGAGTCTTCGCATTAGCATTCGAGCGTTGTGTGAAAGCTTTACGCTTTACAATTCAAAATTAATGTTACATTAATGTTACAATTAATGTTGCCAAGCAACATTAGCTTGCTGTTCGTTTCACTTTTTATTGGATACATGTTCCTAAGCAATGTTGAGCAACCAAAAACACTCAACCAAACACCACACATATGTTTGAGTGTATGTGTTTAAACAATTTTCATTTGAGAAATTTAAATATTAGGAAGATATCAACCAATATGAAATGTATATCAAACGAAAGATAACATCTTCATTTACCTACAAAAAAAATTTAAAAAAAATTCATCTAGCCGTTTCCTCAAATTCAATGAAATAAAGATTACAACAATAAAAACCTGACATGACTCCTCATACCGTAAGGTAAGACGTATTCTACGTCAAAAAGAAAAAACCAAAATTGTTATTTTCTTGGAAATCGAAAAAAGCTAAAAGTAGGCAACTTTGGAAATTTTTCTGACATATGTATACCCGACTCATAGAATAACACATACTATAGAAGTTTTTATTCGCTCAATAAATTAAACGTCATAGGTACGATGGAAATTACACAGTGGAGGGTGGAAAATATGGGTTCAATAATACCAGATGGTGGCAATAGTATACAGCGATCCACAAAGGAACTACACCCGAATTTCGTGTTTTTGTGGCAAACTAGTTGTGTTAAATACAATACAAATGAATACCAACGTTAAAAGTCAACAAAAAAGTGCAAAATACATTTAAATTTTTCAGTTCTACACCAAAACGACAAGAAATAGTTAAGTGAACATATTTTGTAACTCCACCTGGTGTATGTAAATTTTAAATTTAATTTGCTCTCATTTCCACAGACCTACCGAGAGAGTGTGAAATGAAACGTCAGATGAGCGAATAAAACCTTCTACGTATGTGTTATTCTATGACCCGACTGTGCGATTTTTTAATTTTCAATCACTGGCTCCTTGTCTACAATCGGTTTTTACAGAACTTAGAAATGTTTGCTAGATCAAAAAAAAATGTAATTTATACTGATGGAAATGCGACAATTGCGACAATTTTGTTTGACAAAATTGAAAATGAGTTTCATTGGAAAAGATGAGTTTTCGATAAAAATTCTTATCTTCATCTAAGCGAGCGATCTTCAGCCCATTCATCGAAGCGAAAACGCAGCGGATGGTTTCGAGGCTTCAGTTCTTGGACTAATGGACTTTATTAGCCTTCATACCGAGGTTTTTATGGAAAATTCTGGGCGAATTGTTGTTGATGGCTGTTCGAGCCACTTTCAGCTACAACGGCAATACTTTCCGAGGAAGACCACGTCCACGATATCTGTAGTCCAATATGGGCCCGGATTGACGAACTGCCTTCATAAATTGATGCACAAACCGCGTTGAAGGCACTCTACTTCTTTTGAATTTATTTCGAAGGTTCCTTACAATTTGAGATAAAGATTCGGAATTTTGGAAGAAAGATGTTAATATTTTCCAATTTTCTTCATGCGTAAAGCGACCCATTTCTTTAATTTCTAACCTTTAGCAAATAATCTGTCATTTCATAAATGTCAAATTGGTCATCTGGTTCGAAATAATGGGGGTTCAAATTCCAAATTCTACATGGCCCACCATTTAATTACAAAAAATTTGAGAAATTGCCAAATGTCAAATCGAAGATGACAATTGTTTGCAAATTTTAGAGACAACACTGCCTTAGGCATTGGCTAGCGTAGACTGCCCGACTCCGCGTAATACTAAGATAGGCTTACTTAACCAGTTATGGCGGTCTTTAAAATGATAATTTTGATGCCTATATTTACTCCAGTTTTCGGGACTTCACGGTTCACACAAATAAATTTTAATTTAATATGGTTTAGAGATATGAAAATATTTACGATAACACGTGCATTCGGAATGAATCACTGACTCAAAGAATACTGCAAAAATACAGTTAAACACTTGCAATTACACTATATGTCCGTCTTTTCTTATTTGAAGTGTTGGTGCCGGTGTTTAAAAATTTTTAGGAAAACACCACACCACTTGCTGGATCATTGTTTCTCGAGAGAGGGTTTTCTCTCTGAAGTACTTCGTCTGTCCGAACTAACCCTTATTAGTCAGCACAATTTTCCGCTTGATCTCAAAGCTGTCGATATTTTTTTCTTTTAAACGACAAATAAATAATCCCGCACACAACCTCGAAGTTATAATGGGTATCAACGTTCACGTTCTGCTCCAAAAGAGTGGGGGCTGTGTTCTTTGAAACCATTAATTTTGTCTTTCCCCTATTTACTGCCACACCCACTTTTGCTGATAGATACTCGATTTTCCAAAATACTGAAGTAACTTATATCACATATAAGATATATATCGTTTATCATCAGCATACACGAGATGCATGTGGTTTTTGCCGCGGATGGATTTTGTTAGATGATTCGTTGCTGCAACGACAAAATCGTCGAATTTATGAAAGTTTTCACTGCAGAAAAAAACACACTAACCAATATGATTAATTATTGCTACGCTGCGTTTTTCTTACAGTGTGGCAACGATACCGCACTCAATTGGAGTTCACCATGGTATCATTAAAAAATACGTAACATTACACGCTGAAAAATTTGAATTTTTTTGTTGTTTGGGTAATATAACGTGTTTGTAGCTTGTCGCAAATATAGTACACTTGTGTCCAAATACATTGTATTTGCTATTCAATATAACATGATTGGGACAGAATGATTACTATGTTTCAAAATATGTATTTGTGACCCAAATGCGGCGTTGTTTGTTGAAAACTGTAGAAAACAAAAACGTGACAGGCAATAAAGAAAGAAAAAGTAGCAGATCATCAATTCACGAAAGCAATGCTTGCAAACATACACATGGTTCCTGCAATATGTTGCTGGGGCCGATATTTATCAGCGTGTATCGAACCATTTTAAAATAACATTTTTGTCTGCGTTGTGGACAGTTTAGTCTGATTTAGCAACAATTCGACTGTTTTCCAGTCCTTAGTTTTGTGTTTTAAATTACACATTATTAATTCGAATTTATCACAACTCACGAATTTTTAAAACGATCCAATAATTTCAATAATGATAACTGCAGTCAAAAACGATAACACTCCACCAAATGCTAACCCTTTTGTTTTGACAGAAAACAAAGAATAACCTTTTCGGTTTCTCAGAGAATATTTTGCTT